>OZ010604.1:6067200-6667200 GCA_963932145.1 Acanthosepion lycidas | reverse complement strand
AGGAAACAGAAGAGAAATGTACAGTGATCACCCATTTTCGCCCTACAATCTTTCTCATGGAAATCCCAGTCGTATGACTCGAGTCCATGCATGCTACGATCACGGTATGAATCTGAAAGCAAAATATTTTTGTGAAGATTTTAGATTAGGACTTTCCCTGTCCTTAATGCTAAATTGAGGAGGTAAAATAGAAATATAAACAGAAAAAAGAAGAGAAATGTACAGTGATCACCCATTTTCTGCCCACAATCTTTTTCCTGAAAATCCCAGTCATATGAGTCGAGTCCATGCATGCTACGATCACGGTATGAATTTGAAGGCAAAATATTTTTGTGCAGATTTTAGATTATGTCTTTCCCTGTCGATAATGCTAAATTGAGGAGGTAAAATAGAAATATAAATAGAAAACAGAAGTGAAATGTACAGTGATCACCCATTTTCGGCCCACAATCTTTTTCATGGAAATCCCAGTCATATGAGTCGAGTCCATGCATCCTACGATCACGGTATGAATTTGAAGGCTAAATATTTTTGTGCAGATTTTGGATTAGTCTTTCCCTGTCCATAATGCTAAATTGAGGAGGTAAAATAGAAATAGAAATAGGAAACAGAAGAGAAATGTACAGTGATCACCCATTTTCGGCCCACAATCTTTTTCATGGAAATCCCAGTCATATGAGTCGAGTCCATGCATGCTACGATCACAGTATGAATTTGAAAGCAAAATATTTTTGTGCAGATTTTAGATTAGGTCTTTCCCTGTCCATAATGCTAAATTGAGGAGGTAAAATAGAAATATAAATAGGAAACAGAAGAGAAATGTACGGTGATAGCCCATTTTCGGCCCAAAATATTTTTCATGGAAATCCCAGTCATATGAGTCGAGTAAATGCATGCTACGATCACGGTATGAATTTGAAGGCAAAATATTTTCGTGCAGAGCTTAAATTAGGTTTTTCCTATCCATAATGCTAAATTTAGGAGGTAAAATAGAAATATAAATAGGAAACAGAAGAGAAATGTACAGTGATCACCCATTTTCGGCCCACAATCTTTTTCATGGAAATCCCAGTCATATGAGTCGAGGGCATGCATGCTACGATCACGGTATGAATTTGAAGGCAAAATATTTGTGTGCAGATCTTAGATAATATCTTTCCCTGTCCATAATGCTAAAATGAGGAGGTAAAATATAAATATAAATAGGAAACAGAAGAGAAATGTACAGCGATCAACCATTTTCGCCCTACAACCTTTTTCATGGAATTCCCAGTCGTATGACTCGAGTCCATGCATGCTACTATCACGGTATGAATTTGAAGGAATAATATTTTTGTGCAGATTTTGGATTATGTCTTTCCCTGTCCATAATGCTAAATTGAGGAGGTAAAATATAAATATAAATAGGAAACAGAAGAGAAATGTACAGTGATCACCCATTTTCGCCCCACAATCTTTTTCATGGAAATCCCAGTCATATGAGTCGAGTCAATGCATGCTACGATCACGGTATGAATTTGAAGGCTAGATATTTTTGCGCAGATTTTAGATTATGTCTTTCCCTGTCCATAATGCTAAATTGAGGAGGTAAAATATAAATATAAATAGGAAACAGAAGAGAAATGTACAGTGATCTCCCATTTTCAGCCCACAATCTTTTTCATGGAAATCCCAGTCATATGAGTCGAGTCCATGCATGCTACGATCACAGTATGAATTTGAAGGCAAAATATTTTTGTGCAGATTTTAGATTAGGTCTTTCCCTGTCCATAATGCTAAATTGAGGAGGTAAAATATAAATATAAATAGGAAACAGAAGAGAAATGTACAGTGATCACCCATTTTCCGCCCACAATCTTTTTCATGGAAATCCCAGTCATATGAGTCGAGTCCATCCATGCTACAATCACGGTATGAATTTGAAGGCAAAATATTTTTGTGCAGATTTTAGATTCGGTCTTTCCCTGTCCATAATGCTAAATTGAGGAGGTAAAATAGAAATATGAATACGAAACAGAACAGAAATGTACAGTGATCACCCATTTTCGGCCCACAATCTTTTTCATGGAAATCCCAGTCATATGAGTCGAGTCCATGCATGCTACGATCACGGTATGAATTTGAAGGCAAAATATTTTTGTGCAGATTTTAGATTAGGTCTTTCCCTGTCCATAATGCTAAATTGAGGAGTTAAAATAAAAATATGAATACAAAACAGAAGAGAAATGTACAGTGATCACCCATTTTCGGCCCACAATCTTTTTCATGGAAATCGCAGTCATATGAGTCGAGTCCATGCATTCTACGTTCACGGTATGAATTTGAAGGGAAAATATTTTTGTGCAGATCTTAGATTATGTCTTTCCCTGTCTATAATGCTAAATTAAGGAGGTAAAATATAAATATAAATAGGAAACAGAAGAGAAATGTACAGTCATCAGCCATGTTCGGCCCACAATCTTTTTCATGGAAATCCCAGTCGTATGAGTCGAGTCCATGCATGCTACGATCATGGTATGAATTTGAAGGCAAAATATTTTTGTGCAGATCTTAGATTTGGTCTTTCCCTGTCCATAATGCTAAATTGAGGAGGTAAAATATAAATATAAATAGCTAACAGAAGAGAAATGTACAGTGATCACTTATTATCGGCCCACAATCTTTTTCATGGAAATCCCAGTCATATGAGTCGAGTCCATGCATGCTACGATCACGGTATGAATTTGAAGGCAAAATATTTTTTTGCAGATCTTAGATTAGGTCTTTCCCTGACCATAATGCTAAATTGAGGAGGTAAAATAGAAATATAAATAGGAAACAGAAGAGAAATGTACAGTGATCACACATTTTCATGCCACAATCTTTTTCATGCAAATCCCAGTCATATGAGTCGAGTCCATGCATTCTACGTTCACGGTATGAATTTGAAGGCAAAATATTTTTGTGCATATATTAGATTAGGTCTTTCCCTGTCTATAATGCTAAATTGAGGAAGTAAAATATAAATATAAATAGGAAACAAAAGAGAAATGGACAGTGATCACGCATTTTCGGACCACAATCTTTTTCATGGAAATCCCAGTCATATGAGTCGAGTCCATGCATTCTACGTTCACGGTATGAATTTGAAGGCAAAATATTTTTGTGCATATATTAGATTAGTTATTTCCCTGTCTATAATGCTAAATTAAGTTGGTAAATATAAATATAAATAGGAAACAGAAGAGAAATGTACAGTGGTCACCCATTTTCGGCCCACAATCTTTTTCATGGAAATCCCAGTCATATGAGTCGAGTCCATGCATGCACGGTATGAATTTGAAGGCAAAATATTTTTGTGCAGATCTTAGATTAGGTCTTTCCCTGTCCATAATGCTAAATTGAGGAGGTAAAATATAAATAGGAAAACGAAGAGAAATATACAGTGATCACCCATTTTCGCCCCACAATCTTTTTCATGGAAATCCCAGTCATATGAGTCGAGTCCATGCATGCTACGATCACGGTATGAATTTGAAGGCAAAATATTTTTGCGCAGATTTTAGATTATGTCTTTCCCTGTCCATAATGCTAAATTAAGGAAGTAAAATATAAATATAAATAGGAAACAGAAAAGAAATGTACAGTGATCACCCATTTTCGGCCCACAATCTTTTTCATGGAAATCCCAGTCATATGAGTCGAATCCATGCATGCTAAGATCACGGTATGAATTTGAAGGCAAAATATTTTTGTGCAGTGCTTAGATTAGGTCTTTCCCTGGCCATAATGCTAAATTGAGTAGGTAAAATAGAAATATAAATAGGAAACAGAAGAGAAATGTACAGTGTTCACGCATTTTCGGCCCAAAATCTTTTTCATGGAAATCCCAGTCATATGAGTCGAGTCCATGCATGCTACGATCACGGTATGAATTTGAAGGCAAAATATTTTTGTGCAGATCTTAGATTAGGTCTTTCCCTGGCCATAATACTAAATTGAGGAGGTAAAATAGAAATATAAATAGGAAACAGAAGAGAAATGTACAATGATCACCCATTTTCGGCCCACAAGCTTTTTCATGGAAATCAGAGTCATATGAGTCGAGTCCATGCATGCTACGATCGCGGTATGAATTTGAAAGCAAAATATTTTTGTGCAGATTTTAGATTAGGTATTTCCCTGTCCATAATGCTAAATTGAGGAAGTTAAATTGAAATATAAATAGAAAACGGAAGAGAAATGTACAGTGATCACCCATTTTCGGCCCACAATCTTTTTCATGGAAATCCCAGTCATATGAGTCGAGTCCATGCATGCTACGATCACGGTATGAATTTGAAGGCAAAATATTTTTGTGCAGAGCTTAGATTACGTCTTTCCCTGTCCATAATGCTAAATTGAGGAGGTAAAATAGAAATATAAATAGGAAACAGAAGAGAAATGTACTATGATCACCCATTTTCTGCCGACAATCTTTTTCATGGAAATCCCAGTCATATGAGTCGAGTCCATGCATGCTACGATCACGGTATGAATTTGAAGGTAAAATATTTTTGTGCAGATTTTAGATTAGGTCTTTCCCTGTCCATAATGCTAAATTGAGGAGGTAAAATAGAAATATAAATAGGAAACAGAAGAGAAATGTACAGTGATCACCCATTTTCCCCCCACAATCATTTTCATGGTAATCCCAGTCATATGAGTCGACTCCATGCATGCTACGATCACGGTATGAATTTGAAGGCAAAATATTTTTTTGCAGATCTTAGATTTGGTCTTTCCCTGTCCATAATGCTAAATTGAGGAGGTAAAATAGAAATATAAATAGGAAACAGAAGAGAAATGTACAGTGATCACCCATTTTCTGCCCACAATATTTTTCGTGGAAATCCCAGTCATATGAGTCGAGTCCATGCATGCTACGATCACGGTATGAATTTGAAGGCAAAATATTTTTGTGCAGAGCTTAGGTTATTTCTCCCTGTCCATAATGCTAAATTGAGGAGGTAAAATAGAAATATGAATACGAAACAGAAGAGAAATGTACAGTGATCACCCATTTTCGGCCCAAAATCTTTTTCATGGAAATCCCAGTCATATGAGTCGACTCCATGCATGCTAAGATCACGGTATGAATTTGAAGGCAAAATATTTTTGTGCAGATCTTAGATTAGGTCTTTCCCTGTCCATAATGCTAAATTGAGGAGGTAAAATATAAATATAAATAGGAAACAGAAGAGAAATGTACAGTGATCACCCATTTTCGGCCCACAATCTTTTTCATGGAAATCCCAGTCATATGAGTCGAGTCCATGCATGCTACGATCACGGTATGAATTTGAAGGCAAAATATTTTTGTGAAGATTTTAGATTAGGTCTTTCCCTGTCCATAATGCTAAATTGAGGAGGTAAAATATAAATATAAATAGGAAACAGAAGAGAAATGTACATGATCACCAATTTTCGGCCCACAATCTTTTTCATGGAAATCCCAGTCATATGAGTCGAGTCCATGCATGCTACGATCACGGTATGAAGTTGAAAGCAAAATATTTTTGTGCAGATCTTAGATAAGGTTTTTCCCTGTCCATAATGCTAAATTGAGGAGGTAAAATATAAATATAAATAGGAAACAGAAGAGAAATGTACAGTGATCACCCATTTTCCGCCCACAATCTTTTTCATGGAAATCCCAGTCATATGAGTCGAGTCCATGCATGCTACGATCTCGGTATGAATTTGAAGGCAAAATATTTTTGTGCAGATTTTAGATTAGGTCTTTCCCTGTCCATAATGCTAAATTGAGGAGGTAAAATAGAAATATAAATAGGAAACAGAAGAGAAATGTACAGTGATCACCCATTTTCCGCCCACAATCTTTTTCATGGAAATCCCAGTCATATGAGTCGAGTCCATGCATGCTACAGACTCGGTATGAATTTGAAGGCAAAATATTTTTGTGCAGATCTTAGATTAGGTCTTTCCCTGTCCATAATGCTAAATTGAGGAGGTAAAATATAAATATAAATCGGAAACAGAAGAGAAATGTATAGTGATCATCCATTTTCGGCCCACAATCTTTTTCGTGGATATCCCAGGCATATGAGTCGAGTCCATGCATGCTACGATCACGGTATGATTTTGAAGGCAAAATATTTTTGTGCAGATCTTAGATTAGGTCTTTCCCTGTCCATGATGCTAAATTGAGGAGGTAAAATATAAATATAAATAGGAAACAGAAGAGTAATGTACAGTGCTCACCCATTTTCGGCCCACAATCTTTTTCATGGAAATCCCAGTCATATGTGTCGAGTCCATGCATGCTACGATCACGGTATGATTTTGAAGGCAAAATATTTTTGTGCAGATCTTAGATTAGGTGTTTCCCTGTCCATAATGCTAAATTGAGGAGGTACAATAGAAATATAAATAGGAAACAGAAGAGAAATGTACAGTGATCACCCATTTTCGGCCCACAATATTTTTCATGGAAATCCCAGTCATATGAGTCGAGTCCATGCATGCTACGATCTCGGTATGCATTTGAAGGCAAAATATTTTTGTGCAGAGCTTAGATTAGGTCTTTCCCTGTCCCTAATGCTAAATTGAGGAGGTAAAAAAGAAATATAAATAGGAACCAGAAGAGAAATGTACAGTGATCACCCATTTTCGGCCCACAATATTTTTCATGGAAATCCCAGTCATATGAGTCGAGTCCATCCATGCTACGATCACGGTATGAATTTGAAGGCAAAATATTTTTGTGCAGATTTTAGATTAGGTCTTTCCCTGTCCATAATGCTAAATTGAGGAGGTAAAATAGAAATATAAATAGGAAACAGAAGAGAAATGTACCGTGATCGCCCATTTTCTGCCCACAATCTTTTTCATGGAAATCCCAATCATATGAGTCTAGTCCATACATGCTACGATCACGGTATGAATTTGAATGCAAAATATTTTTTTGCAGAGCTTAGATTAGGTCTTTCCCTGTCCATAATGCTAAATTGAGGAGGTAAAATAGAAATATAAATAGGAAACAGAAGAGAAATGTACAGTGATCACCCATTTTCGGCCCACAATCTTTTTCATGGAAATCCCAGTCATATGAGTCGAGTCCATGCATGCTACGATCACGGTATGAATTTGAAGGCAAAATATTTTTCTGCAGATCTTAGATTAGGTCTTTCCCTGTCCATAATGCTATATTGAGGAGGTAAAATAGAAATACAAATAGGAAACAGAAGAGAAATGTACAGTGATCACCCATTTTCGGCCCACAATCTTTTTCATGGAAATACCAGTCATATGAGTCGAGTCCATGCATGCTACGATCACGGTATGAATTTGAAGGCAAAATATTTTTGTGCAGATCTTAGATTAGGTCTTTCCCTGTCCATAATGCTAAATTGAGGAGTTAAAATATAAATAAAAATGGGAAACAGAAGAGAAATGTACAGTGATCCACCATTTTCGGCCCACAATCTTTTTCATGGAAATCCCAGTCATATGAGTCGATTCCATGCATGCTACGATCACGGTATGAATTTGAAGGCAAAATATTTTCGTGCAGGTTTTAGATTAGGTCTTTCCCTGTCCATAATGCTAAATTGAGGAGGTAAAATAGAAATATGAATAGGAAACAGAAGAGAAATGTACAGTGATAACCTATTTTCGGCCCACAATCTTTTTCATGGAAATCCCAGTCATATGAGTCGAGTACATGCATGCTACAATCACGGTATGAATTTGAAAGCAAAATATTTTTGTGCATATTTTAGATTACGTCTTTCCCTGTCCATAATACTATTTTTAGAAGGTAAAATATAAATATAAATAGGAAACAGAAGAGAAATGTACAGTGATCACCCATTTTAGGCCAAGAATCTTTTTCATGGAAATCCCAGTCATATGAGTCGAGTCCATGCATGCTACGATCACGGTATGAATTTGAAGGCAAAATATTTTTGTGCAGATTTTAGATTAGGTCTTTCCCTGTCCATAATGCTAAATTGAGGAGGTTAAATATAAATAGGAAACAGAAGAGAAATGTACCGTGATCACCCATTTTCGGCCCACAATGTTTTTCATGGAAATCCCAGTCATATGAGTCGAGTTCATGCATACTACGATCACCTTATGAATTTGAAGGCAAAATGTTTTTTTGCAGATGTTAGATTTGGTCTTTCCCTGTCCATAATGCTAAATTGAGGAAGTAAAATATAAATATAAATAGGAAACAGAAGAGAAATGTACAGTGATCACCAATTTTCGTCCCACAATCTTTTTCATGGAAATCCCAGTCATATGAGCCGAGTCCATGCATGCTACGATCACGTTATGAATTTGAAGGCAAAATATTTTTTTGCAGATCATAGATTTGGTCTTTCCCTGTCCATAATGCTAAATTGAGGAGGTAAAATAGAAATATAAATAGAAAACATAAGTGAAATGTACAGTGATCACCCATTTTCTGCCCACAATCTTTTTCATGGAAATCCCAGTCATATGAGTTGAGTTCATTCATGCTACGATCACGGTATGAATTTGAAGGCAAAATATTTTTGTGCAGATCTTAGATTAGGTCTTTCCCTGTCCATAATGCTAAATTGAGGAGGTAAAATAGAAATAAAATAGGAAACAGAAGAGAAATGTACAGTGATCACCCATTTTAGGCCGACAATCTTTTTCATGGAAATCCCAGTCATATGAGTCGAGTCCAAGCATGCTGCGATCACGGTATGAATTTGAAGGCAAAATATTTTTGTGCAGAGCTTCGATTGGGTCTTTCCCTGACCATAATGCTGAATTGAGGAGATAAAATAGAAATATAAATAGGAAACAGAAGAGAAATGTACAGTGATCACCCATTTTCGGCCCACAATCTTTTTCATGCAAATCCCAGTCATATGAGTCGAGTCCATGCATGCTACGATCACGGTATGAATTTGAAGGCAAAATATTTTTGTGCAGATCTTAGATTAGGTCTTTCACTGTCCATAATGCTAAGTTGAGGAGGTAAAATAGAAATATAAATAGGAAACAGAAGAGAAATGTACAGTGATCACCCAATTTCGGGCCACAAAATTTTTCATGGAAATCCCAGTCATATGAGTCGAGTCCATGCATGCTACGATCACGGTATGAATTTGAAGGCAAAATATTTTTGTGCAGATCTTAGATTAGGTCTTTCCCTGTCCATAATGCTAAATTGAGGAGGTAAAATAGAAATATAAATAGGAAACAAAAGAGAAATATACAGTGATCACGCATTTTCGGCCCACAATCTTTTTCATAGAAATCCCGGTCATATGAGTCGAGTCCATGCATGCAACGATCACGGTATGAATTTGAAGGCAAAATATTTTTGTGCAGATCTTAGATTAGGTCATTCTCTGTCCATAATGCTAAATTGAGGAGGTAAAATATAAATATAAATAGGAAACAGAAGAGAAATGTACAGTGATCACCCATTTTCGGGCCACAAATTTTTCATGGAAATCCCAGTCATATGATTCGAGTCCATGCATGCTACGATCACGGTATGAATTTGAAGGCAAAATATTTTTGTGCAGATCTTAGATTAGGTCTTTCCCTGTCCATAATGCTAAGTTGAGGAGGTAAAATATAAATATAAATAGGAAACAAAAGAGAAATATACAGTGATCACGCATTTTCGGCCCACAATCTTTTTCATAGAAATCCCGGTCATATGAGTCGAGTCCATGCATGCAACGAACACGGTATGAATTTGAAGGCAAAATATTTTTGTGCAGATCTTAGATTAGGTCATTCCCTGTCCATAATGCTATATTGAGGAGGTAAAATATAAATATAAATAGGAAACAGAAGAGAAATGTACAGTGATCACCCATTTTCGGCCCACAATCTTTTTCATTGATATCCCAGTCATATGAGTCGAGTCCATGCATGCTACGATCACGGTATGAAATTGAAGGCAAAATATTTTTGTGCAGATTTTAGATTAGTGCTTTCCCTGTCCATAATGCTATATTGAGGAGGTAAAATAGAAATATAAACAGGAAACAGAAGTGAAATGTACAGTGATCCCCCATTTTCGGCCCACAATCTTTTTCATGGAAATCCCAGTCATATGAGTCGATTCAATGCATGCTACGATCACGGTATGAATTTGAAGGCAAAATATTTTTGTGCAGAGCTTAGATTAGGTCTTTCCCTGTCCATAATGCTAAATTGAGGAGGTAAAATATAAATATAAATAGGAAACAGAAGAGAAATGTACAGTGATCTCCCATTTTCAGCCCACAATCTTTTTCATGGAAATCCCTGTCATATGAGTCGAGTCCATGCATGCTACGATCACGGTATGAATTTGAAGGCAAAATATTCTTGTGCAGAGCTTAGATTAGGTCTTTCCCTGTCCATAATGCTAAATGAAGGAAGTAAAATAGAAATATAAATAGGAAACAGAAGAGAAATGTACAGTGATCACCCCTTTTCATCCCACAATCTTTTTCATGGAAATGCCAGTCATATGAGTCGAGTCCATGCATGCTACGATCACGGTATGAATTTGAAGGCAAAATATTTTTGTGCAGATCTTAGATTAGGTCTTTCCCTGTCCATAATGCTAAATTGAGGAGGTAAAATATAAATATAAATAGGAAACAGAAGAGAACTGTACAGTGATCACCCATTTTCGGCCCACAATCTTTTTCATGGAAATCCCAGTCATATGAGTCGACTCCATGCATGCTACGATCACAGTATGAATTTGAAGGCAAAATATTTTTGTGCAGATCTTAGATTATGTCTTTCCCTGTCCATAATGCTTAATTGAGGAGGTAAAATATAAATATAAATAGGAAACAGAAGAGTAATGTACAGTGATCACCCATTTTCGGCCCACAATCTTTTTCATTGAAATCCCAGTCATATGAGTCGAATCCATGCATGCTACGATCACGGTATGAATATGAGGGCAAAATATTTTTGTGCAGATCTTAGATTAGGTCTTTCCCTGTCCATAATGCTAAATTGAGGAGGTAAAATATAAATATAAATAGGAAACAGAAGAGAAATGTACAGTGATCACCCATTTTCGGCCCACAATCTTTTTCATGGAAATCCCAGTCATATCATCGAGTCCATGCATGCTACGATCACGGTATGAATTTGAGGGCAAAATATTTTTGTGCAGATCTTAGATTAGGTCTTTCCCTGTCCATAATGCTAAATTGAGGAGGTAAAATATAAATATAAATCGGAAACAGAAGAGAAATGTACAGTGACCACCCATTTTTGGCCCACAAACTTTTTCATGGAAATCCCAGTCATATGAGTCGAGTCCATGCATGCTACGATCACGGTATGTATTTGAAGGCAAAATATTTTTGTGCAGATCTTAGATTAGGTCTTTCCCTGTCCATAATGCTAAATTGAGGAGGTAAAATATAAATATAAATAGGAAACAGAAGAGAAATGTACAGTGATCACCCATTTTCGGTCAACAATCTTTTTCATGGAAATCCCAGTCATATGAGTCGATTCAATGCATGCTACGATCACGGTATGAATTTGAAGGCAAAATATTTTTGTGCAGATTTTAGATTATGTCTTTCCCTGTCCATAATGCTAAATTGAGGAGGTAAAATAGAAATATAAATAGGAAACAGAAGAGAAATGTACAGTGATCACCCATTTTCGGCCCACAATCTTTTTCATGGAAATCCCAGTCATATGAGTCGAGTCCATGCATGCTACGATCACAGTATGAATTTCAAAGCAAAATATTTTTGTGCAGATTTTAGATTAGGTCTTACCGTGTCCATAATGCTAAATTGAGGAGGTAAAATAGAAATATCAATAGAATACAGAAGAGAAATGTACAGTGATCACCCATTTTCGGCCCACAATCTTTTTCATGGAAATCCCAGTCATATGAGTCGAGTCCATGCATGCTACGATCACGGTATGAATTTGAAGGCAAAATATTTTTGTGCAGAGCTTAGATTAGGTCTTTCCCTGTTCATAATGCTAAATTTAGAAGGTAAAATAGAAATATAAATAGGAAACAGAAGAGTAATGTACAGTGATCACCCATTTTCGGCCCACAATCTTTTTCATGGAAATCCCAGTCATATGCGTCGAGTCCATGCATGCTACGATCACGGTATGAATTTGAAGGCAAAATATTTTTGTGACGATTTTATATTAGGATTTTCCTTGTCCATAATGCTAAATTGAGAAGGTAAAATAGAAATATAAATAGGAAATAGAAGAGAAATGTACAGTGATCACCCATTTTCGGCCCACAATCTTTTACATGGAAATCCCAGTCATATGAGTCGCGTCCCTGCATGCTACGATCACGGTATGATTTTGAAGGCAAAATATTTTTGTGCAGATCTCAGATTAGGTCTTTCCCTGTCCATAATGCTAAATTGAGGAGGTAAAATATAAATATAAATAGGAAACAAAAGATAAATATACAGTGATCACGCATTTTCGGCCCACAATCTTTTTCATAGAAATCCCAGTCATATGAGTCGAGTCCATGCATGCTACGATCACGGTATGAATTTGAAGGCAAAATATTTTTGTGCAGATCTTAGATTTGGTCTTTCCCTGTCCATAATGCTAAATTGGGGACGTAAAATATAAATATAAATAGGAAACAGAAGAGAAATGTTCAGTGATCACCAATTTTCGGCCCACAATCTTTTTCATGGAAATCCCAGTCATATGAGTCGAGTCCATGCATGCTACAAACACGGTATGAATTTGAAGGAATCATATTTATGTGCAGATTTTAGATTAGGTCTTTCCCTGTCCATAATGCTAAATTGAGGAGGTAAAATAGAAATATGAATACGAAATAGAACAGAAATGTACAGTGATCACCCATTTTCGGCGCACAATCTTTTTCATGGAAATCCCAGTCATATGAGTCGAGTCCATCCATGCTAGGATCATGGTATGAATTTGAAGGCAAAATATTTTTGTGCAGATCTTAGATTAGGTCTTTCCCTGTCCATAATGCTAAATTGAGGAGGTAAAATATAAATATAAATAGGAAACAGAAAAGTAATGTACAGTGATCACCCATTTTCGGCCCACAATCTTTTTCATGGAAATCCCAGTCATATGAGTCGAGTCCATGCATGCTACGATCACGGTATGAATTTGAAGGCAAAATATTTTTATGCAGAGCTTACATTATGTCTTTCCCTGTCCATAATGCTAAATTGAGGGGGTAAAATATAAATATAAATAGGAAAAAGAAGAGAAATGTACAGTGATCAACCATTTTTGGCCCACAATCTTTTTCATGGAAATCCCAGCCATATGAGTCGAGTCCATGCATGCTACGATCACGGTATGAATTTGAAGGCAAAATATTTTTGTGCAGATTTTAGATTAGGTCTTTCCCTGTCCAAAATGCTAAATTGATGAGGTAAAATAGAAATATAAGTAGGAAACAGAAGAGAAATGTACAGTGATCACCCGTTTTCGGCCCACAATCTTTTTCATGGAAATCCCAGTCATATGAGTCGAGTCCATGCATGCTACGATCACGGTATGAATTTGAAGGCAAAATATTTTTGTGCAGATTTTAGATTAGTTCTTTCCCTGTCCATAATGCTAAATTTAGGAGGGAAAATATAAATATAAATAGGAAACAGAAGAGAAATGTACAGTGATTACGCATTTTCGGCCCACAATCTTTTTCATGGAAATCCCAGTCATATGAGTCGATTCCATGCATGCTACGATCACGGTATGAATTTGAAGGCAAAATATTTTTGTGCAGATTTTAGATTAGTTCTTTCCCTGTCCATAATGCTAAATTGAGGAGGTAAAATATAAATATAAATAGGAAACAGAAGAGAAATGTACAGTGATCTCCCATTTTCGGCCCACATACTTTTTCATGGAAATCCCAGTCGTATGAGTCGAGTCCATGCATGCTACGATCACGGTATGAATTTAAAGGCAAAATATTTTTGTGCAGATTTTACATTACGTCTTTCCCTGTCCATAATGCTAAATTGAGGAGGTAAAATATAAATATAAATTGTAAACAGAAGAGAAATGTACAGTGATCACCCATTTTCGGCCCACAATCTTTTTCATGGAAATCCCAGTCATATGAGTCGAGTCCATGCATGCTACGATCACGGTATGAAAATGAAGGCAAAATATTTTTGTGCAGATCTTAGATTAGGTCTTTCCCTGTCCATAATGCAAAATTGAGGCCGTAAAATATAAATATAAATAGGAAACGGAAGAGAAATGTACAGTGATCACCCATTTTTGGCCCACAATCTTTTTCATGGAAATCCCAGTCATATGAGTCGAGTCCATGCATGCTACGATCACGGTATGAATTTGAAGGCAAAATATTTTTGTGCAGAGCTTAGATTAGGTCTTTCCCTGTCCATAATGCTAAATTGAGGAGGTAAAATAGCAATATAAATAGGAAACAGAAGAGAAATGTACAGTGATCACTCGTTTCGGCCCACAAAGTTTTTCATGGAAATCCCAGGCATATGAGTCGAGTCCATGCATGCTACGATCAGGGTCTGAATTTGAGGGCAAAATATTTTTGTGCAGATCTTAGATTAGGTCTTTCCCTGTCCATAATGCTAAATTGAGGAGGTAAAATATAAATATAAATAGGAAACGGAAGAGAAATGTACAGTGATCACCCATTTTCGGCCCACAATCTTTTTCATGGAAATCCCTGTCATATGAGTCGAGTCCATGCATGCTACGATCATGGTATGAATTTGAAGGCAAAATATTTTTTTGCAGATCTTAGATTATGTCTTTCCCTGTTCATAATGCTAAATTGAGGAGGTAAAAGACAAATATATATAGGAAACAGAAGAGAAATGTACCGTGATCACCCATTTTCGGCCGACAATCTTTTTCATGGAAATCCCAGTCATAGGAGTAGAGTCCATGCATGCTACGATCACGGTATGAATTTGAAAGCAAAATATTTTTGTGAAGATTTTAGATTAGGTCTTTCCCTGTCCATAATGCTAAATTGAGGAGGTAAAATAGAAATATAAATAGGAAACAGAAGAGAAATGTACAGTGATCAACCATTTTCGGCCCACAATCTTTTTCATGGAAATCCCAGTCATATGAGTCGAGTCCATGCATGCTACGATCATGGTATGAATTTGAAGGCAAAATATTTTTGTGCTGAGCTTAGATTAGGTCTTTCCTGGCCATAATGCTGAATTGAGGAGGTAAAATATAAATATAAATAGAATACAGAAGAGAAATGTACAGTGATCACCCATTTTCGGCCCACAATCTTTTTCATGGAAATCCCAGTCATATGAGTCGAGTTCATGCATACTACGATCACGGCATGAATTTGAAGGCAAAATATTTTTGTGCAGATTTTAGATTAGGTCTTTCCCTGTCCATAATGCTAAATTGAGGAGGTAAAATAGAAATATAAACAGGAAACAGAAGAGAAATGTACAGTGATCACCCATTTTCGGCCCACAATCTTTTTCATGGAAATCCCAGTCATATGAGTCGATTCCATGCATGCTACAATCACGGTATGAATTTGAAGGCAAAATATTTTCGTGCAGATTTTAGATTTGTTCTTACACTGTCCATAATGCTAAATTTAGGAGGTAAAATATAAATATAGATAGGAAACAGAAGAGAAATGTACAGTGATCACCCATTTTCGGCCCACAATCTTTTTCATGGAAATCCCAGTCATATGAGTCGAGTCCATGCATGCAACGATCACGGTATGAATTTGAAGGCAAAATATTTTTGTGCAGAGCATAGATTAGGTCTTTCCTGGCCATAATGCTGAATTGAGGAGGTAAAATATAAATATAAATAGAATACAGAAGAGAAATGTACAGTGATCACCCATTTTCGGCCCACAATCTTTTTCATGGAAATCCCAGTCATATGAGTCGAGTCCATGCATGCTACAATCACGGTACGAATTTGTAGGCAAAATATTTTTGTACAGATTTTAGATTAGTTCTTTCCCTGTCCATAATGCTAAATTTAGGAGGTAAAATATAAATATAAATAGGAAACAGAAGAGAAATGTACAGTGATTACACATTTTCGGCCCACAATCTTTTTCATGGAAATTCCAGTCATATGAGTCGATTCCGTGCATGCTACGATCACGGTATGAATTTGAAGGCAAAATATTTTTGTGCAGATTTTAGATTAGTTCTTTCCTTGTCCATAATGCTAAATTGAGGAGGTAAAATATAAATATAAATAGGAAACAGAAGAGAAATGTACAGTGATCACCCATTTTCTGCCCAAAATCTTTTTCATGGAAATCCCAGTCATATGAGTCCATGCATGCTACGATCACGGTATGAATTTGAAGGCAAAATATTTTTGTGCAGATTTTAGATTAGGTCTTTCCCTGTCCATAATGCTAAATTGAGGAATTAAAATATAAATATAAATATGAAAACAGAAGAGAAATGTACAGTGATCACCCATTTTCGGCCCACAATCTTTTTCATGGAAATCCCAGTCATATGAGTGGAGTCCATGCATGCTACGATCACGGTATGAATTTGAAGGGAAAATACTTTTTTGCAGACCTTAGATTAGGTCTTTCCCTGTCCATAATGCTAAATTGAGGAGGTAAAATAGAAATATAAATAGGAAACAGAAGAGAAATGTACAGTGATCACTCGTTTCGGCCCACAAAGTTTTTCATGGAAATCCCAGGCATATGAGTCGAGTCCATGCATGCTACGATCACGGAATGAATTTGAAGGCAAAATATTTTTGTGCAGATATTAGATTAGGTCTTTCCCTGTCCATAATGCTAAATTGAGGAGGTAAAATAGAAATATGAATAGGAAACAGAAGAGAAATGTACAGTGATCACCCATTTTTGGCCCACAATCTTTTTCATGGAAATCCCAGTCATATGAGTCGAGTCCATGCATGCTACGATCACGGTATGCATTTGAAGGCAAAATATTTTTGTGCAGATCTTACATTAGGTCTTTCCCTGTCCATAATGCAAAATTGAGGCGGTAAAATAGAAATATAAATAGGAAACGGAAGAGAAATGTACAGTGATCACCCATTTCGGCCCACAATCTTTTTCATGGAAATCCCAGTCATATGAGTCGAGTCCATTCATGCTACGATCACGGTATGAATTTGAAGGATAAATATTTTTGTGCAGATTTTAGATTAGGTCTTTCCCTGTCCATAATGCTAAATTGAGGAGGTAAAATAGAAATATAAACAGGAAACAGAAGAGAAATGTACAGTGATCACCCATTTTCGGCCCACAATCTTTTTCATGGAAATCCCAGTCATATGAGTCGATTCCATGCATGCTACAATCACGGTATGAATTTGAAGGCAAAATATTTTCGTGCAGATTTTAGATTTGTTCTTACACTGTCCATAATGCTAAATTTAGGAGGTAAAATATAAATATAGATAGGAAACAGAAGAGAAATGTACAGTGATCACCCATTTTCGGCCCACAATCATTTTCATGGAAATCCCAGTCATATGAGTCGAGTCCATGCATGCAACGATCACGGTATGAATTTGAAGGCAAAATATTTTTGTGCAGAGCATAGATTAGGTCTTTCCTGGCCATAATGCTGAATTGAGGAGGTAAAATATAAATATAAATAGAATACAGAAGAGAAATGTACAGTGATCACCCATTTTCGGCCCACAATCTTTTTCATGGAAATCCCAGTCATATGAGTCGAGTCCATGCATGCTACGATCACGGTATGAATTTGAAGGCAAAATATTTTTGTCCAGATGTTAGATTTGGCGTTTCCCTGTCCATAATGCTAAATTGAGGAGGTAAAATATAAATATAAATAGGAAACAGAAGAGAAATGTACAGTGATTTCCCATTTTCAGCCCACAATCTTTTTCATGGAAATCCCAGTCATATGAGTCGAGTCCATGCATGCTACGATCACGGTATGAATTTGAAGGCAAAATATTTTTGTGCAGATTTTAGATTAGGTCTTTCCCTGTCCATAATGCTAAATTGAGGAGGTAAAATATAAATATAAATAGGAAACAGAAGAGAAATGTACAGTGATCACCCATATTCGGCCCACAATCTTTTTTATGGAAATCCCAGTCATATTTGTCGAGTCCATGCATGCTACGATCACGGTATCAATTTGAAGGCAAAATATTTTTGTGCAGATCTTAGATTAGGTCTTTCCCTGTCCATAATGCTGAATTGAGGAGGTAAAATATAAATATAAATAGGAAACAAAAGAGAAATATACAGTGATCACACATTTTCGGCCCACAATCTTTTTCATGGAAATCCCAGCCATATGAGTCGAGTCCATGCATGCTTTGATCACAGTATGAATTTGAAGGCAAAATATTTTTGTGCAGAAATTAGATTAGGTCTTTCCCTGGCCATAATGCTAAATTGAGGAAGTTAAATATAAATATAAATAGGAAACAGAATAGAAATGTACAGTGATCACCCATTTTCTGCCCACAATCTTTTTCATGGAAATCCCAGTCATATGAGTCGAGTCCATGCATGCTACGATCACGGTATGAATTTGAAGGCAAAATATTTTTGTGCAGATTTTAGTTTAGGTCTGTCCCTGTCCATAATGCTAAATTGAGGAGGTAAAATAGAAATATGAATAGGAAACAGAAGAGAAATGTACAGTGATCACCCATTTTCCGCCAACAATCTTTTTCATGGATATCCCAGTCATATGAGTCGAGTCCATGCATGCTACAATCACGGTATGAATTTGAAGGCATATTTTTGTGCAGATTTTATAATAGATCTTTCCCTGTCCATAATGCTAAATTGAGGAGGTAAAATATAAATAGGAAAAAGAAGAGAAATGTACAGTGATCACCCATTTTCGGCCCACAATCTTTTTCATGGAAATCCCAGTCATATGAGTCGAGTCCATGCATGCTACGATCACAGTATGAATTTGAAGGCAAAATATTTTTGTACACAGCTTACATTAGGGCTTTCCCTGGCCATAATGCTAAATTGAGGAGGTAAAATAGAAATATAAATAGGAAACAGAAGAGAAACGTACAGTGATCACCCATTTTCGGCCTACAATCTTTTTCATGGAAATCCCAGTCATATGAGTCGAGTCCATGCATGCTACGATCACGGTATGAACTTGAAGGCAAAATATTTTTGTGCAGATTTTAGATTAGGTCTTTCCCTGTCCATAATGCTAAATTGAGGAGGTAAAATAGAAATATAAATAGTAAACAGAAGAGAAATGTACAGTGATCACCCATTTTCGGCCCACAATCTTTTTCAAGGAAATCCCAGTCATATGAGTCGAGTCCATGCATGCTACGATCACGGTATGAATTTGAAGGGAAAATATTTTTGTGCAGAGCTTAGATTAGGTCTTTCACTGGCGATAATGCTAAATTGAGGAGGTAAAATAGAAATATCAATGAGAAAGAGAAGAGAAATGTACAGTGATCAACCATTTTCGGCCCACAATCTTTTTCATGGAAATCCCAGTCATATGAGTCGGGTCCATGCATGCTACGATCACGGTATGAATTTGAAGGCAAAATATTTTTGTGCAGATCTTAGATTAGGTCTTTCCCTGTCCATAATGCTAAATTGAGGAGGTAAAATAGAAATATAAATAGTAAACAGAAGAGAAATGTACAGTGATCACCCATTTTCGGCCCACAATCTTTTTCATGGAAATCCCAGTCATATGAGTCGGGTCCATGCATGCTACGATCACGGTATGAATTTGAAGGCATATTTTTGTGCAGATTTTAGATTAGATCTTTCCCTGATCATAATGCTACATTGAGGAGGTAAAATAGAAATATGAATACGAAACAGAACAGAAATGTACAGTGATTACCCATTTTCGGCCCACAATATTTTTCATGGAAATCCCAGTCATATGAGTCTAGTCCATGCATGCTACGATCACGGTATGAATATGTAGGCAAAATATTTTCGTGCAGATTTTAGATTCGGACTTTCCCTGTCCATAATGCTAAATTGAGGAGGTAAAATAGAAATATAAATAGGAAACAAAAGAGAAATATACAGTGATCACACATTTTCGGCCCACAATCTTTTTCATAGAAATCCCAGTCATATGAGTCGAGTCCATGCATGCTACAATCACGGTATGAATTTGAAGGCATATTTTTGTGCAGATTTTAGATTAGATCTTTCCCTGACCATAATGCTAAATTGAGGAGGTAAAATAGAAATATAAATAGTAAACAGAAGAGAAATGTACAGTGATCACCCATTTTCGGCCCACAATCTTTTTCATGGAAATCCCAGTCATATGAGTCGAGTCCATGGATGCTACGATCACGGTATGAATTTGAAGGCAAAATATTTTTTTGCAGAGCTTAGATTAGGTCTTTCCCTGGCCATAATGCTAAATTGAGGAGGTAAAATATAAATATAAATGGGAAACAGAAGAAAAATGTACAGTGACCACCCATTTTCGGCCCACAATCTTTTTCATGGAAATCCCACTCCTATGAGTCGTGTCCGTACATGCTACGATCACGGTATGAATTTGAAGGCAAAATATTTTTGTGCAGATCTTAGATTAGGTCTTTCCCTGTCCATAATACTAAATTGAGGAGGTAAAATATAAATATAAATAGGAAACAGAAGAGAAATGTACAGTGATCACCCATTTTCGGCCCACAATCTTTTTCATGGAAATCCCAGTCATATGAGTCGAGTCCATGCATGCTACGATCACGGTATGAATTTGAAGGCAAAATATTTTTGTGCAGAGCTTAGATTAGGTCTTTCCCTGTCCATAATGCTAAATTGATGATGTAAAATATAAATATAAAAAGGAAACAGAAGAGAAATGTACAGTGATCACCCATTTTCGGCCCACAATCTTTTTCATGGAAATCCCAGTCATATGAGTAGAGTCCATGCATGCTACGATCACAGTATGAATTTGAAGGCAAAATATTTTTGTACACAGCTTACATTAGGGCTTTCCCTGGCCATAATGCTAAATTGAGGAGGTAAAATAGAAATATAAATAGGAAACAGAAGAGAAATGTACAGTGATCACCCATTTTCGGACCAGAATCTTTTTCATGGAAATCCCAGTCATATGAGTTGAGTCCATGCATGCTACGATCACGGTATGAATTTGAAGGCAAAATATTTTTGTGCAGATTTTAGATTAGGTCTTTCCCTGTCCATAATGCTAAATTGAGGAGGTAAAATAGAAATATAATTAGTAAACAGAAGAGAAATGTACAGTGATCACCCATTTTCGGCCCACAATCTTTTTCATGGAAATCCCAGTCATATGAGTCGAGTCCATGCATGCTACGATCACGGTATGAATTTGAAGGCAAAATGTTTTTGTGCAGATCTTAGATTAGGTCTTTCCCTGTCCATAATGCTAAATGAAGGAAGTAAAATATAAATATAAATAGGAAATAGAAGAGAAATGTACAGTGATCACCCATTTTCGGCCCACAATCTTTTTCATGGAAATCCCAGTCATATGAGTCGAGTCCATTCATGCTACGATCACGGTATGAATTTGAAGGCAAAAAATTTTTGTGCAAAGCTTAGATTAGGTCTTTCCCTGGCCATTATGCTAAATTGAAGAGGTAAAATAGAAATATCAATGAGAAAGAGAAGAGAAATGTACAGTGATCAACCATTTTTGGCCCACAATCTTTTTCATGGAAATCCCAGTCATATGAGTCGAGTCCATGCATGCTACGATCACGGTATGAATTTGAAGGCAAAAAATTTTTGTGCAAAGCTTAGATTAGGTCTTTCCCTGGCCATTATGCTAAATTGAGGATGTAAAATAGAAATATAAATAGGAAACAGAAGAGAAATGTACAGTGATCACACATTTTTGGCCCACAATCTTTTTCATGGAAATCCCAGTCATATGAGTCGAGTCCATGCATGCTACGATCACGGTATGAATTTGAAGGCAAAATATTTTTGTGCAGATCTTGATTACGTCTTTCCCTGTCCATAATGCTAAATTGAGGAGGTAAAATATAAATATAAATAGGAAACAGAAGAGAAATGTACAGTGATCACCCATTTTCGGCCCACAATCTTTTTCATGGAAATCCCAGTCATATGAGTCGAGTCCATGCATGCTACGATCACGGTATGAATTTGAAGACAAAATATTTTTGTGCAGATTCTAGATTAGGTCTTTCCCTGTCCATAATGCTAAATTGAGGAGGTACAATAGAAATATAAATAGGAAACAGAAGAGAAATGTACAGTGATCACCCATTTTCTGCCCACAATCTTTTTCATGGAAATCCCAGTCATATGAGTCGAGTCCATTCATGCTACGATCACGGTATGAATTTGAACGCTAAATATTTTTGTGCAGATCTTAGATTAGGTCTATCCCTGTCCATAATGCTAAATTGAGGAGGTAAAATAGAAATATCAATGAGAAAGAGAAGAGAAATGTACAGTGATCAACCATTTTTGGCCCACAATCTTTTTCATGGAAATCCCAGTCATATGAGTCGAGTCCATGCATGCTACGATCAGGGTATGAATTTGAAGGCAAAAAATTTTTGTGCAAAGCTTAGATTAGGTCTTTCCCTGGCCATTATGCTAAATTGAGGATGTAAAATAGAAATATAAATAGGAAACAGAAGAGAAATGTACAGTGATCACACATTTTTGGCCCACAATCTTTTTCATGGAAATCCCAGTCATATGAGTCGAGTCCATGCATGCTACGATCACGGTATGAATTTGAAGGCAAAATATTTTTGTGCAGATCTTGATTACGTCTTTCCCTGTCCATAATGCTAAATTGAGGAGGTAAAATATAAATATAAATAGGAAACAGAAGAGAAATGTACAGTGATCACCCATTTTCGGCCCACAATCTTTTTCATGGAAATCCCAGTCATATGAGTCGAGTCCATGCATGCTACGATCACGGTATGAATTTGAAGACAAAATATTTTTGTGCAGATTCTAGATTAGGTCTTTCCCTGTCCATAATGCTAAATTGAGGAGGTACAATAGAAATATAAATAGGAAACAGAAGAGAAATGTACAGTGATCACCCATTTTCTGCCCACAATCTTTTTCATGAAAATACCAGTCATATGAGTCGAGTCCATGCATGCTACCATCACGGTATGAATTTGAAAGCCAAATATTTTTGTGCAGATCTTAGATTAGGTTTTCACTGTCCATAATGCTAAATTGAGTAGGTAAAATATAAAAATAAATAGGAAACAGAAGAGAAATGTACAGTGATCACCCATTTTCGGCCCACAATCTTTTTCATGGAAATCCCAGTCATATGAGTCGAGTCCATGGATGTTACGATCACGGTATGAATTTGAAGGCAAAATATTTTTGTGCAGAGCTTAGATTAGGTCTTTCCCTGTCCATAATGCTAAATGAAGGAAGTAAAATAGAAATATAAATAGGAAACAGAAGGGAAATGAACAGTGGTCACGCATTTTCGGCCGACAATCTTTTTCATGGAAATCCCAGTCATATGAGTCGAGTCCATACATGCTACGATCAGGGTATGAATTTGAAGGCAAAATATTTTTGTGCAGAGCTTAGATTAGGTCTTTCACTGTCTATAATCCTAAATTGAGGAGGTAAAATAGAAATATAAATAGGAAAAAGAAGAGAAATGTACAGTGATCACCCATTTTCGGCCCACAATCTTTTTCATGGAAATCCCAGTCATATGAGTCGAGTCCATGCATGCTACGATCACAGTATGAATTTGAAGGCAAAATATTTTTGTACACAGCTTACATTAGGGCTTTCCCTGGCCATAATGCTAAATTGAGGAGGTAAAATAGAAATATAAATAGGAAACAGAAGAGAAACGTACAGTGATCACGCATTTTCGGCCTACAATCTTTTTCATGGAAATCCCAGTCATATGAGTCGAGTCCATGCATGCTACGATCACGGTATGAACTTGAAGGCAAAATATTTTTGTGCAGATTTTAGATTAGGTCTTTCCCTGTACATAATGCTAAATTGAGGAGGTAAAATAGAAATATAAATAGTAAACAGAAGAGAAATGTACAGTGATCACCCATTTTCGGCCCACAATCTTATTCAAGGAAATCCCAGTCATATGAGTCGAGTCCATGCATGCTACGATCACGGTATGAATTTGAACGCTAAATATTTTTGTGCAGATCTTAGATTAGGTCTATCCCTGTCCATAATGCTAAATTGAGGAGGTAAAATAGAAATATCAATGAGAAAGAGAAGAGAAATGTACAGTGATCAACCATTTTTGGCCCACAATCTTTTTCATGGAAATCCCAGTCATATGAGTCGAGTCCATGCATGCTACGATCAGGGTATGAATTTGAAGGCAAAAAATTTTTGTGCAAAGCTTAGATTAGGTCTTTCCCTGGCCATTATGCTAAATTGAGGATGTAAAATATAAATATAAATAGGAAACAGAAGAGAAATGTACAGTGATCACACATTTTTGGCCCACAATCTTTTTCATGGAAATCCCAGTCATATGAGTCGAGTCCATGCATGCTACGATCACGGTATGAATTTGAAGGCAAAATATTTTTGTGCAGATCTTGATTACGTCTTTCCCTGTCCATAATGCTAAATTGAGGAGGTAAAATATAAATATCAATAGGAAACAGAAGAGAAATGTACAGTGATCACCCATTTTCGGCCCACAATCTTTTTCATGGAAATCCCAGTCATATGAGTCGAGTCCATGCATGCTACGATCACGGTATGAATTTGAAGACAAAATATTTTTGTGCAGATTCTAGATTAGGTCTTTCACTGTCCATAATGCTAAATTGAGGAGGTACAATAGAAATATAAATAGGAAACAGAAGAGAAATGTACAGTGATCACCCATTTTCTGCCCACAATCTTTTTCATGAAAATACCAGTCATATGAGTCGAGTCCATGCATGCTACCATCACGGTATGAATTTGAAAGCCAAATATTTTTGTGCAGATCTTAGATTAGGTTTTCACTGTCCATAATGCTAAATTGAGTAGGTAAAATATAAAAATAAATAGGAAACAGAAGAGAAATGTACAGTGATCACCCATTTTCCGCCAACAATATTTTTCATGGAAATCCCAGTCTTATGAGTCGAGTCCATGCATGCTACGATCACGGTATGAATTTGAAGGCAAAATATTTTTGTGCAGATTTTAGATTAGGTCTTTCCCTGTCCATAATGCTAAATTGAGGAGGTAAAATAGAAATATAAATAGGAGACAGAAGGGAAATGTACAGTGATCACCCATTGTCGGCCCACAATTTTTTTCATGGAAATCCCAGTCATATGAGTCAAGTCCATGCATGCTACGATCACGGTATGAATTTTAAGGCAAAATATTTTTGTGCAGAGCTTAGATTAGGTCTATCCCTGTCCATAATGCTAAATTGAGGAAGTAAAATATAAATATAAATATTAAACCGAAGAGAAATGTACAGTGATCACCCATTTTCGACCCACAATCTTTTTCATAGTAATCCCAGTCATATGAGTCGAGTCCATGCATGCTACGATCACGGTATGAATTTGAAGGCAAAATATTTGTGTGCAGATCTTAGATTAGGTCTTTCCCTGGCCATAATACTAAATTGAGGAGGTAAAATATAAATATAAATAGGAAACAGAAGAGAAATGTACAGTGATCAGCCATTTTCGGCCCACAATCTTTTTCATGGAAATCCCAGTCATATGAGTCGAGTCCATGCATGCTACGATCACGGTATGCATTTGAAGGCAAAATATTTTTGTGCAGTGCTTAGATTAAGTCTTTCCCTGGCCATAATGCTAAATTGAGGAGGTAAAATATAAATATAAATAGGAAACAGTAGAGAAATGTACAGTGATCACCCATTTTCGGCCCACAATCTTTTTCATGGATATCCCAGTCATATGAGTCGAATCCATGCATGCTACGATAACGGTATGAATTTGAAGGCAAAAGATTTTTGTGCAGAGCTTAGATTATGTCTTTACCTGGCCATAATGCTAAATTGAGGAGGTAAAATATAAATATAAATAGGAAACAGTAGAGAAATGTACAGTGATCACCGATTTTCGGCCCACAATCTTTTTCATGGAAATCCCAGTCATATGAGTCGAGTCCATGAATGCTACGATCACGGTATGAATTTGAAGGCAAAATATTTTCGTGCAGATCTTAGATTAGGTCTTTCCCTGTCCATAATGCTAAATTGAGGAGGTAAAATATAAATATAAATAGGAAACAGAAGAGAAATGTACAGTGATCACCCATTTTCGGCCCACAATCTTTTTCATGGAAATCCCAGTCATATAAATCGTGTCCATGCATGCTACGATCACGGTATGAATTTGAAGGCAAAATATTTTTCTGCAGATCTTAGATTTGGTCTTTCCCTGTCCATAATGCTAAATTGAGGAGGTAAAATATAAATATAAATAGGAAACAGAAGAGAAATGTACAGTGATCACCAATTTTCGGCCCACAATCTTTTTCATGGAAATCCCAGTGATATGAGTCGAGTCCATGCATGCTACGATCACGGTCTGAATTTGAAGGCAAAATATTTTTCTGCAGATCTTAGATTTGGTCTTTCCCTGTCCATAATGCTAAATTGAGGAGGTAAAATAGAAAAATAAATAGGAAACAGAAGAGAAATGTACAGTGATCACCCATTGACGACCCACAATATTTTTCATGGAAATCCCAGTCATATGTGTCGAGCCCATGCAAGCTACGATCACGGTATGAATTTGAAGGCAAAATATTTTTGTGCAGATCATTGATTAGGTCTTTTCACTGGCCATAATGCTAAATTGAGGAGGTAAATATAAATATAAATAGGAAACAGAAGAAAAATGAACAGTGATCACCCATTTTCGGCCCACAATCTTTTTCATTGAAATCCCAGTCCTATGAGTCGAGTCCATGCATGCTACAATCACGGTATGAATTTGAAGGCAAAATATTTTTGTGCAGATCTTAGATTAGGTCTTTGCCAGTCCATAATGCTAAATTGAGGAGGTAAAATATAAATATAAATAGGAAACAGAAGAGAAATGTACAGTGATCACCCATTTTTGGCCCACAATCTTTTTCATGGAAATCACAGTCATATGAGTCAAGTCCATGCATGCTACAATCACGGTATGAATTTGAAGGCAAAATGTTTTCGTGCAGAACTTAGATTATGTCTTTCCCTGGCCATAATGCTAAATTGAGGAGGTAAAATAGAAATATAAATAGGAAACAGAAGAGAAATGTACAGTGATCACCCATTATCGGCCCACTATCTTTTTCATGGAAATCCCAGTCATATGAGTCGAGTCCATGCATGCTACGATCACGGTATGAATTTGAAGGCAAAATATTTTTGTGCAGATTTTAGATTAGGTCTTTCCCTGTCCATAATGCTAAATTGAGGAGGTAAAATAGAAATATAAATAGTAAACAGAACAGAAATGTACAGTGATCAACCATTTTCGGCCCACAATCTTTTTCATGGAAATCCCAGTCATATGAGTCGAGTCCATGCATGCTACGATCATGGTATGAATTTGACGGTAAAATATTTTTGTACAGAGCTTACATTAGGTCTTTCCCTGTCCATAATGCTAAATTGAGGACGTAAAATAGAAATATAAATAGTAAACAGAACAGAAATGTACAGTGATCACCCATTTTCGGCCCACAATCTTTTTCATGGAAATCCCAGTCATATGAGTCGAGTCCATGCATGCTACGATCACGGTAGGATTTGAAGGGAAAATATTTTTGTGCAGAGCTTAGATTAGGTCTTTCACTGGCGATAATGCTAAATTGAGGAGGTAAAATAGAAATATAAATAGGAAACAGAAGAGAAATGTACAGTGATCACCCATTTTCTGCCCACAATCTTTTTCATTGAAATCCAAGTCATATGAGTCGAGTCCATGCATGCTACGATCACGGTATGAATTTGAAGGCAAAATATTTTTGTGCAGAGCTTAGATTAGTTCTTTCCCTGTCCATAATGCTAAATTGACGAAGTAAAATATAAATATAAATAGGAAGCCGAAGAGAAATGTACAGTGATCACCCATTTTCTGCTCACAATCTTTTTCATGGAAATCCCATTCATGAGTCGTGTCCATGCATGCTACGATCACGGTATGAATTTGAAGGCAAAATATTTTTGTGCAGATTTTAGTTTAGTTCTTTCCCTGTCCATAATGCTAAATTTAGGAGGTAAAATATAAATATAAATAGGAAACAGAAGAGAAATGTACAGTGACCACCCATTTTCGGCCCACAATCTTTTTCATGGAAATCCCAGTGATATGAGTCGAGTCCATGCATGCTACGATCACGGTATGAATTTGAAGGCCAAATATTTGTGAGCAGAGCTTAGATAATATCTTTCCCTGTCCATAATGCTAAATTGAGGACGTAAAATAGAAATATAATTAGTAAACAGAACAGAAATGTACAGTGAAAACCCATTTTCGGCCCACAATCTTTTTCATGGAAATCCCAGTCATATGAGTCGAGACCATGCATGCTACGATCACGGTATGAATTTGAAGGCAAAATATTTTTGTGCAGATTTTAGATTATTCCTTTCCCTGTCCATAATGCTAAATTTAGGAGGTAAAATAGAAATATAAATAGGAAACAGAAGAGAAATGTACAGTGATCACCCATTTTCGGCCCACAATCTTTTTCATGGAAATCCCAGTCATATGAGTCCATGCATGCTACGATCACGGTATGAATTTGAATGCAAAATATTTTTGTGCAGATATTTGATTAGGTCTTTCCCTGTTCATAATGCTAAATTGAGGAGGTAAAATATAAATATAAATAGGAAACAGAAGAAAAATGAACAGTGATCACCCATTTTCGGCCCACAATTTTTTCATGGAAATCCCAGTCCTATGAGTCGAGTCCATGCATGCTACGATCACGGTATGAATTTGAAGGCAAAATATTTTTGTGCAGATCTTAGATTAGGTCTTTCCCTGTCCATAATGCTAAATTAAGGAGGTAAAATATAAATATAAATAAGAAACAAAAAAGAAATACACAGCGATCACGCATTTTCGGCCCACAATCTTTTTCATAGAAATCCCAGTCATATGAGTCGACTCCATGCATGCTACGATCACGGTATGAATTTGAAGGCAAAATATTTTTGTGCAGATCTTAGATTTGGTCTTTCCCTGTCCATAATGCTAAATTGAGGAGGTAAAATATAAATATAAATAGGAAACAGAAGAGAAATGTACAGTGATAACCCATTTTCGGCCCACAATCTTTTTCATGGAAATCCCAGTGATATAAGTCGAGTCCATGCATGCTACGATCACGGTATGAATTTGAAGGCAAAATATTTTTGTGCAGATCTTAGATTAGGTCTTTCCCTGTCCATAATGCTAAATTGAGGAGGTAAAATATAAATATGAATAGGAAACAGAAGAGAAATGTACAGTGACCACCCATTTTCGGCCCACAATCTTTTTCATGGAAATCCCAGTGATATGAGTCGAGTCCATGCATGCTACGATCACGGTATGAATTTGACGGCAAAATACTTTTGTACAGAGCTTACATTGGGTCTTTCCCTGTCCGTATGGCTAAATTGAGGACGTAAAATAGAAATATCAATAGTAAAAATAACAGAAATGTACAGTGAAAACCCATTTTCGGCCCACAATCTTTTTCATGGAAATCCCAGTCATATGAGTCCATGCATGCTACGATCACGGTATGAATTTGAAGGCAAAATATTTTTGTGCAGATCTTAGATTAGGTCTTTCCCTGTCCATAATGCAAAATTGAGGAGGTAAAATAGAAATATAAATAGGAAACAGAACAGAAATGTATAGTGATCACCCATTTTTGGC
Organism: Acanthosepion lycidas; assembly: GCA_963932145.1. Lineage (NCBI taxonomy): Eukaryota > Metazoa > Mollusca > Cephalopoda > Sepiida > Sepiidae > Acanthosepion > Acanthosepion lycidas. Next base: position 6,637,281 of record OZ010604.1, on the reverse strand, counting down.
CTACAATCTTTTTCATGGAAATCCCAGTCATATGAGTCAAGTCCATGCATGCTACGATCACGGTATGAATTTGAAGGCAAAATATTTTTGTGCAGATCTTAGATTAGGTCTTTCCCTGTCCATAATGCTAAATTAAGGAGGTAAAATATAAATATAAATAGGAAACAGAAGAAAAATGAACAGTGATCTCCCATTTTCGGCCCACAATCTTTTTCATGGAAATCCCAGTCCTATGAGTCGAGTCCATGCATGCTACGATCACGGTATGAATTTGAAGGCAAAATATTTTTGTGCAGATCTTAGATTTGGTCTTTCCCTGTCCATAATGCTAAATTGAGGAGGTAAAATATAAATATAAATAGGAAACAGAAGAGAAATGTACAGTGATCACCCATTTTCGGCCCACAATCTTTTTCATGGAAATCCCAGTGATATAAGTCGAGTCCATGCATGCTACGATCACGGTATGAATTTGAAGGCAAAATATTTTTGTGCAGATCTTAGATTAGGTCTTTCCCTGTCCATAATGCTAAATTGAGGAGGTAAAATATAAATATGAATAGGAAACAGAAGAGAAATGTACAGTGACCACCCATTTTCGGCCCACAATCTTTTTCATGGAAATCCCAGTGATATGAGTCGAGTCCATGCATGCTACGATCACGGTATGAATTTGACGGCAAAATACTTTTGTACAGAGCTTACATTGGGTCTTTCCCTGTCCGTAATGCTAAATTGAGGACGTAAAATAGAAATATAAATAGTAAAAGTAACAGAAATGTACAGTGAAAACCCATTTTCGGCCCACAATCTTTTTCATGGAAATCCCAGTCATATGAGTCCATGCATGCTACGATCACGGTATGAATTTGAAGGCAAAATATTTTTGTGCAGATCTTAGATTAGGTCTTTCCCTGTCCATAATGCTAAATTGAGGAGGTAAAATAGAAATATGAATACAAAACAGAACAGAAATGTACAGTGATCACCAATTTTCGGCGCACAATCTTTTTCATGGAAATCCCAGTCATATGAGTCGAGTCCATGCATTCTACAATCACGGTATGAATTTGAAGGCATATTTTTGTGCAGATTTTAGATTAGATCTTTCCCTGTCCATAATGCTAAATTGAGGAGGTAAAATAGAAATATGAATCCGAAACAGAACAGAAATGTACAGTGATCACCCATTTTCGGCCCACAATCATTTTCATGGAAATCCCAGTCATATGAGTCGAGTCCATGCATGCTACTATCACGGTATGAATTTGAAGGCAAAATATTTTTGTGCAGAGCTTAGATTAGGTCTTTTCCCTGGCCATAATGCTAAATTGAGGAGGTAAAATATAAATATAAATAGGAAACAGAAGAAAAATGAACAGTGATCACCCATTTTCGGCCCACAATCTTTTTCATGGAAATCCCAGTCCTATGAGTCGAGTCCATGCATGCTACGATCACGGTATGAATTTGAAGGCAAAATATTTTTGTGCAGATCTTAGATTAGGTCTTTCCCTGTCCATAATGCTAAATTTAGGAGGTAAAATATAAACATAAATAAGAAACAAAAAAGAAATACACAGCGATCACGCATTTTCGGCCCACAATCTTTTTCATAGAAATCCCAGTCATATGAGTCGACTCCATGCATGCTACGATCACGGTATGAATTTGAAGGCAAAATATTTTTGTGCAGATCTTAGATTTGGTCTTTCCCTGTCCATAATGCTAAATCGAGGAGGTAAAATAGAAATATAAATAGGAAACAGAAGAGAAATGTACAGTGATCACCCATTTTCGGCCCACAATCTTTTTCATGGAAATCCCAGTGATATAAGTCGAGTCCATGCATGCTACGATCACGGTATGAATTTGAAGGCAAAATATTTTTGTGCAGATCTTAGATTAGGTCTTTCCCTGTCCATAATGCTAAATTGAGGAGGTAAAATATAAATATGAATAGGAAACAGAAGAGAAATGTACAGTGACCACCCATTTTCGGCCCACAATCTTTTTCATGGAAATCCCAGTGATATGAGTCGAGTCCATGCATGCTACGATCACGGTATGAATTTGACGGCAAAATACTTTTGTACAGAGCTTACATTGGGTCTTTCCCTGTCCGTATGGCTAAATTGAGGACGTAAAATAGAAATATAAATAGTAAAAATAACAGAAATGTACAGTGAAAACCCATTTTCGGCCCACAATCTTTTTCATGGAAATCCCAGTCATATGAGTCCATGCATGCTACGATCACGGTATGAATTTGAAGGCAAAATATTTTTGTGCAGATCTTAGATTAGGTCTTTCCCTGTCCATAATGCAAAATTGAGGAGGTAAAATAGAAATATAAATAGGAAACAGAACAGAAATGTATAGTGATCACCCATTTTCGGCCCACAATCTTTTTCATGGAAATCCCAGTCATATGAGTCCATGCATGCTACGATCACGGTATGAATTTGAATGCAAAATATTTTTGTGCAGATATTTGATTAGGTCTTTCCCTGTTCATAATGCTAAATTGAGGAGGTAAAATATAAATATAAATAGGAAACAGAAGAAAAATGAACAGTGATCACCCATTTTCGGCCCACAATTTTTTCATGGAAATCCCAGTCCTATGAGTCGAGTCCATGCATGCTACGATCACGGTATGAATTTGAAGGCAAAATATTTTTGTGCAGATCTTAGATTAGGTCTTTCCCTGTCCATAATGCTAAATTAAGGAGGTAAAATATAAATATAAATAAGAAACAAAAAAGAAATACACAGCGATCACGCATTTTCGGCCCACAATCTTTTTCATAGAAATCCCAGTCATATGAGTCGACTCCATGCATGCTACGATCACGGTATGAATTTGAAGGCAAAATATTTTTGTGCAGATCTTAGATTTGGTCTTTCCCTGTCCATAATGCTAAATTGAGGAGGTAAAATATAAATATAAATAGGAAACAGAAGAGAAATGTACAGTGATCACCCATTTTCGGCCCACAATCTTTTTCATGGAAATCCCAGTGATATAAGTCGAGTCCATGCATGCTACGATCACGGTATGAATTTGAAGGCAAAATATTTTTGTGCAGATCTTAGATTAGGTCTTTCCCTGTCCATAATGCTAAATTGAGGAGGTAAAATATAAATATGAATAGGAAACAGAAGAGAAATGTACAGTGACCACCCATTTTCGGCCCACAATCTTTTTCATGGAAATCCCAGTGATATGAGTCGAGTCCATGCATGCTACGATCACGGTATGAATTTGACGGCAAAATACTTTTGTACAGAGCTTACATTGGGTCTTTCCCTGTCCGTATGGCTAAATTGAGGACGTAAAATAGAAATATAAATAGTAAAAATAACAGAAATGTACAGTGAAAACCCATTTTCGGCCCACAATCTTTTTCATGGAAATCCCAGTCATATGAGTCCATGCATGCTACGATCACGGTATGAATTTGAAGGCAAAATATTTTTGTGCAGATCTTAGATTAGGTCTTTCCCTGTCCATAATGCAAAATTGAGGAGGTAAAATAGAAATATAAATAGGAAACAGAACAGAAATGTATAGTGATCACCCATTTTTGGCCTACAATCTTTTTCATGGAAATCCCAGTCATATGAGTCAAGTCCATGCATGCTACGATCACGGTATGAATTTGAAGGCAAAATATTTTTGTGCAGATCTTAGATTAGGTCTTTCCCTGTCCATAATGCTAAATTAAGGAGGTAAAATATAAATATAAATAGGAAACAGAAGAAAAATGAACAGTGATCTCCCATTTTCGGCCCACAATCTTTTTCATGGAAATCCCAGTCCTATGAGTCGAGTCCATGCATGCTACGATCACGGTATGAATTTGAAGGCAAAATATTTTTGTGCAGATCTTAGATTTGGTCTTTCCCTGTCCATAATGCTAAATTAAGGAGGTAAAATATAAATATAAATAGGAAACAGAAGAAAAATGAACAGTGATCTCCCATTTTCGGCCCACAATCTTTTTCATGGAAATCCCAGTCCTATGAGTCGAGTCCATGCATGCTACGATCACGGTATGAATTTGAAGGCAAAATATTTTTGTGCAGATCTTAGATTAGGTCTTTCCCTGTCCATAATGCTAAATTGAGGAGGTAAAATAGAAATATGAATACAAAACAGAACAGAAATGTACAGTGATCACCAATTTTCGGCGCACAATCTTTTTCATGGAAATCCCAGTCATATGAGTCGAGTCCATGCATTCTACAATCACGGTATGAATTTGAAGGCATATTTTTGTGCAGATTTTAGATTAGATCTTTCCCTGTCCATAATGCTAAATTGAGGAGGTAAAATAGAAATATGAATCCGAAAAAGAACAGAAATGTACAGTGATCACCCATTTTCGGCCCACAATCATTTTCATGGAAATCCCAGTCATATGAGTCGAGTCCATGCGTGCTACGATCACGGTATGAATTTGAAGGCAAAATGTTTTTGTGCAGATCTTAGATTAGGTCTTTCCCTGGCCATAATGCTAAATTGAGGAGGTAAAATAGAAATATAAATAGTAAACAGAAGAGAAATGTACAGTGATCACCCATTTTCGGCCCACAATCTTTTTCATGGAAATCCCAGTCATATGAGTCGAGTCCATGCATGCTACGATCACGGTATGAATTTGAAGGCAAAATATTTTTGTGCAGAGCTTAGATTAGGTCTTTCCCTGGCCATAATGCTAAATTGAGGAGGTAAAATAGAAATATAAATAGGAAACAGAAGAGAAATGTACAGTGATCACCCATTTTCGGCCCACTATCTTTTTCATGGAAATCCCAGTCATATGAGTCGAGTTCATGCATTCTACGATCACGGTATGAATTTAAAGGCAAAATATTTTTGTGCAGATTTTAGATTAGATCTTTCCCTGTGCATAATGCTAAGATGTGGAGGTAAAATAGAAATATGAATACGAAACAGAACAGAAATGTACAGTGATCACCCATTTTCGGCCCACAATCTTTTTCATGGAAATCCCAGTCATATGAGTCGAGTCCATGCATGCACGGTATGAATTTGTAGGCAAAATATTTTTGTGCAGAGCTTATATTAGGTTTTTCCCTGTCCATAATGCTAAATTGAAGAGGTAAAATAGAAATATAAATAGGAAACAAAAGAGAAATATACAGTGATCACGCATTTTCGGCCCAAAATCTTTTTCATAGAAATCCCAGTCATATGAGTCGAGTCCATGCATGCTACAATCACGGTATGAATTTGAAGGCATATTTTTGTGCAGATTTTAGATTAGATCTTTCCCTGACCATAATGCTAAATTGAGGAGGTAAAAAAGAAATATAAATAGGAAAGAGAAGAGAAATGTACAGTGATCACCCATTTTCGGCCCACAATCTTTTTCATGGAAATCCCAGTCCTATGAGTCGTGTCCATGTATGCTACGATCACGGTATGAATTTGAAGGCAAAATATTTTTGTGCAGATCTTAGATTAGGTCTTTCCCTGTCCATAATGCTAAATTGAGGAGGTAAAATATAAATATAAATAGGAAACAGAAGAGAAATGTACAGTGATCACGCATTTTCGGCCCACAATATTTTTCATGGAAATCCCAGTCATATGAGTCGAGTCCATGCATGCTACGATCACGGTATGAATTTGAAGGCAAAATATTTTTGTTCAGATCTTAGATTAGGTCTTTACCTGTCCATAATGCTAAATTGAGGAGGTAAAATAGAAATATAAATAGGAAACAGAAGAGAAATGTACAGTGATCACCCATTTTCGGCCCACAATCTTTTTCATGGAAATCCCAGTCATATGAGTCGAGTCCATTCATGCTACGATCACGGTATGAATTTGAAGGCTAAATATTTTTGTGCAGATTTTAGATTAGGTCTTTCCCTGTCCATAATGCTAAATTGATGATGTAAAATATAAATATAAAAAGGAAACAGAAGAGAAATGTACAGTGATCACCCATTTTCGGCCCACAATCTTTTTCATGGAAATCCCAGTCATATGAGTAGAGTCCATGCATGCTACGATCACAGTATGAATTTGAAGGCAAAATATTCTTGTACACAGCTTACATTAGGGCTTTCCCTGGCCATAATGCTAAATTGAGGATGTAAAATAGAAATATAAATAGGAAAGAGAAGAGAAATGTACATTGATCACCCATTTTCGGCCAACAATCTTTTTCATGGAAATCCCAGTCATATGAGTCGAGTCCATGCATGATACGATCACGGTATGAATTTGAAGACAAAATATTTTTGTGCAGAGCTTAGATTAAGTCTTTCCCTGGCCATAATGCTAAATTGAGGAGGTAAAATAGAAAAATAAATAGGAAACAGAAGAGAAATGTACAGTGATCACCCATTGTCGACCCACAATATTTTTCATGGAAATCCCAGGCATATGTGTCGCGCCCATGCAAGCTACGATCACGGTATGAATTTGAAGGCAAAATATTTTTGTGCAGATTTTAGATTAGGTCTTTCCCTGTCCATAATGCTAAATTGAGGAGGTAAAATAGAAATATAAATAGTAAACAGAACAGAAATGTACAGTGATCAACCATTTTCGGCCCACAATCTTTTTCATGGAAATCCCAGTCATATGAGTCGAGTCCATGCATGCTACGATCACGGTATGAATTTGACGGCAAAATATTTGTGTACAGAGCTTACATTAGGTCTTTCCCTGTCCATAATGCTAAATTGAGGACGTAAAATAGAAATATAAATAGTAAACAGAACAGAAATCTACAGTGAAAACCCATTTTCGGCCCACAATCTTTTTCATGGAAATCCCAGTCATATGAGTCGACTCCATGCATGCTACTGTCGCGGTATGAATTTGAAGGCAAAATATTTTTGTGCAGAGCTTAGATTAGATCTTTTCCCTGGCCATAATGCTAAATTGAGGAGGTAAAATAGAAATATAAATAGGAAACAGAAGAGAAATGTACAGTGATCACCCATTTTCGGCTCACAATCTTTTTCATGGAAATCCCAGTCATATGAGTCGAGTCCATGCATGCTACGATCACGGTATGAATTTGAAGGCAACATATTTTTGTGCAGATTTTAGATTAGGTCTTTCCCTGTCCATAATGCTAAATTGAGGAGGTAAAATATAAATATAAATAGGAAACAGAAGAGAAATGTACAGTGATCACCTATTTTCGGCCCACAATCTTTTTCATGGAAATCCCAGTCATATGAGTCGAGTCCATGCATGCTACGATCACGGTATGAATTTGTAGGCAAAATATTTTTGTGCAGATCTTAGATTAGGTCTTTCCCTGTCCATAATGCTAAATTGAGGAGGTAAAATATAAATATAAATAGGAAACAAAAGAGAAATATACAGTGATCACGCATTTTCGGCGCACAATCTTTTTCATGGAAATCCCAGTCATATGAGTCGAGTCCATGCATGCTACGATCACGGTATGAATTTGAAGGCAAAATATTTTTGTGCAGAGCTTAGATTAGGTCTTTCCCTGGCCATAATGCTAAATTGAGGAGGTAAAATAGAAAAATAAATAGGAAACAGAAGAGAAATGTACATTGATCACACATTTTCGGCCAACAATCTTTTTCATGGAAATCCCAGTCATATGAGTCGAGTCCATGCATGATACGATCACGGTATGAATTTGAAGACAAAATATTTTTGTGCAGAGCTTAGATTAAGTCTTTCCATGGCCATAATGCTAAATTGAGGAGGTAAAATAGAAAAATAAATAGGAAACAGAAGAGAAATGTACAGTGATCACCCATTGTCGACCCACAATATTTTTCATGGAAATCCCAGGCATATGTGTCGCGCCCATGCAAGCTACGATCACGGTATGAATTTGAAGGCAAAATATTTTTGTGCAGATTTTAGATTAGGTCTTTCCCTGTCCATAATGCTAAATTGAGGAGGTAAAATAGAAATATAAATAGTAAACAGAACAGAAATGTACAGTGATCAACCATTTTCGGCCCACAATCTTTTTCATGGAAATCCCAGTCATATGAGTCGAGTCCATGCATGCTAAGATCACGGTATGAATTTGAAGGCAAAATATTTTTGTGCAGATGTTAGATTAGATCTTTCCCTGTCCATAATGCTAAATTGAGGAGGTAAGATAGAAATATGAATACAAAACAGAACAGAAATGTACAGTGATCACCAATTTTCGGCGCACAATCTTTTTCATGGACATCCCAGTCATATGAGTCGAGTGCATGCATGCTACGATCACGGTATGAATTTGAAGGCTAAATATTTTTGTGCAGATCTTAGATTATGTCTTTCCCTGTCCACAATGCTAAATTGAGTTGTTAAATAGAAATATAAACAGGAAAAAGTAGAGAAATGTACAGTGATCACCCATTTTCGGCCCACAAACTTTTTCATGGAAATCCCAGTCATATGAGTCGAGTCCATTCATGCTACGGTCACGGTATGAATTTGAAGGCTAAATATTTTTGTGCAGAAATTAGATTAGGTCTGTCCCTGTCCATAATGCTAAATTGAGGAGGTAAAATAGAAATATGAATAGGAAACAGAAGAGAAATGTACAGTGATCACCCATTTTCCGCCAACAATCTTTTTCATGGAAATCCCAGTCATATGAGTCGAGTCCATGCATGCTACAATCACGGTATGAATTTGAAGGCATAATATTTTTGTGCAGATTTTAGATTAGGTCTTTCCCTGTCCATAATGCTAAGTTGAGGAGGTAAAATATAAATATAAATAGGAAAAAGAAGAGAAATGTACAGTGATCACCCATTTTCGGCCCACAATCTTTTTCATGGAAATCCCAGTCATATGAGACGAGTCCATGCATGCTACGATCACAGTATGAATTTGAAGGCAAAATATTTTTGTACACAGCTTATATTAGGGCTTTCCCTGGCCATAATGCTGAATTGAGAAGGTAAAATAGAAATATAAATAGGAAACAGAAGAGAAATGTACAGTGATCACCCATTTTTGGCCCACAATCTTTTTCATGGAAATCCCAGTCATATGAGTCGAGTCCATGCATGCTACGATCACGGTATGAACTTGAAGGCAAAATATTTTTGTGCAGATTTTCGATTAGGTCTTTCCCTGTCCATAATGCTAAATTGAGGAGGTAAAATAGAAATTTAAATAGTAAACAGAAGAGAAATGTACAGTGATCACCCATTTTCGGCCCACAATCATTTTCACTGAAAACCCAGTCATATGCTCGAGTTTCATGCATGCTACGATCACTGTATGAATTTGAAGGCAAAATGTTTTTGTGCAGATCTTAGATTAGGTCTTTCCCTGTCCATAATGCTAAATTGATGATGTAAAATATAAATATAAATAGGAAACAGAAGAGAAATGTACAGTGATCATCCATTTTCAGCCCACAATCTTTTTCATGGAAATCCCAGTCATATGAGTCGAGTCCATGCATGCTACGATCACGGTATGAATTTGAAGGGAAAATATTTTTGTGCAGAGCTTAGATTAGGTCTTTCACTGGCGATAATGCTAAATTGAGGAGATAAAATAGAAATATAAATAGTAAACAGAACAGAAATGTACAGTGATCAACCATTTTCGGCCCACAATCTTTTTCATGGAAATCCCAGTCATATGAGTCGAGTCCATGCATGCTACGATCACGGTATGAATTTGAAGGCAAAATATTTTTTTGCAGAGCTTAGATTAGGTCTTTCCCTGTCCATAATGCTAAATTGAGGAGGTAAAATAGAAATATAAATAGGAAACAGAAGAGAAATGTACAGTGATCACCCATTTTCTTCCCAAAATCTTTTTCATGGAAATCCGAGTCATATGAGTCGAGTCCATGCATGCTACGATCACGGTATGAATTTCAAGGCAAAATATTTTTGTGCAGATTTTAGATTAGGTCTTTCCCTGTCCATAATGCTAAATTGAGGAGGTAAAATATAAATATAAATAGGAAACAGAAGAGAAATGTACAGTGATCACCAATTTTCCGCCAACAATCTTTTTCATGGAAATCCCAGTCATATGAGTCGAGTCCATGCATGCTACGATCACTGTATGAATTTGACGGCAAAATATTTTTGTGAAGATTTCAGATTAGGTTTTCCCTGCCCATAATGCTAAATTGAGGAGGTAAAATATAAATATAAATAGGAACCAGAAGAGAAATGTACAGTGATCACGCATTTTCGGCCCACAATCTTTTTCATGGAAATCCCAGTCATATGAGTCAAGTCCATGAATGCTATGATCACGGTATGAATTTGAAGGCAAAATATTTTTGTGCAGAAATTAGAATAGGTCTTTCCCTGGCCATAATGCTAAATTGAGGAAGTTAAATATAAATATAATTAGGAAACAGAATAGAAATGTACAGTGATCACCCATTTTCCGCCCAAAATCTTTTTCATGGAAATCCCAGTCATATGAGTCGAGTCCATGCATGCTACGATCATGGTATGAATTTGAAGGCAAAATATTTTTGGGCAGATTTTAGATCAGGTCTGTCCCTGTCCATAATGCTAAATTGAGGAGGTAAAATAGAAATATGAATAGGAAACAAGAGAAATGTACAGTGATCACCCATTTTCCGCCAACAATATTTTTCATGGAAATCCCAGTCATATGAGTCGAGTCCATGCATGCTACAATCACGGTATGAATTTGAAGGCATATTTTTGTGCAGATTTTAGATTAGATCCTTACCTGACCATAATGCTAAATTGAGGAGGTAAAATAGAAATATGAATGCGAAACAGAACAGAAATGTACAGTGATCACCCATTTTCGGCCCACAAACTTTTTCATGGAAATCCCAGTCATATGAGTCGAATCCATGCATGCTACGATCACGGTATGAATTTGAAGGCAAAATATTTTTGTGCAGATTTTAGATTAGGTCTTTCCCTGTCCATAATGCTAAATTGAGGAGGTAAAATATAAATATAAATAGGAAACAGAAGAGAAATGTACAGTGATCACCCATTTTCGGCCCACAATCTTTTTCATGGAAATCCCAGTCATATGAGTCGAGTCCATGCATGCTATGATCACGGTATGAATTTGAAGGCAAAATATTTTTGTGCAGATTTTAGATTAGGTCTTTCCCTGTCCATAATGCTAAATTGAGGAGGTAAAATATAAATATAAATAAGAAACAGAAGAGAAATGTACAGTGATCACCCATTTTCGGCCCACAATCTTTTTCATGGAAATCCCAGTCATATGAGTCGAGTCCATGCATGCTACGATCAAGGTATGAATTTGAAAGCAAAATATTTTTGTACAGATTTTAGATTTGGTCTTTCCCTGTCCATAATGATAAAGTGAGGAGGTAAAATAGAAATATAAATAGGAAACAGAAGAGAAATGTACAGTGATCACCCATTTTCGCCCAACAATCTTCTTCATGGAAATCCCAGTCATATGAGTCGAGTCCATGCATGCTAGGTTCACGGTATGAATTTGAAAGAAAATATTTTTGTGCAGATTTTAGATTAGGTCTTTCCCTGTCCATAACGCTAAATTGAGGAAGTTAAATTGAAATATAAATAGAAAACAGAAGAGAAATGTACAGTGATCACCCATTTTCGGCCCACAATCTTTTTCATGGAAATCCCAGTCATATGAGTCGAGTTCATGCATGCTACGATCACGGTATGAATGTGAAGGCAAAATATTTTTGTGCAGAGCTTAGATTACGTCTTTCCCTGTCCATAATGCTAAATTGAGAAGATAAATATAAATATAAATAGGAAACAGAATAGAAATGTACTGTGATCACCCATTTTCGGCCGACAATCTTTTTCATGGAAATCCCAGTCATATGAGTCGAGTCCATGCATGCTACGATCACGGTATGAATTTGAAGGCAAAATATTTTTGTGCAGATTTTAGATTAGGTCTTTCCCTGTCCATAATGCTAAATTGATGAGGTAAAATAGAAATATAAATAGGAGAGAGAAGAGAAATGTACAGTGATCACCCATTTTCGCCCCACAATCTTTTTCATTGAAATCCCAGTCATATGAGTCGAGTCCATGCATGCTACAATCACGGTATGAATTTGAAGGCAAAATATATTTTTGCAGATCTTAGATTGGGTCTTTCCCTGTCCATAATGCTAAATTAAGGAAGTAAAATAGAAATAGTAATAGGAAACACAAGAGAAATGTACAGTGATCACCCATTTTGTGCCCACAATCTGTTTCATGGAAATCCCAGTCATATAAGTCGAGCCCATGCATGCTACGATCACGGTATGAATTTGATGGCAAATTATTTTTGTGCAGACCTTAGATTAGGTCTTTCCCTGTCCATAATGCTAAATTGAGGAGGTAAAATACAAATATAAATAGGAAACAGAAGAGAAATGCACACTGATCAAGCATTTTCGGTGGACAATCTTTTTCATGGAAATCCCAGTCATATGAGTCGAGTCCATGCATTCTACGATCACGGTATGAATTTGAAGGCAAAATATTTTGTGCAGACTTTAGATTAGGTCTTTCCCTGTCCATAATACTAAATTGAGGAGGTAAAATAGAAATATAAATAGTAAACAGAACAGAAATGTACAGTGAACACCCATTTTCGGCCCACAATGTTTTTCATGGAAATCCCAGTCATATGAGTCGAGTCCATGCATGCTACGATCACGGTATGAATTTGAAGGCAAAATATTTTTGTGCAGATTTTAGATTAGGTGTTTCCCTGTCCATAATGCTAAATTGAGGAGGTAAAAAAGAAATATAAATAGGAAACAGAAGAGAAATGTACAGTGATCACCCATTTTCGGCACACAATCTTTTTCGTGGAAATCCCAGGCATATGAGTCGAGTCCATGCATGCTACGATCACGGTATGAATTTGAAGGCAAAATATTTTTGTGCAGATTTTAGATTAGGTCTTTCCCTGTCCATAATGCTAAATTGAGAAGGTAAAATATAAATATAAATAGGAAATAGAAGAGAAATGTACAGTGATCACCTTTTTTCGGCCACAATCTTTTTCATGGAAATCCCTGTCATATGAGTCGAGTCTATGCATGCTACGATCACGGTATGAAGTTGAAGGCAAAATATTTTTGTGCAGATTTTAGATTAGGTCTTTCCCTGTCCATAATGCTAAATTGAGGAGTTAAAATAGAAATATCAATAGGAAACAGAAGAGAAATGTACAGTGATCACCCATTTTCGGCCCACAATCTTTTTCATGGAAATCCCAGTCATATGAGTCGAGTCCATGCATGCTACGATCTCGCTATGAATTTGAAGGCAAAATATTTTTTTGCAGATTTTAGATTAGGTCTTTCCCTGTCCATAATGCTAAATTGAGGAGGTAAAATATAAATATAAATAGGAAACAGAAGAGAAATGTACAGTGATCACCCATTTTCGCCCTACAATCTTTTTCATGGAAATCCCAGTCATATGACTCGAGTCCATGCATCCTACGATCACGGTATGAATTTGAAAGCAAAATATTTTTGTGAAGATTTTAGATTAGGACTTTCCCTGTCCTAAATGCTAAATTGAGGAGGTAAAATAGAAATATAAATAGGAAACAGAAGAGAAATGTACACTGATCACCCATTTTCTGCCCACAATCTTTTTCATGGAAATCCCAGTCATATGAGTCGAGTTCATGCATGCTACGATCACGGTATGAATGTGAAGGCAAAATATTTTTGTGCAGAGCTTAGATTACGTCTTTCCCTGTCCATAATGCTAAATTGAGAAGATAAATATAAATATAAATAGGAAACAGAATAGAAATGTACTGTGATCACCCATTTTCGGCCGACAATCTTTTTCATGGAAATCCCAGTCATATGAGTCGAGTCCATGCATGCTACGATCACGGTATGAATTTGAAGGCAAAATATTTTTGTGCAGATTTTAGATTAGGTCTTTCCCTGTCCATAATGCTAAATTGATGAGGTAAAATAGAAATATAAATAGGAGAGAGAAGAGAAATGTACAGTGATCACCCATTTTCGCCCCACAATCTTTTTCATTGAAATCCCAGTCATATGAGTCGAGTCCATGCATGCTACAATCACGGTATGAATTTGAAGGCAAAATATATTTTTGCAGATCTTAGATTGGGTCTTTCCCTGTCCATAATGCTAAATTAAGGAAGTAAAATAGAAATAGTAATAGGAAACAGAAGAGAAATGTACAGTGATCACCCATTTTGTGCCCACAATCTGTTTCATGGAAATCCCAGTCATATAAGTCGAGCCCATGCATGCTACGATCACGGTATGAATTTGATGGCAAATTATTTTTGTGCAGACCTTAGATTAGGTCTTTCCCTGTCCATAATGCTAAATTGAGGAGGTAAAATACAAATATAAATAGGAAACAGAAGAGAAATGCACACTGATCAAGCATTTTCGGCGGACAATCTTTTTCATGGAAATCCCAGTCATATGAGTCGAGTCCATGCATTCTACGATCACGGTATGAATTTGAAGGCAAAATATTTTGTGCAGACTTTAGATTAGGTCTTTCCCTGTCCATAATACTAAATTGAGGAGGTAAAATAGAAATATAAATAGTAAACAGAACAGAAATGTACAGTGAACACCCATTTTCGGCCCACAATGTTTTTCATGGAAATCCCAGTCATATGAGTCGAGTCCATGCATGCTACGATCACGGTATGAATTTGAAGGCAAAATATTTTTGTGCAGATTTTAGATTAGGTGTTTCCCTGTCCATAATGCTAAATTGAGGAGGTAAAAAAGAAATATAAATAGGAAACAGAAGAGAAATGTACAGTGATCACCCATTTTCGGCACACAATCTTTTTCGTGGAAATCCCAGGCATATGAGTCGAGTCCATGCATGCTACGATCACGGTATGAATTTGAAGGCAAAATATTTTTGTGCAGATTTTAGATTAGGTCTTTCCCTGTCCATAATGCTAAATTGAGAAGGTAAAATATAAATATAAATAGGAAATAGAAGAGAAATGTACAGTGATCACCTTTTTTCGGCCACAATCTTTTTCATGGAAATCCCTGTCATATGAGTCGAGTCTATGCATGCTACGATCACGGTATGAAGTTGAAGGCAAAATATTTTTGTGCAGATTTTAGATTAGGTCTTTCCCTGTCCATAATGCTAAATTGAGGAGTTAAAATAGAAATATCAATAGGAAACAGAAGAGAAATGTACAGTGATCACCCATTTTCGGCCCACAATCTTTTTCATGGAAATCCCAGTCATATGAGTCGAGTCCATGCATGCTACGATCTCGCTATGAATTTGAAGGCAAAATATTTTTTTGCAGATTTTAGATTAGGTCTTTCCCTGTCCATAATGCTAAATTGAGGAGGTAAAATAGAAATATAAATAGGAAACAGAAGAGAAATGTACAGTGATCACCCATTTTCGCCCTACAATCTTTTTCATGGAAATCCCAGTCATATGACTCGAGTCCATGCATCCTACGATCACGGTATGAATTTGAAAGCAAAATATTTTTGTGAAGATTTTAGATTAGGACTTTCCCTGTCCTAAATGCTAAATTGAGGAGGTAAAATAGAAATATAAATAGGAAACAGAAGAGAAATGTACACTGATCACCCATTTTCTGCCCACAATCTTTTTCATGGAAATCCCAGTCATATGAGTCGAGTCCATGCATGCTACGATGACGGTATGTATTTGAAGGCAAAATATTTTTGTGCAGATTTTAGATTAGGTCTTTCCCTGTCCATAATGCTAAATTGAGGAGGTATAATATAAATATAAATAGGAAACAGAAGAGAAATGTACAGTGATCACCCATTTTCGGCCCTCAATCTTTTTCTTGGAAATCCCAGACATATGAGTCGAGTCAATGCATGCTACGATCACGGTATGAATTTGAAGGCAAAATATTTTTGTGCAGATTTTAGATTAGGTCTTTCCCTGTCCATAATGCTAAATTGAGGAGGTAAAATATAAATACAAATAGGAAACAGAAGAGAAATGTACAGTGATCACCCATTTTCGGACCACAATCTTTTTCATGGAAATCCCAGTCATATGAGTCGAGTCCATGCATACTACGATCACGGTATGAATTTGAAGGCAAAATATTTTTGTGCAGATCTTGATTAGTTCTATCCCTGTCCATAATGCTAAATTGAGGAGGTAAAAAAAAATATAAATAGGAAACAGAAGAGAAATGTACAGTGATCACCCATTTTCGGCTCACAATCTTTTTCATGGAAATCCCAGTCACATGAGTCGATTCCATGCATGCTACGATCGCGGTATGAATTTGAAGGCAAAATATTTTTGTACAGAGCTTACACAGGTCTTTCCCTGTCCATAATGCTAAATTGAGGAGGTAAAATATAAATATAAATAGGAAACAGAAGAGAAATGTACAGTGATCACCCATTTTCGGCCCACAATCTTTTTCATGGTATTCCCAGTCATATGAGTCGAGTCAATGCATGCTACGATCACGGTATGAATTTGAAGGCAAAATATTTTGTGCAGAGCTTAGATTAGGTCTTTCCTGGCTATAATGCTGAATTGAGGAGGTAAAATATAAATATAAATAGAATACAGAAGAGAAATGTACAGTGATCACCCATTTTCGGCCCACAATCTTTTTCATGGAAATCCCAGTCATATGAGTCGAGTCCATGCATGCTACGATCACGGTATGAATTTGAAGGCAAAATATTTGTGTGCAGAGCTTAGATAATATCTTTCCCTGTCCATAATGCTAAATTGCGGAGGTAAAATATAAATATAAATAGGAAACAGAAGAGAAATGTACAGTGATCACCCATTTTGGGGCCACAATCTTTTTCATGGAAATCCCAGTCATATGATTCGAGTCCATGCATGCTACGATCACGGTATGAATTTGAAGGCAAAATATTTTTGTGCAGATTCTAGATTAGGTCTTTCCCTGTCCATAATGCTAAATTGAGGAGGTACAATAGAAATATAAATAGGAAACAGAAGAGAAATGTACAGTGATCACCCATTTTCTGCCCACAATCTTTTTCATGGAAATCGCAGTCATATGAGTCCATGAATGCTACGATCACGGTATGAATTTGAAAGCAAAATATTTTCGTGCAGATTTTAGATTAGGACTTTCCCTGTCCATAATGCTAAATTGAGGAGGTAAAATATAAATATAAATAGGAAACAGAAGATAAATGTACAGTGATCACCCATTTTTGGCCCACAATCTTTTTCATGGAAATCCCAGTCATATGAGTCGAGTCCATGCATGCTACTATCACGGTATGAATTTGAAGGCAAAATATTTTTGTGCAGAGCTTAGATTATACCTTTTCCCAGGCCATAATGCTAAATTGAGGAGGTAAAATATAAATATAAATAGGAAACAGAAGAAAAATGAACAGTGATCACCCATTTTCGGCCCACAATCTTTTTCATCGAAATCCCAGTCCTATGAGTCGAGTCCATGCATGCTACGATCACAGTATGAATTTGAAGGCAAAATATTTTTGTGCAGATCTTAGATTAGGTCTTTCCCTGTCCATAATGCTAAATTGAGGAGGTAAAATAGAAATATAAATAGGAAACAGAAGAGAAATGTACAGGGATCACCCATTTTTGGCCCACAATCTTTTTCATGGAAATCCCAGTCATATGAGTCAAGTCCATGCATGCTACGTTCACGGTATGAATTTGAAGGCAAAATGTTTTTGTGCAGATCTTAGATTAGGTCTTTCCCTGTCCATAATGCTAAATTGATGATGTAAAATATAAATATAAATAGGAAACAGAAGAGAAATGTACAGTGATCACCCATATTTGGCCCACAATCTTTTTCATGAAAATCCGAGTCATATGAGTCGAGTCCATGCATGCTACGATCACGGTAGGATTTGAAGGCAAAATATTTTTGTGCAGAGCTTAGATTAGGTCTTTCACTGGCGATAATGCTAAATTGAGGAGGTAAAATAGAAATATAAATAGGAAACAGAAGAGAAATGTACAGTGATCACCCATTTTGTGCCCACAATCTTTTTCATGGAAATCCCAGTCATATGAGTGGAGTCCATGCATGCTATGATCACGGTATGAATTTGAAGGCAAAATATTTTTGTGCAGATCTTAGATTAGGTCTTTCCCGGTCCATAATGCTAAATTGAGGAGGTAAAATATAAATATAAATAGGAAACAGAAGAGAAATGTACAGTGATCACCCATTTTTGGCCCACAATCTTTTTAATGGAAATCCCAGTCATATGAGTCTAGTCCATGCATGCTACGATCACGGTATGAATTTGAAGGGAAAATATTTTTGTGCAGAGCTTAGATTAGGTCTTTCCCTGGCCATAATGCTAAATTGAGGAGGTAAAATATAAATATAAATAGGAAACAGTAGAGAAATGTACAGTGATCACCCATTTTCGGCCCACAACCTTTTTCATGGAAATCCCAGTCATATGAGTCGAGTCCATGCATGCTACGATCACGGTATGAATTTGAAGGCAAAATATTTTTGTGCAGATTTTAGATTAGGTCTTTCCCTGTCCATAATGCTAAATTGAGGAGGTAAAATAGAAATATAAATAGGAAACAGAAGAGAAATGTACAGTGATCACCCAATTTCGGGCCACAATCTTTTTCATGGAAATCCCAGTCATATGAGTCGAATCCATGCATCCTACGATCACGGTATGAATTTGAAGGCAAAATATTTTTGCGCAGAGCTTAGATTAGGTCTTTCCTGGCCATAATGCTGAATTGAGGAGGTAAAATATAAATATAAATAGAATACAGAAGAGAAATGTACAGTGATCACCCATTTTCGGCCCACAATCTTTTTCATGGAAATCCCAGTCATATGAGTCGAGTCCATGCATGCTACGATCACGGTATGAATTTGAAGGCAAAATATTTTTCTGCAGATTTTAGATTAGGTCTTTCCCTGTCCATAATGCTAAATTGAGGAGGTAAAATAGAAATATGAATAGTAAACAGAAGAGAAATGTACAGTGATCACCCATTTTCTGCCCATAATCATTTTCATGGAAATCCCAGTCATATGAGTCGAGTCCATGCATGCTACGATCACGGTATGAATTTCAAGGCAAAATATTTTTGTGCAGATTTTAGATTAGGTCTTTCCCTGTCCATAATGCTAAATTGAGGAGGTAAAAAAGAAATATAAATAGGAAAGAGAAGAGAAATGTACAGTGATCACCCATTTTCGGCCCACAATCTTTTTCATGGAAATCCCAGTCATATGAGTCGAGTCCATGCATGCTACGATCACGGTATGAATTTGAAAGCAAAATATTTTTGTGCAGATTTTAGATTAGGTCTTTCCCTGTCCATAATGCTAAATTGAGGAGATAAATAGTAATATAAATAGGAAACAGAAGAGAAATGTACAGTGATAACCCATTTCCGGCCCACAATCTTTTTCATGGAAATCCCAGTCATATGAGTCGAGTCCATGCATGCTACGATCGCAGTATGAATTTGAAAGCAACATATTCTTGAGCAGATTTTAGATTAGGTCTTTCCCTGTCCATAATGCTAAATTGAGGAGGTAAAATTGAAATATAAATAGGGAAGAGAAGAGAAATGTACAGTGATCACCCATTTTCGGTACACAATCTTTTTCATGGAAATTCCAGTCATATGAGACGAGTCCATGCATGCTACGATCACGGTATGAATTTGAAAGCAAAATATTTTTGTGCAGATTTTAGATTAGGTATTTCCCTGTCCATAATGCTAAATTGAGGAGGTAAAATATAAATATAAATAGGAAACAGAAGAGAAATGTACAGTGATCACCCATTTTTGGCCCACAATCTTTTTCATGTAAATCCCAGTCATATGAGTCGAGTCCATGCATACTACGATCACGGTATGAATTTGAAAGCAAAATATTTTTGTGCAGATTTTAGATTAGGTCTTTCCCTGTCCATAATGCTTAATTGAGGAGGTAAAATATAAATATAAATAGGAAACAGAAGAGAAATGTACAGTGATCACCCATTTTCGGCCCACAATCTTTTTCATGGAAATCCCAGTCATATGAGTCGAGTCCATGCATGCTACGATCACGGTATGAATTTGAAAGCAAAATATTTTTGTGCAGATTTTAGATTAGGTCTTTCCCTGTCCATAATGCTAAATTGAGGAGATAAATAGAAATATAAATAGGAAACAGAAGAGAAATGTACAGTGATCACCCATTTCCGGCCCACAATCTTTTTCATGGAAATCCCAGTCATATGAGTCGAGTCCATGCATGCTACAATCACGGTATGAATTTGAAGGCAAAATATTTTTGTGCAGAGCTTAGATTAGGTCTTTCCCTCTCCATAATGCTAAATTGAGGAGGTAAAATAGAAATATAAATAGGAAACGGAAGAGAAATGTACAGTGATCACCCATTTTCGGCCCACAATCTTTTTCATGGAAATCCCAGTCATATGAGTCGAGTCCTTGCATGCTACGATCACGGTATGAATTTGAAGGCAAAATATTTTTGTGCAGTGCTTAGTTTAGGTCTTTCCCTGTCCATAATGCTAAATTGAGGAGGTAAAATATAAATATAAATAGGAAACAGAAAAGAAAGGTACAGTGATCAACCATTTTCGGCCCACAAACTTTTTCATTGAAATCCCAGTCATATTAGTCGATTCAATGCATGCTACGATCACGGTATGAATTTGAAGGCAAAATATTTTTGTGCAGATTTTAGATTATATCTTTCACTGTACATATTGCTAAATTGAGGAGGTAAAATAGAAATATAAATAGGAAACAGAAGAGAAATGTACAGTGTTCACCCATTTTCGGCCCACAAACTTTTTCATGTAAATCCCAGTCATATGAGTCGAGTCCATGCATGCTACGATCACGGTATGAATTTGAAGGCAAAATATTTTTGTGCAGATTTTAGATTAGTTCTTTCCCGGTCCAAAATGCTAAATTCAGGAGGTAAAATATAAATATAAATAGGAAACAGAAGAGTAATGTACAGTGATCACCCATTTTCGGCCCACAATCTTTTTCATGGAAATCCCAGTCATATGAGTCGAGTCCATGCATGCTACGATCACGGTATGAATTTGAAAGCAAAATATTTTTGTGCAGATTTTAGATTAGGTCTTTCCCTGTCCATAATGCTAAATTGAGGAGGTAAAATATAAATATAAATAGGAAACAGAAGAGAAATGTACAGTGATCACCCATTTTCGGGACAAAATGTTTCTCATGGGAATCCCAGTCATATGAGTCGAGTCCATGCATGCTACGATCACGGTATGAAATTGAAGGCAAAATATTTTTGTGCAGATCTTAGATTAGGTCTTTCCCTGTCCATAATGCTAAATTGAGGAGGTAAAATAGAAATATAAATAGGAAACAGAAGAGAAATGTACAGTGATCACCCATTTTCGGCCCAAAATCTTTTTCATGGAAATCCCAGTCACATGAGTCGAGTCCATGCATGCTACGATCACGGTGTGAATTTGAAGGCAAAATATTTTTGTGCAGAGCTTAGATTAGGTCTTTCCCTGTCCATAATGCTAAATTGAGGAGGTAAAATAGAAATATAAATAGGAAACAGAAGAGAAATGTAGAGTGATCACCCATTTTCGGCCCACAATCTTTTTCCTGGAAATCCCAGTCATATGAGTCGAGTCATGCATGCTACGAAGACGGTATGAATTTGAAAGCAAAATATTTTTGTGCAGATTTTAGATTAGATCTTTCCCTGTCCATAATGCTAAATTGAGGAGGTAAAATAGAAATATAAATAGGAAACAGAAGAGAAATGTACAGTGATCACCCATTTTCGGCCCACAATCTTTTTCATGGAAATCCCAGTCATATGAGTCGAGTCCATGCATGCTACGATCACGGTATGAATTTGAAGGCAAAATATTTTTGTGCAGAGCTTAGATTAGGTCTTTCACTGTCCATAATGCTAAATTGAGGAGGTAAAATAGAAATGTAAATAGGAAACAGAAGAGAAATGTACAGTGATCACCCATTTTCGGCCCACAATCTTTTTCATGGAAATCCCTGTCATATGAGGCGAGTCCATGCATGGTACGATCACGGTATGAATTTGAAGGCAAAATATTTTTGTGCAGATCTTAGATTTGGTCTTTCCATGTCCTTAATGTTAAATTGAGGAGGTAAAATATAAATATAAATAGGAAACAGAAGAGAAATGTACAGTGACCACCCATTTTCGGCCCACAATCTTTTTCATGGAAATCCCAGTCATATGAGTCGAGTCCATGCATGCTACGATTACGGTAGGAATTTGAAGGCAAAATATTTTTGTGCAGATTTTAGATTAGGTCTTTCCCTGTCCATAATGCTAAATTGAGGAGGTAAAATAGAAATATAAATAGGAAACAGAAGAGAAATGTACAGTGATCACCCATTTTCTGCCCAAAATCTTTTTCATGGAAATCCCAGTCATATGAGTCGAGTCCATGCATGCTACGATCACGGTATGAATTTGAAGGCAAAATATTTTTGTGCAGATTTTAGATTAGGTCTTTCCCTGTCCATAATGCTAAATTGAGGAGGTAAAATATAAATATAAATAGGAAACAGAAGAGAAATGTACAGTGATCACCCATTTTCGGCCCACAATCATTTTCATGGAAATCCCAGTCATATGAGTAGAGTCCATGCATGCTACGATCACGGTATGAATTTTGGAGGCAAAATATTTTTGTGCAGATTTCAGCTTAGGTCTTTCCCTGTCCATAATGCTAAATTGAGGAGGTAAAATAGAAATATAAATAGGAAACAGAAGAGAAATGTACAGTGATCACCCTTTTTCTGCCCAAAATCTTTTTCATGGAAATCCCAGTCATATGGGTCGAGTCCATGCATGCTACGATCACGGTATGAATTTGAAGGCAAAGTATTTTTGTGCAGATCTTAGATTAGGTCTTTCCCTGTCCATAATGCTAAATTGAGGAGTAAAATAGAAATATAAATAGGAAACAGAAGAGAAATGTAGAGTGATCACCCATTTTCGGCCCACAATCTTTTTCCTGGAAATCCCAGTCATATGAGTCGAGTCATGCATGCTACGAAGACGGTATGAATTTGAAAGCAAAATATTTTTGTGCAGATTTTAGATTAGATCTTTCCCTGTCCATAATGCTAAATTGAGGAGGTAAAATAGAAATATAAATAGGAAACAGAAGAGAAATGTACAGTGATCACCCATTTTCGGCCCACAATCTTTTTCATGGAAATCCCAGTCATATGAGTCGAGTCCATGCATGCTACGATCACGGTATGAATTTGAAGGCAAAATATTTTTGTGCAGTGCTTAGATTAGGTCTTTCTCTCTCCATAATGCTAAATTGATGGAGGTAAAATATAAATATAAATAGGAAACAGAAAAGAAATGTACAGTGATCACCCATTTTCGGCCCACAATCTTTTTCATGGAAATCCCAGTCATATGAGTCGAGTCCATGCATGCTACGATCACGGTATGAATTTGAAGGCAAAATATTTTTGTGCAGATCTTAGATTAGGTCTTTCCCTGTCTATAATGCTAAATTGAGGAGGTAAAATAGAAATATAAATAAGAAAGAGAAGAGAAATGTACAGTGATCACCTATTTTCGGCGCACAATCTTTTTCATGGAAATCCCTGTCATATGAGTCGAGTCCATGCATGCTACGATCACGGTATGAATTTGAAGGCAAAATATTTTTGTGCAGAACTTAGATTAGGTCTTTCACTGTCCATAATGCTAAATTGAGGAGGTAAAATAGAAATGTAAATAGGAAACAGAAGAGAAATTACAGTGATCACCCATTTCCGGCCCACAATCTTTTTCATGGAAATCCCAGTCATATGAGTCGAGTCCATGCATGCTACGATCACGGTATGTATTTGAAGGCAAAATATTTTTGTGCAGATCTTAGATTAGGTCTTTACCTGGCCATAATGCTAAATTGAGGAGGTAAAATAGAAATATAAATAGGAAACAGAAGAGAAATGTACAGTGATCACCCATTTTCGGCCGACAATCTTTTTCATGGAAATCCCAGTCATATGAGTCGAGTCCATGCATGCTGCGATCACGGTATGAATTTGAAGGCAAAATATTTTTGTGCAGAGCTTTGATTAGGTCTTTCCCTGTCCATAATGCTAAATGAAGGAAGTAAAATATAAATATAAATAGGAAACAGAAGAGAAATGAACAGTGATCACCCATTTTCGGTCGACAATCTTTTTCATGGAAATCCCAGTCATATGAGTCGAGTCCATGCATGCTACGTTCACGGTATGAATTTGAAGGCAAAATATTTTTGTGCAGAGCTTAGATTAGGTCTTTCACTGTCCATAATGCTAAATTGAGGAGGTAAAATAGAAATGTAAATAGGAAACAGAAGAGAAATGTACAGTGATCACCCATTTTCGGCCCACAATCTTTTTCATGGAAATCCCTGTCATATGAGGCGAGTCCATGCATGCTACGATCACGGTATGAATATGAAGGCAAAATATATTTTTACAGATCTTAGATTAGGTCTTTCACTGACCATAATGCTAAATTAAGGAAGTAAAATAGAAATATTAATAGGAAACAGAAGAGAAATGTACAGTGATCACCCATTTTCGGCCGACAATCTTTTTCATGGAAATCCCAGTCATATGAGTCGAGTCCATGCATGGTACGATCACGGTATGAATTTGAAGGCAAAATATTTTTGTGCAGTGCTTAGATTAGGTCTTTCTCTGTCCATAATGCTAAATTGATGGAGGTAAAATATAAATATAAATAGGAAACAGAAAAGAAATGTACAGTGATCACCCATTTTCGGCCCACAATCTTTTTCATGGAAATCCCAGTCATATGAGTCGAGTCCATGCATGCTACGATCACGGTATGAATTTGAAGGCAAAATATTTTTGTGCAGATCTTAGATTAGGTCTTTCCCTGTCTATAATGCTAAATTGAGGAGGTAAAATAGAAATATAAATAAGAAAGAGAAGAGAAATGTACAGTGATCACCTATTTTCGGCGCACAATCTTTTTCATGGAAATCCCTGTCATATGAGTCGAGTCCATGCATGCTACGATCACGGTATGAATTTGAAGGCAAAATATTTTTGTGCAGAACTTAGATTAGGTCTTTCACTGTCCATAATGCTAAATTGAGGAGGTAAAATAGAAATGTAAATAGGAAACAGAAGAGAAATTACAGTGATCACCCATTTCCGGCCCACAATCTTTTTCATGGAAATCCCAGTCATATGAGTCGAGTCCATGCATGCTACGATCACGGTATGTATTTGAAGGCAAAATATTTTTGTGCAGATCTTAGATTAGGTCTTTACCTGGCCATAATGCTAAATTGAGGAGGTAAAATAGAAATATAAATAGGAAACAGAAGAGAAATGTACAGTGATCACCCATTTTCGGCCGACAATCTTTTTCATGGAAATCCCAGTCATATGAGTCGAGTCCATGCATGCTGCGATCACGGTATGAATTTGAAGGCAAAATATTTTTGTGCAGAGCTTTGATTAGGTCTTTCCCTGTCCATAATGCTAAATGAAGGAAGTAAAATATAAATATAAATAGGAAACAGAAGAGAAATGAACAGTGATCACCCATTTTCGGTCGACAATCTTTTTCATGGAAATCCCAGTCATATGAGTCGAGTCCATGCATGCTACGATCACGGTATGAATTTGAAGGCAAAATATTTTTGTGCAGAGCTTAGATTAGGTCTTTCACTGTCCATAATGCTAAATTGAGGAGGTAAAATAGAAATGTAAATAGGAAACAGAAGAGAAATGTACAGTGATCACCCATTTTCGGCCCACAATCTTTTTCATGGAAATCCCTGTCATATGAGGCGAGTCCATGCATGCTACGATCACGGTATGAATATGAAGGCAAAATATATTTTTACAGATCTTAGATTAGGTCTTTCACTGACCATAATGCTAAATTAAGGAAGTAAAATAGAAATATTAATAGGAAACAGAAGAGAAATGTACAGTGATCACCCATTTTCGGCCGACAATCTTTTTCATGGAAATCCCAGTCATATGAGTCGAGTCCATGCATGGTACGATCACGGTATGAATTTGAAGGCAAAATATTTTTGTGCAGATCTTAGATTTGGTCTTTCCATGTCCTTAATGCTAAATTGAGGAGGTAAAATATAAATATAAATAGGAAACAGAAGAGAAATGTACAGTTACCACCCATTTTCGGCCCACAATCTTTTTCATGGAAATCCCAGTCATATGAGTCGAGTCCATGCATGCTACGATTACGGTAGGAATTTGAAGGCAAAATATTTTTGTGCAGATTTTAGATTAGGTCTTTCCCTGTCCATAATGCTAAATTGAGGAGGTAAAATAGAAATATAAATAGGAAACAGAAGAGAAATGTACAGTGATCACCCATTTTCTGCCCAAAATCTTTTTCATGGAAATCCCAGTCATATGAGTCGAGTCCATGCATGCTACGATCACGGTATGAATTTGAAGGCAAAATATTTTTGTGCAGATTTTAGATTAGGTCTTTCCCTGTCCATAATGCTAAATTGAGGAGGTAAAATATAAATATAAATAGGAAACAGAAGAGAAATGTACAGTGATCACCCATTTTCGGCCCACAATCATTTTCATGGAAATCCCAGTCATATGAGTAGAGTCCATGCATGCTACGATCACGGTATGAATTTTGGAGGCAAAATATTTTTGTGCAGATTTCAGCTTAGGTCTTTCCCTGTCCATAATGCTAAATTGAGGAGGTAAAATAGAAATATAAATAGGAAACAGAAGAGAAATGTACAGTGATCACCCTTTTTCTGCCCAAAATCTTTTTCATGGAAATCCCAGTCATATGGGTCGAGTCCATGCATGCTACGATCACGGTATGAATTTAAAGGCAAAGTATTTTTGTGCAGATCTTAGATTAGGTCTTTCCCTGTCCATAATGCTAAATTGAGGAGTAAAATATAAATATAAAGAGGAAACAAAAGAGAAATATACAGTGATCACGCATTTTCGGCCCACAATCTTTTTCATGGAAATCCCAGTCATATGAGTTGAGTCCATGCATGCTACGATCACGGTATGAATTTGAAGGCAAAATATTTTTGTGCAGATTTTAGATTAGGTCTTTACCTATCCATAATGCTAAATTGAGGAGGTAAAATATAAATATAAATAGGAAACAGAAGAGAAATGTACAGTGATCACACATTTTCGGCCCACAATCTTTTTCATGGAAATCCCAGTCATATGAGTCAACTTCATGCATGCTACGTTCACGGTATGAATTTGAAGGCAAAATATTCTTGTGCAGATTTTAGATTAGGTCTTTCCCTATCCATAATGCTAAATTGAGGAGGTATTAGGTTGGTGCAAAAATAATTTCGTTTTCTCACATAGTAACATATGTTAGAGAACAAAATTATTTTTGCACCAACGTAATATCATAGAAATATAAATAGGAAACAGAAGAGAAATGTATAGTGATCACCCATTTTCGGCCCACAATCTTTTTCATGGAAATCCCAGTCATATGAGTCGAGTCCATGCATTCTACGATCACGGTATGAATTTGAAGGCAAAATATTTTTGTGCAGATCTTAGATTAGGTCTTTCCCTGTCCATAATGCTAAATTGAGGAGATAAAATATAAATAGGAAACAAAAGAGAAATATACAGTGATCACCCATTTTCGGCCCACAATCTTTTTCATGGAAATCCCAGTCATATGAGTCGAGTCCATGCATGCTACGATCACGGTATGAATTTGAAGGCAAAATATTTTTGTGCAGATCTTAGATTTGTTCTTTCCATGTCCTTAATGCTAAATTAAGGAGGTAAAATATAAATATAAATAGGAAACAGAAGAGAAATGTACAGTGATCACCCATTTTCGGCGCACAATCTTTTTCATGGAAATCCCAGTCATATGAATCGAGTCCATGCATGCTACGATCACGGTATGAATTTGAAGGCAAAATATTTTTGTGCAGAACTTAGATAAGGTCTTTCACTGACCATAATGCTAAATTGAGGAAGTAAAATAGAAATATTAATAGGAAACAGAAGAGAAATGTACAGTGATCACCCATTTTCGGCCGACAATCTTTTTCATAGAAATCCCAGTCATATGAGTCGAGTCCATGCATGCTGCGATCACGGTATGAATTTGAAGGCAAAATATTTTTGTGCAGAGCTTAGATTATGTCTTTCCCTGTCCATAATGCTAAATGAAGGAAGTAAAATATAAATATAAATAGGAAACAGAAGAGAAATGTACAGTGATCACCCATTTTCGGCCGACAATCTTTTTCATGGAAATCCCAGTCATATGAGTCGAGTCCATGCATGCTACGATCACGGTATGAATTTGAAGGCAAAATATTTTTGTGCAGAGCTTAGATTAGGTCTTTGACTGTCCATAATGCTAAATTGAGGAGGTAAAATAGAAATGTAAATAGGAAACAGAAGAGAAATTACAGTGATCACCCATTTCCGGCCCACAATCTTTTTCATGGAAATCCCAGTCATATGTGTCGAGTCCATGCATGCTACGATCACGGTATGAATATGAAGGCAAAATATATTTTTACAGATCTTAGATTAGGTCTTTCACTGTCCATAATGCTAAATTGAGGAGGTAAAATAGAAATGTAAATAGGAAACAGAAGAGAAATGTACAGTGATCACCCATTTTCGGCCCACATTCTTTTTCATGGAAATCCCAGTCATATGAGTCGAGTCCATGCATGCTACGATCACGGTATGAATTTGAAGGCAAAATATTTTTGTGCAGATTTTAGATTAGGTCTTACACTGTCCATAATGCTAAATTGCGGAGGTAAAATAGAAATGTAAATAGGAAACAGAAGAGAAATGTACAGTGATCACCCATTTTCGGCCCACAATCTTTTTCATGGAAATCCCAGTCATATGAGGCGAGTCCGTGTATGCTACGATCACGGTATGAATTTGAAGGCAAAATATTTTTGTGCAGATCTTAGATAAGGTCTTTCACTGACCATAATGCTAAATTAAGGAAGTAAAATAGAAATATTAATAGGAAACAGAAGAGAAATGTACAGTGATCACCAATTTTCAGCCGACAATCTTTTTCATAGAAATCCCAGTCATATGAGTCGAGTCCATGCATGCTGCGATCACGGTATGAATTTGAAGGCAAAATATTTTTGTGCAGATATTAGATTAGGTCTTTCCCTGTCCATAATGCTAAATTGAGGAGGTAAAATATAAATATAAATAGGAAACAAAAGAGAAATATACAGTGATCACGCATTTTCGGCCCACAATCTTTTTCATGGAAATCCCAGTCATATGAGTCGAGTCCATGAATGCTACGATCACGGTATGAATTTGAAGGCAAAATATTTTTGTGCAGATCTTAGATTTGGTCTTTCCATGTCCTTAATGCTAAATTGAGGAGGTAAAATATAAATATAAATAGGAAACAGAAGAGAAATGTACAGTGACCACCCATTTTCGGCCCACAATCTTTTTCATGGAAATCCCAGTCATATGAGTCGAGTCCATGCATGCTACGATTACGGTAGGAATTTGAAGGCAAAATATTTTTGTGCAGATTTTAGATTAGGTCTTTCCCTGTCCATAATGCTAAATTGAGGAGGTAAAATAGAAATATAAATAGGAAACAGAAGAGAAATGTACAGTGATCACCCATTTTCTGCCCAAAATCTTTTTCATGGAAATCCCAGTCATATGAGTCGAGTCCATGCATTCTACGATCACGGTATGAATTTCAAGGAAAAATATTTTTGTGCAGATTTTAGATTAGGTCTTTCCCTGTCCATAATGCTAAATTGAGGAGGTAAAATAGAAATATAAATAGGAAACAGAAGAGAAATGTACAGTGATCACCCATTTTCTGCCCAAAATCTTTTTCATGGAAATCCCAGTCATATGAGTCGAGTCCATGCATGCTACGATCACGGTATGAATTTCAAGGCAAAATATTTTTGTGCAGATTTTAGATTAGGTCTTTCCCTGTCCATAATGCCAAATTGAGGAGGTAAAATATAATTATAAATAGGAAACAGAAGAGAAATGTACAGTGTTCACCCATTTTCGGCCCACAAACTTTTTCATGGAAATCCCAGTCATATGAGTCGAGTCCATGCATGCTACGATCACGGTATGAATTTGAAGGCAAAATATTTTTGTGCAGATTTTAGATTAGTTCTTTCCCGGTCCAAAATGCTAAATTGAGGAGGTAAAATAGAAATATAAATAGGAAGCAGAAGAGAAATGTACAGTGATTACCCATTTTCGGCCCACAATCTTTTTCATGGAAATCCCAGTCATATGAGTCGAGTCCATGCATGCTACAATCACGGTATGAATTTGAAGGCAAAATATTTTTGTGCAGATATTAGATTAGGTCTTTCCCTATCCATAATGCTAAATTGAGGAGGTAAAATAGAAATATAAATAGGAAACAGAAGAGAAATGTACAGTGATCACCCATTTTCGGCACACAATCTTTTTCATGGAAATCCCAGTCATATGAGTCGACTTCATGCATGCTATGATCACGGTATGAATTTGAAGGCAAAATATACTTGTGCAGATTTTAGATTAGGTCTTTCCCTATCCATAATGCTAAATTGAGGAGGTATTAGGTTGGTGCAAAAATAATTTCGTTTTCTCACATAGTAACATATGTTAGAGAACAAAATTATTTTTGCACCAACGTAATAACATAGAAATATAAATAGGAAACAGAAGAGAAATGTACAGTGATGACCCATTTTTGGCCCACAATGTTTTTCATAGAAATCCCAGTCATATGAGTCGAGTCAATGCATGCTACGATCACGGTAGGAATTTGAAGGCAAAATATTTTTGTGCAGATCTTAGATTTGGTCTTTCCCTGTTCATAATACTAAATTGAGGAGGTAAATTATAAATATTAATAGGAAACAGAAGAGAAATGTACAGTGACCACCCATTTTCGGCCCACAATCTTTTTCATGGAAATCCCAGTAATATGAGTCGAGTCCATGCATGCTACGATCTCGGTATGAATTTGAAGGCAAAATATTTTTGTGCAGATTTTACATTAGGTCTTTCCCTGTCCATAATGCTAAATTGAGGAGGTAAAATAGAAATATAAATAGGAAACAGAAGAGAAATGTACAGTGATCACCCATTTTCCGCGCACAATCTTTTCCATGGAAATCCCAGTCATATAATTCGAGTCCATGCATGCTACAATCACGGTATGAATTTGAAGGCAAAATATTTTTGTACAGAGCTTAGATTAGGTCTTTCCCTGTCCATAATGCTAAATTGAGGAGGTAAAATAGAAACATAAATAGGAAACAGAAGAGAAATGTACAGTGATCACCCATTTTCGGCCCACAATCTTTTTCATGGAAATCCCAGTCATATGAGTCGAGTCAATGCATGCTACGATCACGGTAGGAATTTGAAGGCAAAATATTTTTGTGCTGATTTTAGATTAGGTCTTTCCCTGTCCATAATGCTAAATTGAGGAGGTAAAATATAAATATAAATAGGAAACAGAAGAGAAATGTACAGTGATCACCCATTTTCGGCCCACAATCTTTTTCATGGAAATCCCAGTCATATGAGTCAAGTCTATGCATGCTACGATCACGGTATGAATTTGAAGGCAAAATATTTTTGTGCAGAGCTTAGATTAGGTCTTTCCCTGTCCATAATGCTAAATTGAGGAGGTAAAATATAAATATAAATAGGAAACAGAAGAGAAATGTACAGTGATCACCCATTTTCGGCCCACAATCTTTTTCATGGAAATCCCAGTCATATGAGTCGAGTCCATGCATGCTTCGATCACGGTATGAATTTGAAGGCAAAATATTTTTGCGCAGATTTTAGATTAGGTCTTTCCCTGTCCATAATGCTAAATTGAGGAGGTACAATAGAAATATGAATAGGAAACAGAAGAGAAATGTACAGTGATCACCCATTTTCGGCCCACAATTTTTTCATTTAAATCCCAGTCATATGAGTCGAGTACATGCATGCTACGATCACGGTATGAATTTGAAGGCAAAATATTTTTATGCAGATCTTAGATTAGGTCTTTCCCTGTCCATAATGCTAAATTGAGGAGGTAAATTATAAATATAAATAGGAAACAGAAGAGAAATGCACAGTGACCACCCATTTTCGGCCCACAATCTTTTTCATGGAAATCCCAGTCATATGAGTCGAGTCCATGCATGCTACGATCACGGTATGAATTTAAAGGCAAAATATTTTTGTCCAGATTTTAGATTAGGTTTTTCCCTGGCCATAATGCTAAATTGAGGAGGTAAAATATAAATATAAATAGGAAACAGAAGAGAAATGTACAGTGATCACCCATTTTCGGCCCACAATCTTTTTCATGGAAATCCCAGTCATATGAGTCAAGTCTATGCATGCTACGATCACGGTATGAATTTGAAGGCAAAATATTTTTGTGCAGAGCTTAGATTAGGTCTTTCCCTGTCCATAATGCTAAATTGAGGAGGTAAAATATAAATATAAATAGGAAACAGAAGAGAAATGTACAGTGATCACCCATTTTCGGCCCACAATCTTTTTCATGGAAATCCCAGTCATATGAGTCGAGTCCATGCATGCTTCGATCACGGTATGAATTTGAAGGCAAAATATTTTTGCGCAGATTTTAGATTAGGTCTTTCCCTGTCCATAATGCTAAATTGAGGAGGTACAATAGAAATATGAATAGGAAACAGAAGAGAAATGTACAGTGATCACCCATTTTCGGCCCACAATTTTTTCATTTAAATCCCAGTCATATGAGTCGAGTACATGCATGCTACGATCACGGTATGAATTTGAAGGCAAAATATTTTTATGCAGATCTTAGATTAGGTCTTTCCCTGTCCATAATGCTAAATTGAGGAGGTAAATTATAAATATAAATAGGAAACAGAAGAGAAATGCACAGTGACCACCCATTTTCGGCCCACAATCTTTTTCATGGAAATCCCAGTCATATGAGTCGAGTCCATGCATGCTACGATCACGGTATGAATTTAAAGGCAAAATATTTTTGTCCAGATTTTAGATTAGGTTTTTCCCTGGCCATAATGCTAAATTGAGGAGGTAAAAAAGAAATATAAATAGGAAACAGAAGAGAAATGTACAGTGGTCACCCATTTTCGGCCCGCAATCTTTTTCATGGAAATCCCAGTCATATGAGTTAAGTCCATGCATGCTACAATCACGGTATGAATTTGAAGGCAAAATATTTTTGTACAGAGCTTAGATTAGGTCTTTCCCTGTCCATAATGCTAAATTGAGTAGGTAAAATAGAAATATAAATAGGAAACAGAAGAGAAATGTACAGTGATCACCCATTTTCGGCCCACAATCTTTTTCATGGAAATCCCAGTCATATGAGTCGAATCCATGCATGCTTCGATCACGGTATGAATTTGAAGGCAAAATATTTTTGGGCTGATTTTAGATTAGGTCTTTCCCTGTCCATAATGCTAAATTGAGGAGGTAAAATATAAATATAAATAGGAAGCAGAAGATAAATGTACAGTGATCACCCATTTTCGGCCCACAATCTTTTTCATAGAAATCCCAGTCATATGAGTCGAGTCCATGCATGCTACGATCACGGTATGAATTTAAAGGCAAAATATTTTTGTGCAGATTTTAGATTAAGTCTTTCCCTGTCCATAATGCTAAATTGAGGAGGTAAAATAGAAATATAAATAGTAAACAGAACAGAAATGTACAGTGAACACCCATTTTCGGCCCACAATCTTTTTCATGGAAATCCCAGTCATATGAGTCGAGTCCATGCATGCTACGATCACGGTATGAATTTGAAGGCAAAATATTTTTGTGCAGAGATTAGATTAGGTCTTTCCCTGGCCATAATGCTAAATTGAGGAGGTAAAAAAGAAATATAAATAGGAAACAGAAGAGAAATGTACAGTGATCACCCATTTTCGGCCCGCAATCTTTTTCATGGAAATCCCAGTCATATGAGTCGAGTCCATGCATGCTACAATCACGGTATGAATTTGAAGGCAAAATATTTTTGTACAGAGCTTAGATTAGGTCTTTCCCTGTCCATAATGCTAAATTGAGGAGGTAAAATAGAAACATAAATAGGAAACAGAAGAGAAATGTACAGTGATCACCCATTTTCGGCCCACAATCTTTTTCATGGAAATCCCAGGCATATGAGTCGAGTCCATGCATGGTACGATCACGGTATGAATTTGAGGGCAAAATATTTTTGTGCAGATCTTAGATTATGTGTTTCCCTGTCCATAATTCTAAATTGAGGAGGTAAAATAGAAATATAAATAGGAAACAGAAGAGAAATGTACAGTGATCACCCATTTTCCGCCCACAATCTTTTTCATGGATATCCCAGTCATATGAGTCGAGTCCATGCATGCTACGATCACGGTATGAATTTGAAGGCAAAATATTTTTGTGCTGATTTTAGATTACGTCTTTCCCTGTCCATAATGCTAAATTGAGGAGGTAAAATATAAATATAAATAGGAAACAGAAGATAAATGTACAGTGATCACCCATTTTCGGCCCACAATCTTTTTCATAGAAATCCCAGTCATATGAGTCGAGTCAATGCATGCTACGATCACGGTAGGAATTTGAAGGCAAATTATTTTTGTGCAGATCTTAGATTTGGTCTTTCCCTGTTCATAATGCTAAATTGAGGAGGTAAATTATAAATATAAATAGGAAACAGAAGAGAAATGTACAGTGAGCACCCATTTTCGGCCCACTATCTTTTTCATGGAAATCCCAGTCATATGAGTCGAGTCCATGCATGCTACGATCACGGTAGGAATTTGAAGGCAAAAGGTTTTTGTGCAGATCTTAGATTAGGTCTTTCCCTGTCCATAATGCTAAATTGACGATGTAAAATAGAAATATAAATAGGAAACAGAAGAGAAATGTACAGTGATCACCCATTTCCAGCCCACAATCTTTTTCATGGAAATTCCAGTCATATGAGTCGAGTCCATGCATGCTACGATCACGGTATGAATTTTAAGGGAAAATATTTTTTTGCAGATCTTAGATTAGGTCTTTCCCTGTCCATAATGCTAAATTGAGTTGGTAAAATATAAATATAAATAGGAAACAGAAGAGAAATGTACAGTGATCACCCATTTTCGGCCCACAATCTTTTTCATGGAAATCCCAGTCATAAGAGTCGAGTCCATGCATGCTTCGATCACATTATAAATTTGAAGGCAAAATATTTTTGTGCTGATTTTAGATTAGGTCTTTCCCTGTCCATAATGCTAAATTGAGGAGGTAAAATATAAATATAAATAGGAAACAGAAGAGAAATGTACAGTGATCACCCATTTTCGGCCCACAATCTTTTTCATGGAAATCCCAGTCATATGAGTCGAGTCCATGCATGCTACGATCACGGTATGAATTTGAAGGCAAAATATTTTTGTGCAGAGCTTAGATTATGTCTTTCCCTGTCCATAATGCTAAATTGAGGAGGTAAAATATAAATATAAATAGGAAACAGAAGAGAAATGTACAGTGATCACCCATTTTCGGCCCACAATCTTTTTCATGGAAATCCCAGTCATATGAGTCGAGTCCATGCATGCTACGATCACGGTATGAATTTGAGGGCAAAATATTTTTGTGCAGATCTTAGATTAGGTGTTTCCCTGTCCATAATTCTAAATTGAGGAGGTAAAATAGAAATATAAATAGGAAACAGAAGAGAAATGTACAGTGATCACCCATTTTCCGCCCACAATCTTTTTCATGGATATCCCAGTCATATGAGTCGAGTCCATGCATGCAACGATCACGGTATGAATTTGAAGGCAAAATATTTTTGTGCTGATTTTAGATTAGGTCTTTCCCTGTCCATAATGCTAAATTGAGGAGGTAAAATATAAATATAAATAGGAAACAGAAGATAAATGTACAGTGATCACCCATTTTCGGCCCACAATCTTTTTCATAGAAATCCCAGTCATATGAGTCGAGTCAATGCATGCTACGATCACGGTAGGAATTTGAAGGCAAATTATTTTTGTGCATATCTTAGATTTGGTCTTTCCCTGTTCATAATGCTAAATTGAGGAGGTAAATTATAAATATAAATAGGAAACAGAAGAGAAATGTACAGTGACCACCCATTTTCGGCCCACAATCTTTTTCATGGAAATCCCAGTCATATGAGTCGAGTCCATGCATGCTACGATCACGGTATGAATTTAAAGGCAAAATATTTTTGTGCAGATTTTAGATTAAGTCTTTCCCTGTCCATAATGCTAAATTGAGGAGGTAAAATAGAAATATAAATAGTAAACAGAACAGAAATGTACAGTGAACACCCATTTTCGGCCCACAATCTTTTTCATGGAAATCCCAGTCATATGAGTCGAGTCCATGCATGCTACGATCACGGTATGAATTTGAAGGCAAAATATTTTTGTGCAGATCTTAGATTAGGTCTTTCCCTGTCCATAATGCTAAATTGAGGAGGTAAAATATAAATATAAATAGGAAACAGAAGAGAAATGTACAGTGATCACCCATTTTCGGCCCACAATCTTTTTCATGGAAATCCCAGTCATATGAGTCAAGTCCATGCATGCTACGATCACGGTATGAATTTGAAGGCAAAATATTTTTGTGCAGAGCTTAGATTATGTCTTTCCCTGTCCATAATGCTAGATTGAGGAGGTAAAATATAAATATAAATAGGAAACAGAAGAGAAATGTACAGTGATCACCCATTTTCGGCCCACAATCATTTTCATGGAAATCCCAGTCATATGAGTCGAGTCCATGCATGCTACGATCACGGTATGAATTTTAAGGGAAAATATTTTTTTGCAGATCTTAGATTAGGTCTTTCCCTGTCCATAATGCTAAATTGAGTTGGTAAAATATAAATATAAATAGGAAACAGAAGAGAAATGTACAGTGATCACCCATTTTCGGCCCACAATCTTTTTCATGGAAATCCCAGTCATATGAGTCGAATCCATGCATGCTTCGATCACGGTATGAATTTGAAGGCAAAATATTTTGGTGCTGATTTTAGATTAGGTCTTTCCCTGTCCATAATGCTAAATTGAGGAGGTAAAATATAAATATAAATAGGAAACAGAAGATAAATGTACAGTGATCACCCATTTTCGGCCCACAATCTTTTTCATAGAAATCCCAGTCATATGAGTCGAGTCAATGCATGCTACGATCACGGTAGGAATTTGAAGGCAAATTATTTTTGTGCAGATTTTAGATTTGGTCTTTCCCTGTTCATAATGCTAAATTGAGGAGGTAAATTATAAATATAAATAGGAAACAGAAGAGAAATGTACAGTGACCACCCATTTTCGGCCCACAATCTTTTTCATGGAAATCCCAGTATATGAGTCGAGTCCATGCATGCTACGATCACGGTAGGAATTTGAAGGCAAAAGGTTTTTGTGCAGATCTTAGATTAGGTCTTTCCCTGTCCATAATGCTAAATTGAGGAGGTAAAATATAAATATAAATAGGAAACAGAAGAGAAATGTACAGCGATCACCCGTTTTCGGCCCACAAAGATTTTCATGGAAATCCCAGGCATATGAGTCGAGTCCATGCATGCTACGATCACGGTATGAATTTGAATGCAAAATATTTTTGTGCAGATTTCAGAATAGGTCTTTCCACGTCCATAATTCTAAATTGAGGAGGTAAAATAGAAATATAAATAGGAAACAGAAGAGAAATGTACAGTGATCACCCATTTTTCCGCCCAAAATCTTTTTCATGGAAATCCAATTCATATGAGTCGAGTCAATGCATGCTACGATCACGGTATGAATTTGAAGGCAGAATATTTTTGTGCAGATTTTAGATTAGTTCTTTCCCTGTCCATAATGCTAAATTGAGGAGGTAAAATATAAATATAAATAGGAAACAGAAGAGAAATGTACAGTGATCACCCATTTTGTGCCCACAATCTTTTTCATGGAAATCCCAGTCATATGAGTCGAGTCCATGCATGCTACGATCACGCTATGAATTTGAAGGCAACATATTTTTGTACAGAGCTTACATTAGGTCTTTCCCTGGCCATAATGCTAAATTGAGGAGGTAAAATATAAATATAAATAGGAAACAGAAGAGAAATGTACAGTGATCACCAATTTTCGGCCCACAATCTTTTTCATGGAAATCCCAGTCATATGAATCGAGTCCATGCATGCTACCATCACGGTATGAATTTGAAGGCAAAATATTTTTGTGCAGATCTTAGATTAGGTCTTTCCCTGTCCATAATGCTAAATTGACGATGTACAATAGAAATATAAATAGGAAACAAAAGAGAAATAAACAGTGATCACGCATTTTCGGCCCACAATCTTTTTCATGGAAATCCCAGTCATATGAGTCGAGTCCATGCATGCTACAATCACGGTATGAATTTGAAGGCAAAATATTTTTGTGCAGATCTTAGATTTGGTCTTTCCCTGTCCATAATGCTAAATTGAGGAGGTAAAATATAAATATAAATAGGAAACAGAAGAGAAATGTACAGTGACCACCCATTTTCGGCACACAATCCTTTTCATGGAAATCCCAGTCATATGAGTCGAGTCCATGCATGCTACGATCACGGTATGAATTTGAAGGTAAAATATTTTTGCGCAGATCTTGATTAGGTCTTTCCCTGTCCATAATGCTAAATTGAGAGGTAAAATAGAAATATAAATAGGAAACAGAAGAGAAATGTACAGTGATCACCCATTTTCGGCCCACAATCTTTTTCATGGAAATCCCAGTCATATGAGTCGAGTCCATGCATGCTACGATCACGGTATGAATTTGAAGGCAAAATATTTTTGTGAAGCTTTCAGATTAGGTCTTTCCCTGTCCATAATGCTAAATTGAGCAGGTAAAATAGAAATATGAAGAGGAAACAGAAGAGAAATGTACAGTGATCTCCCATTTTCAGCCAACAATCTTTTACATGGAAATCCCAGTAATATGAGTCGAGTCCATGCATGCTACGATCACGGTATGAATTTGAAGGCAAAATATTTTTGTGCAGATATTAGATTAGGTCTTTCCCTGTCCATAATGCTAAATTGAGGAGGTAAAATATAAATATAAATAGAAAACAGAAGAGAAATGTACAGTGATCACCCATTTTCGGCCCACAATCTTTTTCATGGAAATCCCAGTCATATGAGACGATTCCATGCATGCTACGAACACGGTATGAATTTGAAGGCAAAATATTTTTGTGCAGATCTTAGATTTTGTCTTTCCCTGTCCATAATACTAAATTGAGGAGGTAAAATATAAATAGGAAACAGAAGAGAAATGTACCGTGACCATCCATTTTCGGCGCACAATCTTTTTCATGGAAATCCCAGTCATATGAGTCGAGTCCATGCATGCTACGTTCACGGTATGAATTTGGAGGCAAAATATTTTTGTGAAGATCTTAGATTATGTCATTCCCTGTCCATAATGCTAAATTGAGGAGGTAAAATAGAAATATAAATAGGAAACAGAAGAGAAATGTACAGTGATCACCTATTTTCGGCCCACAATCTTTCTCATGGAAATCCCAGTCACATGATTCGAGTCCATGCATGCTACGATCACGGTATGAATTTGAAGGCGAAATATTTTTGTGCAGATTTTAGATTAGGTCTTTCCCTGTCCATAAAGATAATTGAGGAGGTAAAATAGAAATATAAATAGGAAGCCGAAGAGAAATGTACAGTGATCACGCATTTTCGGCCCACAATCTTTTTTATGGAAATCCCAGTCATATGAGTCGAGACCATGCATGCTACGATCACGGTATGAATTTCAAGGGTAAAATATTTTTGTGCAGATTTTAGATTAGGTCTTTCCCTGTCCATAATGCTAAATTGAGGAGGTAAAATAGAAATATAAATAGGAAACAGAAGAGAAATGTACAGTGATCACCCATTTTCGGCCCACAATCTTTTTTATGGAAATCCCAGTCATATGAGTCGAGTCCATGCATGCTACGATCTCGGTATGAATTTGAAGGCAAAATATTTTTGTGCAGATTTTAGATTAGGTCTTTCCCTGTCCATAAAGATAATTGAGGAGGTAAAATAGAAATATAAATAGGAAACAGAAGAAAATGTACAGTGATCACCCATTTTCGGCCCACAATCTTTTTCATGGAAATCCCAGTCATATGAGTCGAGACCATGCATGCTACGATCACGGTATGAATTTCAAGGGTAAATATTTTTGTGCAGATTTTAGATTAGGTCTTTCCCTGTCCATAATGCTAAATTGAGGAGGTACAATAGAAATATAAATAGGAAACAGAAGAGAAATGTACAGTGATCACCCATTTTCTGCCCACAATCTTTTTCATGGAAATCCTAGTCATATGAGTCGAGTCCATGCATGCTACGATCACGGTATGAATTTGAAGGCAAAATATTTTTGTGCAGATTTTAGATTAGGTCTTTCACTGTCCATAATGCTAAATTGAAAAGGTACAATAGAAATATAAATAGGAAACAGAAGAGAAATGTACAATGATCACCCGTTTTCGGCCCCCAATTTTTTCATGGAAATCCCAGGCATATGAGTCGAGTCCATGCATGCTACGATCACGGTACGAATTTGGGGGCAAAATATATTTGTGCAGATCTTAGATTAGGTCTTTCCCTGTCCATAATGCTAAATTGAGGAGGTAAAATATAAATATAAATAGGAAACAGAAGAGAAATGTACAGTGATCACCCATTTTCGGCCCACAATCTTTTTCATGGAAATCCCAGTCATATGAGTCGAGTCCATGCATGCTACGATCACGGTATGAATTTGAAGGCAAAATATTTTTGTGTAGAGCTTAGATTAGGTCTTTCACTGGCAACAATGCTAAATTGAGGAGGTAAAATATAAATATAAATAGTAAACAGAAGAGAAATGTACAGTGACCACCCATTTTCGGCCCACAAACTTTTTCATTGAAATCCAAGTCATATGAGTCGAGTCCATGCATGCTACGATCACGGTATTAATTTGAAGGCAAAATATTTTTGTGCCGAGCTTAGATTAGTTCTTTCCCTGTCCATAACGCTAAATTGAGGAAGTAAAATATAAATATAAATAGGAAGCCGAAGAGAAATGTACAGTGATCACCCATTTTCTGCCCACAATCTTTTTCATGGAAATCCCTGTCATATGAGTCGAGTCCATGCATGCTACGTTCACGGTATGAATTTGAAGGCAAAATATTTTTGTGCAGATCTTAGATTAGGTCATTCCCTGTCCATAATGCTAAATTAAGGAGGTAAAATAGAAATATAAATAGGAAACAGAAGAGAAATGTACAGTGATCACCCATTTTCGGCCCACAATCTTTTTCATGGAAATCCCAGTCATATGAGTCGAGTCCATGCATGCTACGATCACGGTATGAATTTGAAGGCAAAATATTTTTGTGCAGATTTTAGATTAGGTCTTTCACTGTCCATAATGCTAAATTGAAAAGGTACAATAGAAATATAAATAGGAAACAGAAGAGAAATGTACAGTGATCACCCGTTTTCGGCCCACAATTTTTTCATGGAAATCCCAGTCATATGTGTCGAGTCCATGCATGCTACGATCTCGGTATGAATTTGAAGGCAAAATATTTTTGTGCATATTTTAGATTAGGTCTTTCCCTGTCCATAATGATAATTGAGGAGGTAAAATAGAAATATAAATAGGAAACAGAAGAGAAATGTACAGTGATCACGCATTTTCGGCCCACAATCTATTTCATGGAAATCCCAGTCATATGAGTCGAGTCCATGCATGCTACGATCACGGTATGAATTTGAAGGCAAAATATGTTTGTGCAGAGCTTGCATTAGGTCTTTCCCTGTCCATAATGCTAAATTTAGGAGGTAAAATATAAATATAAATAGGAAACAGAAGAGAAATGTACAGTGATCACGCATTTTCGGCCCACAATCTTTTTCCTGGAAATCCCAGTCATATGAGTCGAGTCCATGCATGCTACGATCACGGTATGAATTTGAAGGCAAAATATTTTTGTGCAGATTTTAGATTAGGTCTTTCCCTGTTCATAATGCTAAATTGAGGAGGTAAAATATAAATATAAATAGGAAACAGAAGAGAAATGTACAGTGATCACCCGTTTTCGGCCCACAATTTTTTCATGGAAATCCCAGTCATATGAGTCGAGTCCATGCATGCTACGATCACGGTATGAATTTGAAGGCAAAATATTTTTGTGCAGAGCTTAGATTAGGTCTTTCACTGGCAACAATGCTAAATTGAGGAGGTAAAATATAAATATAAATAGTAAACAGAAGAGAAATGTACAGTGACCACCCATTTTCGGCCCACAAACTTTTTCATTGAAATCCAAGTCATATGAGTCGAGTCCATGCATGCTACGATCACGGTATGAATTTGAAGGCAAAATATTTTTGTGCAGATTTTAGATTAGGTCTTTCCCTGTCCATAATGCTAAATTGAGGAGGTAAAATAGAAATATAAATAGGAAACAGAAGAGAAATGTACAGTGATCACACATTTTCGGCCCACAATCTTTTTTATGGAAATCCCAGTGATATGAGTCGAGTCCATGCATGCTACGATCTCGGTATGAATTTGAAGGCAAAATATTTTTGTGCATATTTTAGATTAGGTCTTTCCTTGTCCATAATGATAATTGAGGAGGTAAAATAGAAATATAAATAGGAAACAGAAGAGAAATGTACAGTGATCACCCATTTTCGGCCCACAATCTTTTTCATGGAAATCCCAGTCATATGAGTCGAGTCCATGCATGCTACGATCACGGTATGAATTTGAAGGCAAAATATTTTTGTGCAGATTTTAGATTAGGTCTTTCCCTGTCCATAATGCTAAATTGAGGAGTTATAATAGAAATATAAATAGGAAACAGAAGAGAATTGTACAGTGATCACCCATTTTCGGCCCACAATCTTTTTCATGGAAATCCCAGTCATATGAGTCGAGTCCATGCATGCTACGATCACGGTATGAATTTGAAGGCAAAATATTTTTGTGCAGAGCTTAGATTAGGTCTTTCACTGGCAAAAATGCTAAATTGAGGAGGTAAAATATAAATATAAATAGTAAACAGAAGA
The DNA here is from genome assembly GCA_963932145.1 of Acanthosepion lycidas. Taxonomy (NCBI): domain Eukaryota; kingdom Metazoa; phylum Mollusca; class Cephalopoda; order Sepiida; family Sepiidae; genus Acanthosepion; species Acanthosepion lycidas. The sequence goes on along the minus strand of OZ010604.1, from coordinate 6,594,019 downwards.
GAAATGTACAGTGACCACCCATTTTCGGCCCACAAACTTTTTCATTGAAATCCAAGTCATATGAGTCGAGTCCATGCATGCTACGATCACGGTATGAATTTGGGGGCAAAATATATTTGTGCAGATCTTAGATTAGGTCTTTCCCTGTCCATAATGCTAAATTGAGGAGGTAAAATAGAAATATAAATAGGAAACAGAAGAGAAATGTACAGTGATCACACATTTTCGGCCCACAATCTTTTTTATGGAAATCCCAGTCATATGTGTCGAGTCCATGCATGCTACGATCTCGGTATGAATTTGAAAGCAAAATATTTTTGTGCATATTTTAGATTAGGTCTTTCCCTGTCCATAATGATAATTGAGGAGGTAAAATAGAAATATAAATAGGAAACAGAAGAGAAATGTACAGTGATCACGCATTTTCGGCCCACAATCTATTTCATGGAAATCCCAGTCATATGAGTCGAGTCCATGCATGCTACGATCACGGTATGAATTTGAAGGCAAAATATGTTTGTGCAGAGCTTGCATTAGGTCTTTCCCTGTCCATAATGCTAAATTTAGGAGGTAAAATATAAATATAAATAGGAAACAGAAGAGAAATGTACAGTGATCACGCATTTTCGGCCCACAATCTTTTTCCTGGAAATCCCAGTCATATGAGTCGAGTCCATGCATGCTACGATCACGGTATGAATTTGAAGGCAAAATATTTTTGTGCAGATTTTAGATTAGGTCTTTCCCTGTCCATAATGCTAAATTGAGGAGGTAAAATATAAATATAAATAGGAAACAGAAGAGAAATGTACAGTGATCACCCATTTTCGGCCCACAATCTTTTTCATGGAAATCCCAGTCATATGAGTCGAGTCCATGCATGCTACGATCACGGTATGAATTTGAAGGCAAAATATTTTTGTGCAGAGCTTAGATTAGGTCTTTCACTGGCAACAATGCTAAATTGAGGAGGTAAAATATAAATATAAATAGTAAACAGAAGAGAAATGTACAGTGACCACCCATTTTCGGCCCACAAACTTTTTCATTGAAATCCAAGTCATATGAGTCGAGTCCATGCATGCTACGATCACGGTATGAATTTGAAGGCAAAATATTTTTGTGCAGATTTTAGATTAGGTCTTTCCCTGTCCATAATGCTAAATTGAGGAGGTAAAATAGAAATATAAATAGGAAACAGAAGAGAAATGTACAGTGATCACACATTTTCGGCCCACAATCTTTTTTATGGAAATCCCAGTCATATGAGTCGAGTCCATGCATGCTACGATCTCGGTATGAATTTGAAGGCAAAATATTTTTGTGCATATTTTAGATTAGGTCTTTCCTTGTCCATAATGATAATTGAGGAGGTAAAATAGAAATATAAATAGGAAACAGAAGAGAAATGTACAGTGATCACGCATTTTCGGCCCACAATCTTTTTCATGGAAATCCCAGTCATATGAGTCGAGTCCATGCATGCTACGATCACGGTATGAATTTGAAGGCAAAATATTTTTGTGCAGATTTTAGATTAGGTCTTTCCCTGTCCATAATGCTAAATTGAGGAGGTACAATAGAAATATAAATAGGAAACAGAAGAGAAATGTACAGTGATCACCCATTTTCGGCCCACAATCTTTTTCATGGAAATCCCAGTCATATGAGTCGAGTCCATGCATGCTACGATCACGGTATGAATTTGAAGGCAAAATATTTTTGTGCAGATTTTAGATTAGGTCTTTCCCTGTCCATAATGCTAAATTGAGGAGTTATAATAGAAATATAAATAGGAAACAGAAGAGAAATGTACAGTGATCACCCATTTTCGGCCCACAATCTTTTTCATGGAAATCCCAGTCATATGAGTCGAGTCCATGCATGCTACGATCACGGTATGAATTTGGGGGCAAAATATTTTTGTGCAGAGCTTAGATTAGGTCTTTCCCTGTCCATAATGCTAAATTGAGGAGGTAAAATAGAAATATAAATAGGAAACAGAAGAGAAATGTACAGTGATCACACATTTTCGGCCCACAATCTTTTTTATGGAAATCCCAGTCATATGTGTCGAGTCCATGCATGCTACGATCTCGGTATGAATTTGAAAGCAAAATATTTTTGTGCATATTTTAGATTAGGTCTTTCCCTGTCCATAATGATAATTGAGGAGGTAAAATAGAAATATAAATAGGAAACAGAAGAGAAATGTACAGTGATCACGCATTTTCGGCCCACAATCTATTTCATGGAAATCCCAGTCATATGAGTCGAGTCCATGCATGCTACGATCACGGTATGAATTTGAAGGCAAAATACGTTTGTGCAGAGCTTGCATTAGGTCTTTCCCTGTCCATAATGCTAAATTTAGGAGGTAAAATATAAATATAAATAGGAAACAGAAGAGAAATGTACAGTGATCACGCATTTTCGGCCCACAATCTTTTTCCTGGAAATCCCAGTCATATGAGTCAAGTCCATGCATGCTACGTTCACGGTATGAATTTGAAAGAAAAATATTTTTCTGCAGAGCTTAGATTATGTCTTTCCCTGGCCATAATGCTAAATTGAGGAGGTAAAATATAAATATAAATAGGAAACAGAAGAGAAATGTACAGTGATCACCCATTTTCGGACCACAATCTTTTTCATGGAAATCCCAGTCGTATGAGTCGTGTCCATGCATGCTATGATCACGGTATGAATTTGAAGGCAAAATATTTTTGTGCAGAGCTTAGATTAGGTCTTTCCCTGGCCATATATCTAAATTGAGGAGGTAAAATAGAAATATAAATAGGAAACAGAAGAGAAATGTACAGTGATCACTCATTGTCGGCCCACAATATTTTTCATGGAAATCCCACTCATATGAGTCGAGCCCATGCATGCTACGATCACGGTATGAATTTGAAGGCAAAATACTTTTGTGCAGAGCTTAGATTAGGTCTTTCCCTGGCCATAATACTAAATTGAGGAGGTAAAATAGAAATATAAATAGGAAACAGAAGAGAAATGTACAGTGATCACCCATTTTCGGACCACAATCTTATTCATGGAAATCCCCGTCATATGAGTCGAGTCCATGCATGCTATGATCACGGTATGAATTTGAAGTCAAAATATTTTTGTACAGATCTTAGATTAGGTCTTTCCCTGTCCATAATGCTAAATTGAGGAGGTAAAATATAAATATAAATAGGAAACAGAAGAGAAATGTACAGTGATCACCCATTTTCGGCCCACAATATTTTCATGGAAATCCCAGTCATATGAGTCGAGTCCATGCATGCTACGATCACGGTATGAATTTCAGGCCAAAATATTTTTGTGCAGATCTTAGGTCTTTCCCTGTCCATAATGCTAAATTGAGGAGGTAAAATAGAAATATAAATAGGAAACAGAAGAGAAAGGTACAGTGATCACCCATTTTCGGCCTACAATCTTTTTCATGGAAATCCCAGTCATATGAGTCGAGTCCATGCATGCTACGATCACGGTATGAATTTGAAGGCAAAATATTTTTGTGAAGCTTTCAGATTAGGTCTTTCCCTGACCATAATGCTAAATTGAGCAGGTAAAATATAAATATAAATAGGAAACAGAAGAGAAATATACAGTGACCACCCATTTTCGGCCCACAATCTTTTTCATAGAAATCCCAGTCATATGATTCGAGTCCATGCATGCTACGTTCACGGTATGAATTTGGAGGCAAAATATTTTTGTGCAGATCTTAGATTAGGTCATTCCCTGTCCATAATGCTAAATTGAGGAGGTAAAATATAAATATAAATCGGAAACAGAAGAGAAATGTACAGTGATCACCCATTTTCGGCCCACAATCTTTTTCATGGAAATCCTAGTCATATGAGTCGAGTCAATGCATGCTACGATCACGGTATGAATTTGAAGGCAAAATAATTTTGTGCAGATTTTAGATTAGGTCTTTCCCTCTCCATAATGCTAAATTGAGGAGGTAAAATATAAATATGAATAGGAAACAGAAGAGAAATGTACAGTGATCTCCCATTTTCAGCCAACAATCTTTTTCATGGAAATCCCAGTCGTATGAGTCGAGTCCATGCATGCTACGATCACAGTATGAATTTGAAGGCAAAATATTTTTGTGCAGATTTTAGATTATGTCTGTCCCTGTCCATAATGCTTAATTGAGGATGTAAAATATAAATATAAATAGAAAACAGAAGAGAAACGTACAGTGATCACACATTTTCGGCCCACAATGTTTTTCGTGGAAATCCCAGTCATATTTGTTGAGTCCATGCATACTACGATCACGGTATGATTTTGAAGGCGAAATATTTTTGTGCAGATCTTAGATTAGGTCTTTCCCTGGCCATAATGCTAAATTGAGGAGGTAAAATAGAAATATAAATAGGAAACAGAAGAGAAATGTACATTGATCACCCATTTTTGCCCCACAATCTTTTTCATGGAAATCCCTGTCATATGAGTCAAGTCCATGCATGCTACGTTCACGGTATGAATTTGAAAGAAAAATATTTTTCTGCAGAGCTTAGATTATGTCTTTCCCTAGCCATAATGCTAAATTGAGGAGGTAAAATATAAATATAAATAGGAAACAGAAGAGAAATGTACAGTGATCACCCAATTTCGGACCACAATCTTTTTCATGGAAATCCCAGTCGTATGAGTCGTGTCCATGCATGCTATGATCACGGTATGAATTTGAAGGCAAAATATTTTTGTGCAGAGCTTAGATTAGGTCTTTCCCTGGCCATATATCTAAATTGAGGAGGTAAAATAGAAATATAAATAGGAAACAGAAGAGAAATGTACAGTGATCACTCATTGTCGGCCCACAATATTTTTCATGGAAATCCCACTCATATGAGTCGAGCCCATGCATGCTACGATCACGGTATGAATTTGAAGGCAAAATACTTTTGTGCAGAGCTTAGATTAGGTCTTTCCCTGGCCATAATACTAAATTGAGGAGGTAAAATAGAAATATAAATAGGAAACAGAAGAGAAATGTACAGTGATCACCCATTTTCGGACCACAATCTTATTCATGGAAATCCCCGTCATATGAGTCGAGTCCATGCATGCTATGATCACGGTATGAATTTGAAGTCAAAATATTTTTGTACAGATCTTAGATTAGGTCTTTCCCTGTCCATAATGCTAAATTGAGGAGGTAAAATATAAATATAAATAGGAAACAGAAGAGAAATGTACAGTGATCACCCATTTTCGGCCCACAATATTTTCATGGAAATCCCAGTCATATGAGTCGAGTCCATGCATGCTACGATCACGGTATGAATTTCAGGCCAAAATATTTTTGTGCAGATCTTAGGTCTTTCCCTGTCCATAATGCTAAATTGAGGAGGTAAAATAGAAATATAAATAGGAAACAGAAGAGAAAGGTACAGTGATCACCCATTTTCGGCCTACAATCTTTTTCATGGAAATCCCAGTCATATGAGTCGAGTCCATGCATGCTACGATCACGGTATGAATTTGAAGGCAAAATATTTTTGTGAAGCTTTCAGATTAGGTCTTTCCCTGACCATAATGCTAAATTGAGGAGGTAAAATATAAATATAAATAGGAAACAGAAGAGAAATGTACAGTGATCACCCATTTTCGGCCCACAATCTTTTTCATGGAAATCCCAGTCATATGAGTCGAGTCCATGCATGCTACGATCACGGTATGAATTTGAAGACAAAATATTTTTGTGCAGAGCTTAGATTAGGTCTTTCCCTGGCCATAATGCTAAATTGAGGAGGTAAAATATAAATATAAATAGGAAACAGAAGAGAAATGTACAGTGATCACACATTTTCTGCCCACAATCTTTTTCATGGAAATCCCAGACATATGAGTCGAGTCCATGCATGCTACGATCACGGTATGAATTTGAAGGCAAAATATTTTTGTGCAGATCTTAGATTAGGTCTTTCCCTGGCCATAATGCTAAATTGAGGAGGTAAAATAGAAATATAAATAGGAAACAGTAGAGAAATGTACAGTGACCACCCATTTTCGGCCCACAATATTTTTCATGGAAATCCCAGTCATATGAGTCGTGTCCATGCATGCTTCGATCACGGTATAAATTTTAAGGCAAAATATTTTTGTGCAGAGCTTAGATTAGGTCTTTCCCTGGCCATAATGCTAAATTGAGGAGGTAAAATATAAATATAAATAGGAAACAGAAGAGAAATGTACAGTGATCACCCATTTTCGGCCCACAAACTTTTTCATGGAAATCCCAGTCATATGAGTCGCGTCCATGCATGCAACGATCACGGTATGAATTTGAAGGCAAAATATTTTTGTGCAGATCTTAGATTTGGTCTTTCTCTGTCCATAATGCTAAATTGAGTAGATAAAAATACAAATATACATAGGAAACAGAAGAGAAATGTACAGTGACCACCCATTTTCGGCCCACAATCTTTTTCATGGAAATCCCAGTCATATGACTCGAGTCCATGCATGCAACGATCACGGTATGAATTTGAAGGCAAAATATTTTTGTGCAGAGCTTAGATTAGGTCTTTCCCTCGCCATAATGCTAAATTCAGGAGGTAAAATATAATTATAAATAGGAAACAGAAGAGATATGGACAGTGATCACCCATTTTCTGCCCACAATCGTTTTCATGGAAATCCCAGTCATATGAGTCGATTGAATGCATGCTACGATCACGGTATGAATTTGAAAGCAAAATATTTTTGTGCAGATATTAGATTATGTCTTTCCCTGTCCATAATGCTAAATTGAGGAGGTAAAATAGAAATAGAAATATACATAGGAAAGAGAAGAATAATGTACAGAGATCACCCATTTTCGGCCCACAATCTTTTTCATGGAAATCCCAGTCATATGAGTCGAGTCCATGCATGCTACGATCACAGTATGAATTTGAAGGCAAAATATTTTTGTGCAGATCTTAGATTAGGTCTTTCCCTGTCCATAATGCTAAATTGAGGAGGTAAAATAGAAATATAAATAGGAAACGGAAGAGAAATGTACAGTGATCACCCATTTCCGGCCCACAATCTTTTTCATGGAAATCCCAGTCATATGAGTCGAGTCCATGCATGGTACGATCACGGTATGAATTTGAAGGCGAAATATTTTTGTGCAGATTTTAGATTAGGTCTTTCCCTGTCCATAATGCTAAATAGAGGAGGTAAAATATAATTATAAATAGGAAACAGAAGAGATATGTACAGTGATCACCCATTTTCTGCCCACAATAGTTTTCATGGAAATCCCAGTCATATGAGTCGCGTCCATGCATGCTACGATCACGGTGTGAATTTGAAGGCAAAATATTTTTTGCAGAGCTTAGATTAGGTCTTTCCCTGTCCATAATGCTAAATTGAGGAGGTAAAATAGAAATATAAATAGGAAACAGAAGAGAAATGTACAGTGATCACCCATTTTCGGCCCACAATCTTTTTCCTGGAAATCCCAGTCATATGAGTCGAGTCCATGCATGCTACGATCACGGTATGAATTCGAAGGCAAAATATTTTTGTGCAGATTTTAGATTAGGTCTTTCCCTGTCCATAATGCTAAATTGAGGAGGTAAAATATAAATATAAATAGGAAACAGAAGAGAAATGTACAGTGATCACCCATTTTCGGCCCACAATCTTTTTCATGGAAATCCCAGTCATATGAGTCGAGTCCATGCATGCTACGATCACGGTATGAATTTGAAAGCAAAATATTTTTGTGAAGATTTTAGATTAGGACTTTCCCTGTCCATAATGCTAAATTAAGAAGGTAAAATAGAAATATAAATAGGAAATAGAAGAGAAATGTACAGTGATCACCCATTTTCGGCTCACAATCTTTTACATGGAAATCCCAGTCATATGAGTCGCGTACATGCATGCTACGATCACGGTGTGAATTTGAAAGCAAAATATTTTGTGAAGATTTTAGATTAGGACTTTCCTTGTCCATAATGCTAAATTGAGAATCTAAAATAGAAATATAAATAGGAAATAGAAGAGAAATGTACAGTGATCACCCATTGTCGGCCCTCAATCTTTTACATGGAAATCCCAGTCATATGAGTCGCGTCCATGCATGCTACGATCACGGTATGAATTTGAAGGCAAAATATTTTTGTGCAGAGCTTAGTTTAGGTCTTTCCCTGTCCATAATGCTAAATTGAGGAGGTAAAATATAAATATAAATAGGTAACAGAAGAGAAATATACAGTGATCACCCATTTTCGGCCCACAATCTTTTTCATGGAAGTCCCAGTCATATGACTCGAGTTAATGCATGCTACGTTCATGTATGAATTTGAAGGCAAAATATTTTTCTGCAGATTTTAGATTATGTCTTTCCCTGTCCATAATGCTAAATTAAGGAGGTAAAATAGAAATATAAATAGGAAACAGAAGAGAAATGTACAGTGATCACCCATTTCCGGCACACAATCTTTTTCATGGAAATCCCAGTCATATGAGTCGAGTCCATGCATGCTACGATCACGGTATGAATTTGAGAGCAAAATATTTTTGTGCAGATATTAGATTATGTCTTTCACTGCCCATAATGCTAAATTGAGGAGGTAAAATAGAAATATAAATAGGAAACAGAAGAGAAATGTACAGTGATCACCCATTTTCTGCCCACAATCTTTTTCATGGAAATCCCAGTCATATGAGTCGATTTCATGCATGCTACGATCATGGTATGAATTTGAAGGCAAAATATTTTTGTGCAGATCTTAGATTAGGTCTTTCCCAGTCCATAATGCTAAATTGAGGAGGTAAAATATAAATATAAATAGGAAACAGAAGAGAAATGTACAGTGATCACCCATTTTCTGCCCACAATCTTTTTCATGGAAATCCCAGTCATATGAGTCGAGTCCATGCATGCTACGATCACGGTATGAATTTGAAGGCAAAATATTTTTGTGCAGATCTTAGATTAGGTCTTTCCCTGTTCATTATGCTAAATTGAGGAGGTAAAGTAGAAATATAAATAGGAAACAGAAGAGAAATGTTCAGTGATCACACATTTCCGACCCACAATCTTTTTCATGGAAATCGCAGTCATATGAGTCGAGTCCATGCATGCTACGACCACGGTATGAATTTGAAGGCAAAATATTTTTGTGCAGATCTTAGATTAGGTCTTTCCCTGTCCATAATGCTAAAGTTTGTATGTAAAATATAAATATAAATAGGAAACAGAAGAGAAATGTACAGTGATCACCCATTTTCGGCCCACAATCATTTTCATGGAAATCCCAGTCATATGAGTCGAGTCCATGCATGCTACGATCACGGTATGAATTTGAAGGCAAAATATTTTTGTGCAGATCTTGATTAGGTCTTTCCCTGTCCATAATGCTAAATTGAGGAGGTAAAATATAAATATAAATAGGAAACAGAAGAGAAATGTAGAGTGATCACCCATTTTCGGCTCACAATCATTTTCATGGAAATCCCAGTCATATGAGTCGAGTCCATGCATGCTACGATCACGGTATGAATTTGAAGGCAAAATATTTTTGTGCAGATTTTAGATTAGGTCTTTCCCTGTCCATAATGCTAAATTGAGGAGGTAAAATAGAAATATAAATAGGAAACAGAAGAGAAATGTACAGTGATCACCCATTTTCGGCCCACAATCATTTTCATGGAAATCCCAGTCATATGAGTCGAGTCCATGCATGCTACGATCACGGTATGAATTTGAAGGCAAAATATTTTTGTGCAGATTTTAGATTAGGTCTTTCCCTGTCCATAATGCTAAATTGAGGAGGTAAAATAGAAATATAAATAGGAAACAGAAGAGAAATGTACAGTGATCACCCATTTTCGGCCAACAATCTTTTTCATGGAAATCCCAGTCATATGAGTCGATTCAATTCATGCTACGATCACGGTATGAATTTGAAGGCAAAATATTTTTTTGCAGATTTTAGATTAATATCTTTCCCTGTCCATAATGCTAAATTGAGGAGGTATTAGGTTGGTGCAAAAATAATTTCGTTTTCTCACATAGTAAAATATGTTAGAAAACGAAATTATTTTTGCACCAACCTAATAAAATATAAATATAAATAGGAAAGAGAAGAGAAATGTACAGTGATCACCCATTTTCTGCCCACAATCTTTTTCATGGAAATCCCAGTCATATGAGTCGAGTCCATGCATGCTACGATCACGGTATGAATTTGAAGGCAAAATATTTTATTGCAGAGCTTAGATTAGTTCATTCCCTATCCATAATGCTAAATTGAGGAGGTGAAATATAAATATGAAAACGAAACAGAAGAGAAATGTACAGTGATCACCCATTTTCGGCCCACAATCTTCTTCATGGAAATCCCAGTCACATGAGTCGAGTCGATGCATGCTACGATCACGGTATGAATTTGAAGGCAAAATATTTTTTTGCAGATCTTAGATTAGGTCATTCCCTGTCCATAATGCTAAATTGAGGAGGTAAAATATAAATATAAATAGGAAACAGAAGAGAAATGTACAGTGATCACCCATTTTCGGCCCACTATCTGTTTCATGGAAATCCCAGTCATATGAGTCGAGTCCATGCATGCTACGATCACGGTATGAATTTAAAGGCAAAATATTTTTGTGCAGATTTTAGATTAGGTCTTTCCCTGTCCATAATGCTAAATTGAGGAGGTAAAATATAAATATAAATAGGAAACAGAAGAGAAATGTACAGTGATCACCCATTTTCGGCCCACAATCTGTTTCATGGAAATCCCAGTCATATGAGTCGAGTCCATGCATGCTACGATCACGGTATGAATTTAAAGGCAAAATATTTTTGTGCAGATTTTAGATTAGGTCTTTCCCTGTCCATAATGCTAAATTGAGGAGGTAAAATATAAATATAAATAGGAAACAGAAGAGAAATGTACAGTGATCACCCATTTTCGGCCCACAATCTTTTTCATGGAAATCCCAGTCATATGAGTCGAGTCAATGCATGCTACGATCATGGTATGAATTTGAAAACAAAATATTTTTGTGCAGATTTTAGATTAGGTCTTTCCCTGTCCATAATGCTAAATTGAGGAATTAAAATATAAATATAAATAGGAAACAGAAGAGAAATGTACAGTGATCACGCATTTTCCGCCCACAATCTTTTTCATGGAAATCCCAGTCATATGAGTCGAGTCCATGCATGCTACGATCACGGTATGAATTTGAAGGCAAAATATTTTTGTGCAGAAATTAGATTAGGTCTTTCCCTGGCCATAATGCTAAATTGAGGAAGTTAAATATAAATATAAATAGGAAACAGAATAGAAATGTACAGTGATCACCCATTTTCGGCCCACAATCTTTTTCATGGAAATCCCAGTCATATGAGTCGAGTCCATGCATGCTACGATCACGGTATGAATTTGAAGGCAAAATATTTTTGTGCAGATCTTAGATTAGGTCATTCCCTGTCCATAATGCTAAATTGAGGAGGTAAAATAGAAATATAAATAGGAAACAGAAGAGAAATGTACAGTGATCACCTATTTTCGGCCCACAATCTTTTTTATGGAAATCCCAGTCATATGAGTCGAGTCCATGCATGCTACGATCACGCTAACAATTTGAAGGCAAAATATTTTTGTGCAGATTTTTGATTAGTTCTTTCCCTGTCCATAATGCTACATTGAGGAGGTAAAATATAAATATAAATAGGAAACAGAAGAGAAATGTACAGTGATCACCCATTTTCGGCCCACAATCTTTTTCATCGAAATCCCAGTCATATGAGTCGAGTCAATGCATGCTACGATCACGGAAAGAATTTGAAGGCAAAATATTTTTGTGCAGATTTTAGATTAGATCTTTCCCTGTCCATAATGCTAAATTGAGGAAGTTAAATATAAATATAAATAGGAAACAGAATAGAAATGTACAGTGATCACCCATTTTCCGCCCACAATCTTTTTCCTGGAAATCCCCGTCATATGAGTCGAGTCCATGCATGCTACGATCACGGTATGAATTTGAAGGCAAAATATTTTTGTGCAGATTTCAGATTAGGTCTTTCCCTGTCCTTAATGCTAAATTGAGGAGGTAAAATAGAAATATGAATAGGAAAAAAAAGAGAAATGTACAGTGATCACCAATTTTCGGCGCACAATCTTTTTCATGGAAATCCCAGTCATATGAGTCGAGTCCATGCATGCTACGATCATGGTATGAATTGAAGGCAAAATATTTTTGTGCAGATTTTAGATTAGGTCTTTCCCTGTCCATAATGCTAAATTGAGGAGTTAAAATAGAAATATAAATAGGAAACAGAAGAGAAATGTACAGTGATCACCAGTTTCTACCCACAATCTTTTTCATGGAAATCCCAGTCATATGAGTCCAGTCCATGCATGCTACGATCACGGTATGAATTTGAAGGAAAAATATTTTTTTGCAGAGCTTAGATTTGGTCTTTCCCTGTCCATAATGCTAAATGAAGGAAGTAAAATATAAATATAAATAGGAAACAGAAGAGAAATGTACAGTGATCACCCATTTTGTGCCCACAATCTTTTTCATGGAAATCCCAGTCATATGAGTCGAGTCCATGCATGCTACGATCACGTTATGAATTTGAAGGCAAAATATTTTTTTGCAGATGTTAGATTATGACTTCCCTCTCCATAATGCTAAATTAAGGAAGTAAAATATAAATATGAATAGGAAACAGAAGAGAAATGTACAGTGATCACCCATTTTCTGCCCACAATCTTTTTCATGGAAATCCCAGTCATATGAGTCGAGTCCATGCATGCTACGATCATGGTATGAATTTGAAGGCAAAATATTTTTGTGCAGATTTTAGATTAGGTCTTTCCCTATCCATAATGCTAAATTGAGGAGGTAAAATATAAATATAAATAGGAAACAGAAGAGAAATGTACAGTGATCACCCATTTTCTGCCCACAATCTTTTTCATGGAAATCCCAGTCATATGAGTCGAGTCCATGCATGCTACGATCACGGTATGAATTTGAAGGCAAAATATTTTTGTGCAGATCTTAGATTAGGTCTTTCCCTGTCTATAATGCTAAATTGAGGAGGTAAAATATAAATATAAATAGGAAACAGAAGAGAAATGTACAGTGATCACCCATTTTCGGCCCACAATAGTTTTCATGGAAATCCCAGTCATATGAGTCGAGTCCATGCATGCTACGATCACGGTATGAATATGAAGGCAAAATATATTTTTACAGATCTTAGATTAGGTCTTTCACTGTCCATAATGCTAAATTGAGGAGGTATTAGGTTGGTGCAAAAATAATTTCGTTTTCTCACATAGTAAAATATAGAAAACGAAATTATTTTTGCACCAACCTAATAAAATATAAATATAAATAGGAAAGAGAAGAGAAATGTACAGTGATCACCCATTTTCTGCCCACAATCTTTTTCATGGAAATCCCAGTCATATGAGTCGAGTCCATGCATGCTACGATCACGGTATGAATTTGAAGGCAAAATATTTTATTGCAGAGCTTAGATTAGTTCATTCCCTATCCATAATGCTAAATTGAGGAGGTGAAATATAAATATGAAAACGAAACAGAAGAGAATTGTACAGTGATCACCCATTTTCGGCCCACAATCTTCTTCATGGAAATCCCAGTCACATGAGTCGAGTCGATGCATGCTACGATCACGGTATGAATTTGAAGGCAAAATATTTTTTTGCAGATCTTAGATTAGGTCATTCCCTGTCCATAATGCTAAATTGAGAAGGTAAAATATAAATAGAAATAGGAAACAGAAGAGAAATGTACAGTGATCACCCATTTTCTGCCCACAATCTTTTTCATGGAAATCCCAGTATATGAGTCGAGTCCATGCATGATACGATCACGGTATGAATTTGAAGGCAAAATATTTTTTTGCAGATCTTAGATTAGGTCTTTCCCTGTCCATAATGCTAAATTGAGGAGGTAAAATATAAATATAAATAGGAAACAGAAGAGAAATGTACAGTGATCACCCATTTTCGGCCCACAATCTTTTTCATGGAAATCCCAGTCATATAAGTCGAGTCAATGCATGCTACGATCATGGTATGAATTTGAAAACAAAATATTTTTGTGCAGATTTTAGATTAGGTCTTTCCCTGTCCATAATGCTAAATTGAGGAGTTAAAATATAAATATAAACAGGAAACAGAAGAGAAATGTACAGTGATCACGCATTTTCCGCCCACAATCTTTTTCATGGAAATCCCAGTCATATGAGTCGAGTCCATGCATGCTACGATCACGGTATGTATTTGAAGGCAAAATATTTTTGTGCAGATCTTAGATTACATCTTTCCCTGTCCATAATGCTAAATTGAGGAGGTAAAATAGAAATATAAATAGGAAACAGAAGAGAAATGTACAGTGATCACCCATTTTCGGCCCACAATCTTTTTCCTGGAAATCCCCGTCAAATGAGTCGAGTCCCTGCATGCTACGATCACGGTATGAATTTGAAGCCAAAATATTTTTGTGCAGATTTTAGATTAGGTCTTTCCCTGTCCATGATGCTAAATTGAGGAGGTAAAATAGAAAGATAAATAGGAAGCAGAAGAGTAATGTACAGTGATCACCCATTTTCGGCCCACAATCCTTTTCATGGAAATCCCAGTCATATGATTCGAGTCCATGCATGCTTCGGTCACGGTATGAATTTGACAGCAAAATATTTTTGTGCAGATTTTAGATTAGGTCTTTCCCTGTCCATAATGCTAAATTGAGGAGGTAAAATAGAAATATAAATAGGAAACAGAAGAGAAATGTACAGTGATCACCCATTTTCGGCCCACAATCTTTTTCATGGAAATCCCAGTCATATGAGTCGAGTCCATGTATGCTACGATCACGGTATGAATTTGAAGGCAAAATATTTTTGTGCAGAGCTTAGATTATGTCTTTCCCTGGCCATAATGCTAAATTGAGGAGGTAAAAAAGAAATATAAATAGGAAACAGAAGAGAAATGTACAGTGATCACCCATTGTCGGCCCACAATATTTTTCATGGAAATCCCAGTCATATGAGTCGAGCCCATGCATGCTACGATCACGGTATGAATTTGAAGGCAAAATATTTTTGTGCAGATCTTGATTAGGTCTTTCCCTGTCCATAATGCTAAATTGAGGAGGTAAAATATAAATATAAATAGGAAACAGAAGAGAAATGTACAGTGATCACCCATTTTCGGCCCAAAATCTTTTTCATGGAAATCCCAGTCATATGAGTCGAGTCCATGCATGCTACGATCACCGTATGAATTTGAAGGCAAAATATTTTTGTGCAGAGCTTAGATTAGGTCTTTCCCTGTCCATAATGCTAAATTGAGGAGGTAAAAAAGAAATATAAATATGAAACAGAAGAGAAATGTACAGTGATCACCCAGTTTCGGCCGACAAACTTTTTCATGGAAATCCCAGTCATATGAGTCGAGTCCATGCATGCTACAATCACGGTCTGAAAATGAAGGCAAAATATTTTTTTGCAGAGCTTAGATTTGGTCTTTCCCTGGCCATAATGCTAAATTGAGGAGGTAAAATAGAAATATAAATAGGAAACAGAAGATAAATGTACAGTGATCACCCATTTTCGGCCCACAATCTTTTTCATGGAAATCCAGTCATATGAGTCGAGTCCATGCATGCTACGATCACGGTATGAATTTGAAGGCAAAATATTTTTGTGCAGAGCTTAGATTAGGTCTTTCCCTGGCCATAATGCTAAATTAAGGAGGTAAAATACAAATATGAATAGGAAACAGAAGAGAAATGTACAGTGATCACCCATTTTCGGCCCACAATCTTTTTCATGGAAATCCAAGTCATATGAGTCGAGTCCATGCATGCTACGATTACAGTATGAATTTGAAGGCAAAATATTTTTGTGCAGATCTTGATTAGGTCTTTCCCTGTCCATAATGCTAAATTGAGGAGGTAAAATAGAAATATAAATAGGAAGCAGAAGAGAAATGTACAGTGATCACCCAATTTCGGCCCACAACATTTTTCATGGAAATCCCAGTCATATGAGTCGAGTCCATGCATGCTACGATCATGGTATGAATTTGAAGGCAAAATATTTTTGTGCAGATTTTAGATTAGGTCTTTCACTGTCCATAATGCTAAATTTAGGAGGTAAAATATAAATATAAATAGGAAGCAGAAGAGAAATGTACAGTGATCACCCATTTTCGGCCCACAATCTTTTTCATGGAAATCCCAGTCATATGAGTCGAGTCCATGCATGCTACGATCACGGTATGAATTTGAAGCAAAATATTTTTGTGCAGATCTTAGATTAGGTCTTTCCCTGTCCATAATGCTAAATTGAGGAGGTAAAATAGAAATATAAATAGGAAGCAGAAGAGAAATGTACAGTGATCACCCATTTTCGGCCCACAACATTTTTCATGGAAATCCCAGTCATATGAGTCGAGTCCATGCATGCTACGATCATGGTATGAATTTGAAGGCAAATATTTTTGTGCAGATCTTAGATGAGGTCTTTCCCTGGCCATAATGCTAAATTGAGGAGGTAAAATATGAATAGGAAACAGAAGAGAAATGTACCGTGATCACCTTTTTTCGTCCCACAATCTTTTTCATGGATATCCCAGTCATATGAGGCGAGTCCATGCATGCTACGATCACAGTATGAATTTGAAGGCAAAATATTTTTTTGCAGATCTTAGATTAGGTCTTTACCTGTCCATAATTCTAAATTGAGGAGGTAAAATATAAATTTAAATAGGAAACAGAAGAGAAATGTACAGTGATCACCCATTTTCTCCCCACAATCATTTTCATGGAAATCCCAGTCATATGAGTCGAGTCCATGCATACTACGATCACGGTATGAATTTGAAGGCAAAATATTTTTTTGCAGATCTTAGATTAGGTCTTTCCCTGTCCATAATGCTAAATTGAGGAAGTAAAATAGAAATATAAATAGGAAACAGAAGAGAAATGTACAGTGATCACCCATTTTCTGCACACAATCTTTTTCATGGAAATCCCAGTCATATGAGTCGAGTCCATGCATGCTACGATCACGGTATGAATTTGAAGGGAAAATATTTTTTTGCAGATCTTAGATTAGGTCTTTCACTGTCCATAATGCTAAATTGAGGAGGTAAAATATAAATATAAATAGGAAACAGGAGAGAAATGTACCGTGATCACCAATTTTCGTCCCACAATCTTTTTCATGGATATCCCAGTCATATGAGTCGAGTCCATGCATGCTACGATCACGGTATGAATTTGAAGGCAAAATATTTTTTTGCAGATCTTAGATTTGGTCTTTCCCTGTCCATAATTCTAAATTGAGGAGGTAAAATATAAATGTAAATAGGAAACAGAAGAGAAATGTACAGTGATCACCCATTTTCTGACCACAATCTTTTTCATGGAAATCCCAGTCATATGAGTCGAGTCCATGCATGCTACGATCACGTTTTGAATTTGAAGGCAAAATATTTTTTTAGAGCTTAGATTAGGTCTTTCCCTGTCCATAATGCTAAATTGAGGAAGTAAAATATAAATATATATAGGAAGCAGAAGAGAAATATACAGTGATCACCCATTTTCTGCCCACAATATTTTTCATGGAAATCACAGTCATATGAGCCGAGTCCATGCATGCTATGATCACGGTATGAATTTGATGGCAAAATATTTTTTTACAGATCTTAGATTAGGTCTTTCCCTGTCCATAATGCTAAATTGAGGAAGTAAAATAGAAATATAAATAGGAAACAGAAAAGAAAGGTACAGTGATCACCAGTTTCTACCCACAATCTTTTTCATGGAAATCCCAGTCATATGAGTCGAGTCCATGCATGCTACAATCACGGTATGAATTTGAAGGCAAAAAATTTTTGTGCAGAGCTTAGATTATGTCTTTCCCTGTCCATAATGCTAAATAGAGGAGGTAAAATATAAATATAAATAGGAAACAGAAGAGAAATGTACAGTGATCCCCCATTTTCTGCCCACAATCTTTTTCATGGAAATCCCAGTGATATGAGTCGATTCCATGCATGCTACGATCACGGTATGAATTTGAAGGCAAAATATTTTTGTGCAGATCTTAGATTTGGTCTTTCCCTGTCCATAATGCTAAATTGAGGAGGTAAAATAGAAATATAAATAGGAAACAGAAGAGAAATGTACAGTGATCACCCAATTTTCTGCACACAATCTTTTTCATGGAAATCCCAGTCATATCCGTCGAGTCCATGCATGCTACTATCACGGTATGAATTTGAAGGCAAAAAATTTTTGTACAGATATTAGATTTGGTCTTTCCCTGTCCACAATGCTAAATTGAGGAGGTAAAATATAAATATAAATAGGAAACAGAAGAGAAATGTACAGAGATCACCCATTTTCGGCCCACAATCTTTTTCATGGAAATCCCAGTCATATGTGTCGAGTCCATGCATGCTACGATCACGGTATGAATTTGAAGGCAAAATATTTTTGTGCAGATCTTAGATTAGGTCTTTCCCTGTCCATAATGCTAAATTGAGGAGGTAAAATAGAAATATAAATAGGAAACAGAAGAGAAATGTACAGAGATCACCCATTTTCGGCCCACAATCTTTTTCATGGAAATCCCAGTCATATGTGTCGAGTCCATGCATGCTACGATCACGGTATGAATTTGAAGGCAAAATATTTTTGTGCAGATCTTAGATTAGGTCTTTCCCTGTCCATAATGCTAAATTGAGGAGGTAAAATAGAAATATAAATAGGAAACAGAAGAGAAATGTACTGTGATCACCCATTTTCGGCCCACAATCTTTTTCATGGAAATCCCAGTCATATGAGTCGAGTCCATGCATGCTACGATCACGGTATGAATTTGAAGGCAAAATATTTTTGTGCAGAGCTTAGATTAGGTCTTTCCCTGTCCATAATGCTAAATTGAGGAGGTAAAATATAAATATGAATAGGAAACAGAAGAGAAATGTACAGTAATCACCCATTTTCGGCCCACAAACTTTTTCATGGAAATCCCAGTCATATGAGTCGAGTCCATGCATGCTACGATCACGGTATGAATTTTAAGGCAAAATATTTTTGTGCTGAGCTTTGATTAGGTCTTTCCTTGTCCATATTGCTAAATTGAGGAGGTAAAATATAAATATAAATAGGAAACAGAAAAGAAATATACAGTGATGACCCATTTTGTGCCCACAGCCTTTTTCATGGAAATCCCAGTCATATGAGTCGAGTCCATGGATGCTACGATCACGGTACGAATTTGAAGGCAAAATATTTTTGTGCAGAACTTAGATTAGGTCTTTCCTTGTCCATATTGCTAAATTGAGGAGGTAAAATATAAATATAAATAGGAAACAGAAGAGAAATGTACAGTGATCACCCATTTTCGGGCCACAACCTATTTCATGGAAATCCGAGTTCTATGAGTCGAGTCCATGCATGCTACGATCACGGCATGAATTTGAAGGCAAAATATTTTTGTGCAGATCTTAGATTCGGTCTTTCCCTGTCCATGATGCTAAATTGAGGAGCTAAAATATAAATATAAATAGGAAACAGAAGAGAAATGTACAGTGATCACCCATTTTCGGACCACAATCATTTCATCGAAATCCGAGTCATATGAGTCGAGTCCATGCATTCTACGATCACGGTATGAATTTGAAGGCAAAATATTTTTGTACAGATCTTAGATTAGGTTTTCCCTGTCCATAATGATAAATTCAAGGAGGTAAAATATAAATATAAATAGGAAACAGAAGAGAAATGTACAGTGATCACCCATTTTCGGCCCACAACCTTTTTCATGGAAATCCCAGGCATATGAGTCGAGTCCATGCATGCTACGATCACGGTATGAATTTGAAGGCAAAATATTTTTGTGCAGAGCTTAGATTATGTCTTTCCCTGTCCATAATGCTAAATTGAGGAGGTAAAATAGAAATATAAATAGGAAACAGAAGAGAAATGTACAGTGATCACCCAATTTTCTGCACACAATCTTTTTCATGGAAATCCCAGTCATATCCGTCGAGTCCATGCATGCTACTATCATGGTATGAATTTGAAGGCAAAAAATTTTTGTACAGATCTTAGATTTGGTCTTTCCCTGTCCACAATGCTAAATTGAGGAGGTAAAATAGAAATATAAATAGGAAACAGAAGAGAAATGTACAGAGATCACCCATTTTCGGCCCACAATCTTTTTCATGGAAATCCCAGTCATATGTGTCGAGTCCATGCATGCTACGATCACGGTATGAATTTGAAGGCAAAATATTTTTGTGCAGATCTTAGATTAGGTCTTTCCCTGTCCATAATGCTAAATTGAGGAGGTAAAATAGAAATATAAATAGGAAACAGAAGAGAAATGTACAGAGATCACCCATTTTCGGCCCACAATCTTTTTCATGGAAATCCCAGTCATATGTGTCGAGTCCATGCATGCTACGATCACGGTATGAATTTGAAGGCAAAATATTTTTGTGCAGATCTTAGATTAGGTCTTTCCCTGTCCATAATGCTAAATTGAGGAGGTAAAATAGCAATATAAATAGGAAACAGAAGAGAAATGTACTGTGATCACCCATTTTCGGCCCACAATCTTTTTCATGGAAATCCCAGTCATATGAGTCGAGTCCATGCATTCTACGATCACGGTATGAATTTGAAGGCAAAATATTTTTGTGCAGATTTTAGATTAGGTCAATCCCTCTCCATAATGCTAAATTGAGGAGGTAAAATAGAAATATAAATAGGAAACAGAAGAGAAATGTACTGTGATCACCCATTTTCGGCCCACAATCTTTTTCATGGAAATCCCAGTGATATGAGTCGAGTCCATGCATGCTACGATCACGGTATGAATTTGAAGGCAAAATATTTTTGTGCAGATCTTAGATTAGGTCTTTCACTGTCCATAATGCTAAATTGAGGAGGTAAAATACAAATTTAATAGGAAACAGAAGAGAAATGTACAGTGATCACCCAATTTTCTGCCCACAATCTTTTTCATGGAAATCCCAGTCATATGAGTCGAGTCCATGCATGCTACGATCACGGTATGAATTTGAAGGTAAAATATTTTTGTGCAGATCTTAGATTAGGTCTTTCCCTGTCCATATTGCTAAATTGAGGAGGTAAAATAGCAATATAAATACGAAACAGAAGAGAAATGTACAGTGATCACCCATTTTCGGCCCGCAATCTTTTTCATGGAAATCCCAGTCATATGAGTCGAGTCCATACATGCTACAATCACTGCATGAATTTGAAGGCAAAATATTTTTGTGCAGAGCTTAGATTAGGTCTTTCCCTGTCCATAATGCTAAATTGAGGAGGTAAAATAGAAATATAAATAGGAAACAGAAGAGAAATGTACAGTGATCAGCCATTTTCGGCCCACAATCTTTTTCATGGAAATCCCAGTCATATGAGTCGAGTCCATGCATGCTACGATCACGGTATGAATTTGAAGGCAAAATATTTTTGTGCAGATTTTAGATTATGTCAATCCCTGTCCATAATGCTAAATTGAGGAGGTAAAATATAAATATAAATAGGAAACAGAAGAGAAATGTACAGTGATCACCTATTTTCGGCCCACAATCTTTTTCATGGAAATCCCAGTCATATGAGTCGAGTCCATGCATGCTACGATCACGGTATGAATTTGAAGGCAAAATATTTTTGTGCAGAGCTTAGATTAGGTCTTTCCCTGTCCATAATGCTAAATTGAGGAGGGAAAATATAAATATGAATAGGAAACAGAAGAGAAATGTACAGTAATCACCCATTTTCGGCCCACAAACTTTTTCATGGAAATCCCAGTCATATGAGTCGAGTCCATGCATGCTACGATCACGGTATGAATTTTAAGGCAAAATATTTTTGTGCTGAGCTTTGATTAGGTCTTTCCTTGTCCATATTGCTAAATTGAGGAGGTAAAATATAAATATAAATAGGAAACAGAAAAGAAATATACAGTGATGACCCATTTTGTGCCCACAGCCTTTTTCATGGAAATCCCAGTCATATGAGTCGAGTCCATGGATGCTACGATCACGGTACGAATTTGAAGGCAAAATATTTTTGTGCAGAATTTAGATTAGGTCTTTCCTTGTCCATATTGCTAAATTGAGGAGGTAAAATATAAATATAAATAGGAAACAGAAGAGAAATGTACAGTGATCACCCATTTTCGGGCCACAACCTATTTCATGGAAATCCGAGTTCTATGAGTCGAGTCCATGCATGCTACAGTCACTGCATGAATTTGAAGGCAAAATATTTTTGTGCAGAGCTTAGATTAGGTCTTTCCCTGTCCATAATGCTAAATTGAGGAAGTAAAATAGAAATATAAATAGGAAACAGAAGAGAAATGTACAGTGATCAGCCATTTTCGGCCCACAATCTTTTTCATGGAAATCCCAGTCATATGAGTCGAGTCCATGCATGCTACGATCACGGTATGAATTTGAAGGCAAAATATTTTTGTGCAGATTTTAGATTAGGTCAATCCCTGTCCATAATGCTAAATTGAGGAGGTAAAATATAAATATAAATAGGAAACAGAAGAGAAATGTACAGTGATCACCTATTTTCGGCCCACAATCTTTTTCATGGAAATCCCAGTCATATGAGTCGAGTCCATGCATGCTACGATCACGGTATGAATTTGAAGGCAAAATATTTTTGTGCAAAGATTAGATTAGGTCTTTCCCTGGCCATAATGCTAAATTGTGGAGGTAAAATAGAAATATCAATAGGAAACAGAAGAGAAATGTACAGTGATCACCCATTTTCATCTCGCAATCTTTTTCATGGAAATCCCAGTCATATGAGTCGAGTCCATGCATACTACGATCACGGTATGAATTTGAAGGCAAAATATTTTTGTGCAGATTTTAGATTAGGTCTTTCCCTGTCCATAATGCTAAATTGAGGAGGTAAAATATAAATATAAATAGGAAACAGAAGAGAAATGTACAGTGATCACCCATTTTCGGCCCACAATTTTTTTCATGGAAATCCCAGTCTCATGAGTCGAGTCCATGCATGCTACGATCACGGTATGAATTTGAAGGCAAAATTTTTATGTGCAGAGCTTAGATTAGGTCTTTCCGTGGCCATAATGCTAAATTGAGGAGGTAAAATAGAAATATCAATAGGAAACAGAAGAGAAATGTACAGTGATCACCCATTTTCTGCCCACAATCTTTTTCATGGAAATCCCAGTCATATGAGTCAAGTCCATGCATGCTACGATCACGGTATGAATTTGAAGGCAAAATATTTTTGTGCAGATCTTAGATTTGGTCTTTCCCTGTCCATAATGCTAAATTGAGGAGGTAAAATAGAAATATAAATAGGAAACAGAAGAGAAATGTACAGAGATCAAACATTTTCGGCCCACAATCTTTTTCATGGAAATCCCAGTCATATGTGTCGAGTCCATGCATGCTACGATCACGGTATGAATTTGAAGGCAAAATATTTTTGTGCAGATCTTAGATTAGGTCTTTCCCTGTCCACAATGCTAAATTAAGGAAGTAAAATAGAAATATACATAGGAAACAAAAGAGAAATACACAGTGATCACCCATTTTCTGCCCACAATATTTTCATGAAAATCCCAGTCATATGAGTCGAGTCCATGCATGCTACGATCACGGTATGAATTTGAAGGCAAAATATTTTTGTGCAGATCTTAGATTTGGTCTTTCGCTGTCCATAATGCTAAATTGAGGAGGTAAAATATAAATATAAATAGGAAACAGAAGAGAAATGTACAGTGATCACCTATTTTCGGCCCACAATCTTTTTCATGGAAATCCCAGTCATATGAGTCGAGTCCATGCATGCTACGATCACGGTATGAATTTGAAGGCAAAATATTTTTGTGCAGATCTTAGATTAGGTCTTTCCCTGTCCATAATGCTAAATTGAGGAGGTAAAATATAAATATAAATAGGAAACAGAAGAGAAAAGTACAGTGATGACCCATTTTCGGCCCACAATCTTTTTCATGGAAATCCCAGTCATATGAGTCGAGTCCATGCATGCTACGATCACGGTATGAATTTGAAGGCAAAATATTTTTTTGCAGATCTTAGATTAGGTCTTTACCTGTCCATAATGCTGAATTGAGGAGGTAAAATAGAAATATCAATAGGAAACAGAAGAGAAATGTACAGTGATGACCCATTTTCGGCCCACAATCTTTTTCATGGAAATCCCAGTCATATGAGTCGAGTCCATGCATGCTACGATCACGGTATGAATTTGAAGGCAAAATATTTTTTTGCAGATCTTAGATTAGGTCTTTACCTGTCCATAATGCTGAATTGAGGAGGTAAAATAGAAATATAAATAGGAAACAGAAGAGAAATGTACAGTGATCGCACATTTTCTGCCCACAATCTTTTTCATGGAAATCCCAATCATATGAGTCGAGTCAATACATGCTACGATCACGGTATGAATTTGAAGGCAAAATATTTTTTTGCAGAACTTAGATTAGGTCTTTCCCTGTCCATAATGCTAAATTCACGAGGTAAATTAGAAATATAAATAGGAAACAGAAAAGAAATGTACAGTGATCACCCATTTTCGGCCCACTACCTTTTTCATGGAAATCCCAGTCATATGAGTAGAGTCCAAGCATGCTACGATCACGGTATGAATTTGAAGGCAAAATATTTTTTTGCAGAGCTTAGATTAGGTCTTTCCCTGTCCATAATGCTAAATGAAGGAATTAAAATATAAATATAAATAGGAAACAGAAGAGAAATGTACAGTGATCACCCATTTTCGGCTCACAATCTTTTTCATGGAAATCCCAGTCATATGAGTCGAGTCCATGCATGCTACGATCACGGTATGAATTTGAAGGCAAAATATTTTTGTGCAGATCTTAGATTAGGTCTTTCTCTGTCCATAATGCTAAATTGAGGAAGTAAAATATAAATATAAATAGGAAACAGAAGAGATATTGTACAGTGATCACCCATTTTTGGCCCACAATCTTTTTCATGGAAATCCCAGTCATATGAGTCGAGTCAATACATGCTACGATCCCGGTATGAATTTGAAGGCAAAATATTTTTTTGCAGAGCTTACATTAGGTCTTTCCCTGTCCATAATGCTAAATTGAGGACGTAAAATAGAAATATAAATAGGAAACAGAAGAGAAATGTACAGTGATCACCCATTTTCGGCCCACAATCTTTTTCATGGAAATCCCAGTCATATGAGTCGAGTCCATGCATGCTACGATCACGGTATGAATTTGAAGGCAAAATATTTTTTTGCAGATTTTAAATTAGGTCTTTCCCTGTCCATAATGCTAAATTGAGGAGGTAAAATAGAAATATAAATAGGAAACAGAAGAGAAATGTACAGTGATCACCCATTTTCGGCCCACAATCTTTTTCCTGGAAATCCCAGTCATATGAGTCGAGTCCATGCATGCTACGATCACGTTATGAATTTGAAGGCAAAATAATTTTGTGCAGATTTTAGATTAGGTCTTTCCCTGTCCATAATGCTAAATTGAGGAGGTAAAATAAAAATATAAATAGGAAACAGAAGAGAAATGTACAGTGATCACCCATTTTTGGCCCACAATATTTCTCATGGAAATCCCAGTCATATGAGTCGAGTCCATGCATGCTACGATCACGATATGAATTTGAAGGCAAAATATTTTTGTGCAGATCTTAGATTAGGTCTTTCCCTGTCCTTAATGCTAAATTGAGGAGGTAAAATAGAAATATAAATAGGAAAAAGAAGTGAAATGTACAGTGATCACCCATTTTCGGCCCACAATCTTTTTCATGGAAATCCCAGTCATATGAGTCGAGTCCATGCATGCTACGATCACGTTATGAATTCGAAGGCAAAATATTTTTGTGCAGAGCTTAGATTAGGGTTTTCCCTGGCCATAATGCTAAATTGAGGAGGTAAAATAGAAATATAAATAAGAAAAGAAGAGAAATGTACAGTGATCACCCATTTTCGGCCCACAATCTTTTTCATGGAAATCCCAGTCATATGAGTCGAGTCCATGCATGCTACGATCACGTTATGAATTTGAAGGCAAAATAATTTTGTGCAGATTTTAGATTAGGTCTTTCCCTGTCCATAATGCTAAATTGAGGAGATAAAATAGAAATATAAATAGGAAACAGAAGAGAAATGTACAGTGATCACCCATTTTCGGCCCACAATCTTTTTCATGGAAATCCCAGTCATATGAGTCGAGTCGATGCATGCTACGATCACGGCATGCATTTGAAAGCAAAATATTATTGTGCAGATTTTTGATTAGGTCTTTCCCTGTCCATAATGCTAAATTGAGGAGGTAAAATATAAATATAAATAGGAAACAGAAGAGAAAGGTACAGTGATCACCCATTTTCGGCCCACAATCTTTTTCATGGAAATCCCAGTCATATGAGTCGTGTCAATGCATGCTACGATCACGGTATGATTTTGCAGGCAAAATATTTTGTGCAGAGCTTATATTAGGTCTTTCCCTGTCCATAATGCTAAATTGAGGAGGTAAAATATAAATATAAATAGGAAACAGAAGAGAAATGTACAGTGATCACCCATTTTCGGCCCAAAAACTTTTTCATGGAAATATCAGTCATATGAGTCGAGTCCATGCATGCTACGATCACGGTATGAAATTGAAAGCAAAATATTTTTGTGAAGATTTTAGATTAGGTCTGTACCTGTCCATAATGCTAAATTGAGGAGATAAAATATAAATATAAATAGGAAACAGAAGAGAAATGTACAGTGATCACCCATTTTCGGCCCACAAAATTTTTCATGGAAATCCCAGTCATATGAGTCGAGTCCATGGATGCTACGATCACGGTATGAATTTGAAAGCAAAATATTTTTGTGCAGATATTAGATTAGGTCTTTCCTTGTCCATAATGCTAAATTGAGGAGGTAAAATAGAAATATAAATAGGAAACAGTAGAGAAATGTACAATGATCACCCATTTTCTGCCCACAATCTTTTTCATGGAAATCCCAGTCATATGAGTCGAGTCCATGCATGCTACGGTCACGGTATGAAATTGAAGGCAAAATATTTTTGTGCAGATCTTAGATTAGGTCTTTCCCTGTCCATAATGCTAAATTGAGGAGGTAAAATAGAAATATAAATAGGAAACAGAAGAGAAATGTACAGTGATCACTCATTTTCGGGCCACAATCTTTTTCATGGTAATCCCAGTCATATGAGTCGAGTACATGCATGCTACGATCACGGTATGAATTTGAAGGCAAAATATTTTTGTGCAGATTTTAGATTAGGTCTTTCCCTCTCCATAATGCTAAATGAAGTAAGTAATATAGAAATATAAATAGGAAACAGAAGAGAAATGTACAGTGATCACTCATTTTCGGCCCACAATCTTTTTTATGGAAATCCCAGTCATATGAGTCGAGTCCACGCATGCTACGATCACGGTATAAATTTGAAGGCAACATATTTTTGTGCAGAGCTTAGATTAGGTCTTTCCCTGTCCATAATGCTAAATTGAGGAGGTAAAATAGAAATATAAATAGGAAACAGAAGAGAAATGTACAGTGATCATCCATTTTCGGCCCACAATCTTTTTCATGGAAATCCCAGTCATATGAGTCGAGTCCATGCATGGTACGATCACGGTATGAATTTGAAGGCAAAATATTTTTGTGCAGATCTTAGATTATGTCTTTCCCTCTCTATAATGCTAAATGGAGGAGGTAAAATAGAAATATAAATACGAAACAGAAGAGAAATGTACAGTGATCACCCATTTTCGGCCCACAATCTTTTTCATGGAAATCCCAGTCATATAAGTCGAGTCCATGGATGGTACGATCACGGTATGAATTTGAAGGCAAAATATCTTTGTGCACATCTTCGATTAGGTCTTTCCCTGTCCATAATGCTAAATTGAGGAGGTAAAATAGAAATATAAATAGGAAACAGAAGAGAAATGTACAGTGATTACCGATTTTTGGCCCACAATCTTTTTCATGGAAATCCCAGTCATATGAGTCGAGTCCATGCATGCTACGGTCACGGTATGAATTTGAAGGCAAAATATTTTTGTGCAGATTTTAGATTAGGTCTTTCCCTGTCCATAATGCTAAATTGAGGAGGCAAAATAGAAATAGTAATAGGAAACAGAAGAGAAATGTACAGTGATCACCCATTTTGTGCCCACAATCTTTTTCATGGAAATCCCAGTCATATGAGTCGAGTTCATGCATGCTACGATCACGGTATGAATTTGAAGGCGAAATATTTTTGTACAGAGCTTAGATTAGGTCTTTCACTCTCCATAATGATAAATTGAAGAAGTCAAATATAAATATAAATAGGAAACAGAAGAGAAATGTACAGTTATCACCCATTTTCGGCCCACAATCTTTTTCATGGAAATCCCAGTCATATGAGTCATGTCCATGCATGCTAGGATCACGGTATGAATTTGAAGGCAAAATATTTTTGTGCAGATTTTAGATTGGGTTTTTCCCTGTCCATAATGCTAAATTGAGGAGGTAAAATATAAATATAAATAGGAAACAGAAGAGAAATTTAGAGTGATCACCCATTTTCGGCCCACAATCTTTTTGATGGAAATCCCAGTCATATGAGTCGTGTCCATGCATGCTACGATCACGGTATGAATTTGAAGGCAAAATATTTTTGTGCAGATATTAGATTAGGTCTTTCACTGGCCATAATGCTAAATTGAGGAGCTAAAATATAAATATAAATAGGAAACAGAAGAGAAATGTACAGTGATCACCCAATTTCGTCCCACAATCTTTTTCATGGAAATCCCAGTCATATGAGTCGAGTTCATGCATGCTACGATCACGGTATGAATTTGAAGGCAAAATATTTTTGTGCAGATATTAGATTATGTCTTTCACTGGCCATAATGCTAAATTGAGGAGGTAAAATAGAAATATAAATAGGAAACAGAAGTGAAATGTACAGTGATCACACATTTTCGGCCAACAATCTTTTTAATGGAAATCCCAGTCATATGAGTCGAGTCCATGCATGCTACGATCACGGTATGAATTTGAAGGCAAAATATTTTTGTACAGAACTTAGATTGGGTCTTTCCCTGGCCATAATGCTAAATTGAGGAGGTAAAATATAAATATAAATAGGAAACAGAAGAGAAATGTACAGTGATCACCCATTTTCGACCCACAATCTTTTTCATGATAATACCAGTCATATGAGTCGAGTCCATGCATGCTACGATCACGGTATGAATTTGAAGGCAACATATTTTTTTGCAGATTTTAAATTAGGTCTTTCCCTGTCCATAATGCTAAATTGAGGAGGTAAAATAGAAATATAAATAGGAAACAGAAGAGAAATGTACAGTGATCACCCATTTTCGGCCCACAATCTTTTTCATTGAAATCCCAGTCATATGAGACGAGTCCATACATGCTACGATCACGGTATGAATTAGAAAGCAAAATATTTTTGTGCAGATTTTAGATGAGGTCTTTCCCTGTCCATAATGCTAAATTGAGGAGATAAAATAGAAATATAAATAGGAAACAGAAGAGAAATGTACAGTGATCACCCATTTTGGGCCCACAATCTTTTTCATGGAAATCCCAGTCATATGAGTCGAGTCCATGCATGCTACGATCACGGTATGAATTTGAAGGCAAAATATTTTTGTGCAGATCTTCGATTAGGTCTTTCCCTGTCCATAATGCTAAATAGATGAGGTAAAATATAAATATAAATAGGAAACAGAAGAGAAATGTACAGTGATCACCCATTTTCGGCCAACAATCTTTTTCATGGAAATCCCAGTCATATGAGTCGAGTCCATGCATGCTATGATCATGGTATGAATTTGAAGGCAAAATATTTTTGTTTAGAGGTTAGATTTGGTCTTTCCCTGGCCATAATGCTAAATTGAGTAGGTAAAATAGAAATATAAATAGAATACAGAAGAGAAATGTACAGTGATCACCCATTTTCGGCCCACAATCTTTTTTTTGGAAATCCCAGTCATATGAGTTGAATTCATGCATGCTACGATCACGGAATGAATTTGAAGGCAAAATATTTTTTTGCAGATCGTAGATTAGGTCTTTCCCTGTCCATAATGCTAAATTGAAGAGATAAAATAGAAATATAAATAGGAAACAGAAGAGAAATGTACAGTGATCACCCATTTTCGGCCCACAATCTTTTTCATGGAAATCCCAGTCATATGAGTCGAGTCGATGCATGCTACGATCACGGCATGAATTTGAAAGCAAAATATTATTGTGCAGATTTTAGATGAGGTCTTTCCCTGTCCATAATGCTAAATTGAGGAGGTAAAATAGAAATATAAATAAGAAAAGAAGAGAAATGTACAGTGATCACCCATTTTCGGCCCACAATCTTTTTCATGGAAATCCCAGTCATATGAGTCGAGTCCATGCATGCTACGATCACGGTATGAATTTGAAGGCAAAATATTTTTGTGCGGAGGTTAGATTAGGTCTTTCCCTTGCGTTAATGCTAAATTGAGGAGGTAAAATAGAAATATAAATAGGAAACAGAAGAGAAATGTACAGTGATCACCCATTTTCGGCCCACAATCTTTTTCATGGAAATCGCAGTCATATGAGTCGAGTCAATGAATGCTACGATCACGGTATGAATTTTAAAGCAAAATATTTTTGTGCAGATTTTAGATTAGGTCTTTCCCTGTCCATAATGCTAAATTGAGGAGGTAAAATACGAATAAGAATAGGAAACAGAAGAGAAATGTACAGTGATCACCCATTTTCGGCCCACAATCTTTTTCATGGAAATCCCAGTCATATGAGTCGAGTCCATGCATGCTACGATCACGGTATGAATTTGAAGGCAACATATTTTTTTGCAGATTTTAGATAAGGTCTTTCCCTGTCCATAATGCTAAATTGAGGAGGTAAAATATAAATATAAATAGGAAACAGAAGAGAAATGTACAGTGATCACCCATTTTCGGCCCTCAATCTTTTTCATGGAAATCCCAGTCATATGAGTCGAGTCCATGCATGCTACGATCACGGTATAAATTTGAAGGTAAAATATTTTTGTGAAGATTTTAGATTAGGTCTTTCCCTGTCCATAATGCTAAATTGAGGAGATAAAATATAAATATAAATAGGAAACAGAAGAGAAATGTACAGTGATCACCCATTTTCGGCCAACAAAATTTTTTATGGAAATCCCAGTCATATGAGTCGAATCCATGCATGCTACGATCACGGTATGAATTTGAAGGCAAAATATTTTTTTGCAGATCGTAGATTAGGTCTTTCCCTGTCCATAATGCTAAATTGAGGAGGTAAAATACGAATAAGAATAGGAAACAGAAGAGAAATGTACAGTGATCACCCATTTTCGGCCCACAATCTCTTTCATGGAAATCCCAGTCATATGAGTCGAGACCATGCATGCTACGATCACGGTATGAATTTGAAGGCATAATATTTTTGTGCAGAGCTTAGATTAGGTCTTTCCCTGTCCATAATGCTAAATTGAGGAGATAAAATATAAATATAAATAGGAAACAGAAGAGAAATGTACAGTGATCACCCATTTTCGGCCCACAATCTTCTTCATGGAAATCCCAGTCATATGAGTCGAGTCGATGCATGCTACGATCACGGTATGAATTTGAAAGCAAAATATTATTGTGCAGATTTTAGATTAGGTCTTTCCCTGTCCATAATGCTAAATTGAGGAGGTAAAATATAAATATAAATAGGAAAAGAAAGAGAAAGGTACAGTGATCACCCATTTTCGGCCCACAATCTTTTTCATGGAAATCCCAGTCATATGAGTCGTGTCAATGCATGCTACGATCACGGTATGAATTTGAAGGCAAAATATTTTTGTGCAGAGCTTAGATTATGTCTTTCCCTGTCCATAATGCTAAATTGAGGAGGTAAAATAGAAATATAAATAGGAAACAGAAGAGAAATGTTCAGTGATCACCCATTTTCGGCCCAAAATCTTTTTCATGGATATCCCAGTCATATGAGTCGAGTCCATGCATGCTACGATCACGGTATGAATTTGAAGGCAAAATATTTTTCTGCAGATCTTAGATTAGGTCTTTCCCTGTCCATAATGCTAAATTGAGGAGGTAAATATAAATATAAATAGGAAACAGAAGAGAAATGTACAGTGATCACCCATTTTCGGCCCTTATTCTTTTTCATTGAAATCCCAGTGATATGAGTCGAGTCCAAGGACTCTACGATCACGGTATAAATTTGAAGGCAAAATATTTTTGTGCAGATCTTAGATTAGGTCTTTTTCTGGCCATAATGCTAAATTGAGGAGGTAAAATAGAAATATAAATAGGAAACAGAAGAGAAATGTACAGTGATCACCCATTTTTTTCATGGAAATCCCAGTCATATGAGTCGAGTCCATGCATGCTCCGATCACGGTATGAATTTGAAGGCAAAATATTTTTGTGAAGATTTTAGATTAGGTCTTTCCCTGTACATAATGCTCAATTGAAGAGGTAAAACAGAAATATAAATAGGAAACAGAAGAGAAATGTAAAGTGATCACCCATTTTCCGCCCACAATCATTTTCATGGAAATCCCAGTCATATGAGTTGAGTCCATGCATTCTACGATCACGGTATGAATTTGAAGGCAAAATATTTTTGTGCAGATTTTAGATTAGGTCTTTCCCTGTCCATAATGCTAAATTTAGGAGGTAAGATAGAAATATAAATAGGAAACAGAAGAGAAATGTACAGTGATCACACATTTTCTCCCCACAATCTTTTTCATGGAAATCCCAGTCATATGAGTCGAGTCCATGCATGCTACGATCACGGTATGAATTTGAAGGCAAAATATTTTTGTGCAGATTTTAGATTAGGTCTTTCCCTGTCCATAATGCTAAATTGAGGAGGTAAATAGAAATATAAATAGGAAACAGAAGAGAAATGTACAGTGATCACCCATTTTCGGCCCACAATCTTTTTCATGGAAATCCCAGTCATATGAGTCGAGTCCATGCATGCTACGATCATGGTATGAATTTGAAGGCAAAATATTTTTGTGCAGATTTTAGATTAGGTCTTTCACTGTCCATAATGCTAAATTGAGGAGGTAAATAGAAATATAAAAAGGAAACAGAAGAGAAATGTACAGTGATCACCCATTTTCGGCCCACAATCTTTTTCATGGAAATCCCAGTCATATGAGTCGAGTCCATGCATGCTGCGATCACGGTATGAAATTGAAGGCACAATATTTTTGTGCAGATTTTAGATTAGGTCTTTCCCTGTCCATAATGCTAAATTGAGGAGGTAAAATAAAAATATAAATAGGAAACAGAAGAGAAATGTACATGGATCACCCATTTTCGGCCAACAATCTTTTTCATGGAAATCCCAGTCATATGAGTCGAGTCCATGCATGCTACGATCACGGTATGAATTTGAAGGCAATATATTTTTGTGCAGATTTTAGATTAAGTATTTCCCTGTCCATAATGCTAAATTGAGGAAGTAAAATAGAAATATAAATAGGAAACAGAAGAGAAATGAAGTGTGATCACCCATTTTCGTCCCACAATGTTTTTCATGGATATCCTAATCATATGAGTCGAGTCAATGCATGCTACGATCACGGTATGAATTTGAAGGCAAAATATTTTCGTGCAGATCTTAGATTTGGTCTTTCCCTGTCCATAATGCTAAATTGAGGAGGTAAAATATAAATATAAATAGGAAACAGAAGAGAAATGTACAGTGATCATCCATTTTCAGCCAACAATCTTTTTCATGGAAATCCCAGTCATATGAGTCGAGTCCATGCATGCTACGATCACGGTATGAATTTGAAGGCAAAATATTTTTGTGCAGATTTTAGATTAGGTCTTTCACTGTCCATAATGCTAAATTGAGGAGGTAAAATATAAATATAAATAGGAAACAGAAGAGAAATGTACAGTGATCATCCATTTTCAGCCCACAATCTTTTTCATGGAAATCCCAGTCATATGAGTCGAGTCCATGCATGCTACGATCACAGTATGAATTTGAAGGCAAAATATTTTAGTGCAGATTTTAGATTAGGTCTTTCACTGTCCATAATGCTAAATTGAGGAGGTAAATATAAATATAAATAGGAAACAGAAGAGAAATGTACAATGATCACCCATTTTCGGCCCACAATCTTTTTCATGGAAATCCCAGTCATATGAGTCGAGTCCATGCAATGCTACGATCACGGTATGAATTTGAAGGCAAAATATTTTTATGCAGATCTTAGGTTTGGTCTTTCCCTGTCCATAATGCTAAATTCAGGAGGTAAAATATAAATATAAATAGGAAACAGAAGAGGAATGTACAGTGATCACCCATTTTCGGCCTACAATCTTTTTCATGGAAATCCCAGTCATGTGAGTTGAGTCCATGCATGCTACGATCAGGATATGAATTTGAAGGCAAACTATTTTTGTGCAGATCTTCGATTAGGTCATTCCCTGTTCATAATGCTAAATTGAGGAGGTAAAATAGAAATATAAATAGGAAACAGAAGAGAAATGTACAGTGATCACCCATTTTCTGCCCACAATCATTTTCATGGAAATCCCAGTCATTTGAGTCGAGTCCATGCATTCTACGATCACGGTATGAATTTGAAGGCAAAATATTTTTGTGCAGATTTTAGATTAGGTCTTTCCCTGTCCATAATGCTAAATTTAGGAGGTAAGATAGAAATATAAATAGGAAACAGAAGAGAAATGTACAGTGATCACACATTTTCTCCCCACAATCTTTTTCATGGAAATCCCAGTCATATGAGTCGAGTCCATGCATGCTACGATCACGGTATGAATTTGAAGGCAAAATATTTTTGTGCAGATTTTAGATTAGGTCTTTCCCTGTCCATAATGCTAAATTGAGGAGGTAAATAGAAATATAAATAGGAAACAGAAGAGAAATGTACAGTGATCACCCATTTTCGGCCCACAATCTTTTTCATGGAAATCCCAGTCATATGAGTCGAGTCCATGCATGCTACGATCATGGTATGAATTTGAAGGCAAAATATTTTTGTGCAGATTTTAGATTAGGTCTTTCACTGTCCATAATGCTAAATTGAGGAGGTAAATAGAAATATAAAAAGGAAACAGAAGAGAAATGTACAGTGATCACCCATTTTCGGCCCACAATCTTTTTCATGGAAATCCCAGTCATATGAGACGAGTCCATGCATGCTGCGATCACGGTATGAAATTGAAGGCACAATATTTTTGTGCAGATTTTAGGTTAGGTCTTTCCCTGTCCATAATGCTAAATTGAGGAGGTAAAATAAAAATATAAATAGGAAACAGAAGAGAAATGTACATGGATCACCCATTTTCGGCCAACAATCTTTTTCATGGAAATCCCAGTCATATGAGTCGAGTCCATGCATGCTACGATCACGGTATGAATTTGAAGGCAAAATATTTTTGTGCAGATTTTAGATTAAGTATTTCCCTGTCCATAATGCTAAATTGAGGAAGTAAAATAGAAATATAAATAGGAAACAGAAGAGAAATGAACAGTGATCACCCATTTTCGGCCCACAATGTTTTTCATGGAAATCCTAATCATATGAGTCGAGTCAATGCATGCTACGATCACGGTATGAATTTGAAGGCAAAATATTTTCGTGCAGATCTTAGATTTGGTCTTTCCCTGTCCATAATGCTAAATTGAGGAGGTAAAATATAAATATAAATAGGAAACAGAAGAGAAATGTACAGTGATCATCCATTTTCAGCCCACAATCTTTTTCATGGAAATCCCAGTCATATGAGTCGAGTCCATGCATGCTACGATCACGGTATGAATTTGAAGGCAAAATATTTTTGTGAAGATTTTAGATTAGGTCTTTCACTGTCCATAATGCTAAATTGAGGAGGTAAATATAAATATAAATAGGAAACAGAAGAGAAATGTACAATGATCACCCATTTTCGGCCCACAATCTTTTTCATGGAAATCCCAGTCATATGAGTCGAGTCCATGCAATGCTACGATCACGGTATGAATTTGAAGGCAAAATATTTTCATGCAGATCTTAGATTTGGTCTTTCCCTGTCCATAATGCTAAATTCAGGAGGTAAAATAGAAATATAAATAGGAAACAGAAGAGAAATGTACAGTGATCACCCATTTTCCGCCCACAATCTTTTTCATGGAAATCCCAGTCATATGAGTCGAGTCCATGCATGCTACGATCACGGTATGAATTTGAAGGCAAAATATTTTTGTGCAGATTTTAGATTAGGTCTTTCCCTGTTCATAATGCTAAATTGAGGAGGTAAAATATAAATATAAATAGGAAACAGAAGAGAAATGTACAGTGATCACCCATTTTCGGCCCCCAATCTTTTTCATGGAAATCCCAGTCATATGAGTCGAGTCCATGCATGCTACGATGACGGTATGAATTTGAAGGCAAAATATTTTTGTGCAGATGTCAGATTAGGTCTTTCCCTGTCCATAATGCTAAATTGAGGAAGTAAAATAGAAATATAAATAGGAAACAGAAGAAAAATGTACAGTGATCACCCATTTTCGGCCCACAATCTTTTTCATGGAAATCCCAGTAATATGAGTCGAGTCTATGCATGCTACGATCATGGTATGAATTTGAAGGCAAAATATTTTTGTGCAGAATTTAGATTAGGTCTTTCCCTGTCCGTAATGCTAAATTGAGGAGTTAATATAGAAATATAAATAGGAAACAGAAGAGAAATATACAGTGATCACCCATTTTCCGCCCACAATCTTTTTCATGGAAATCCTAGTCATATGAGTCGAGTCCATGCATGCTACGATCACGGTATGAATTTGAAGGCAAAATATTTTTGTGCAGATCTTAGATTTGGTCTTTCCCTGTCCATAATGCTAAATTGAGGAGGTAAAATAGAAATATAAATAGGAAACAGAAGAGAAATGTACAGTGATCACCCATTTTCCGCCCACAATCTTTTTCATGGAAATCCCAGTCATATGAGTCAAGTACATACATGCTACGATGACGGTATTAATTTGAAGGCAAAATATTTTTGTGCAGATATTAGAATAGGTCTTTCCCTGTCCATAATGCTAAATTGAGGAGGTAAAATAGAAATATAAATAGGAAACAGAAGAGAAATGTACAGTGATCACCCATTTTCGGCCCACAATCTTTTTCATGGAAATCCCAGTCATATGAGTCGAGTCCATGCATGCTACGATGACGGTATGAATTTGAAGTCAAAATATTTTTGTGCAGATTTTAGATTAGGTCTTTCCCTGTCCATAATGCTAAATTGAGGAGGTAAAATAGAAATATAAATAGGAAACAGAAGAGAAATGTACAGTGATCACCCATTTTCGGCCCACAATCTTTTTCATGGAAATCCCAGTCATATGAGTCGAGTCCATGCATGCTACGATCACGGTATGAATTTGAAGGCAAAATATTTTTGTGCAGATTTTAGATTAGGTCTTTCAGAGTCCATAATGCTAAATTGAGGAGGTAAATAGAAATATAAATAGGAAACAGAAGAGAAATGTACAGTGATCACCCATTTTCGGCCTACAATCTTTTTCATGGAAATCCCAGTCATATGAGTCGAGTCCATGCATGCTACGATGACGGTATGAATTTGAAGGCAAAATATTTTTGTGAAGATTTTAGATTAGGTCTTTCCCTGTCCATAATGCTAAATTGAGGAGGTAAAATAGAAATATAAATAGGAAACAGAAGAGAAATGTACAGTGATCACCCATTTTTGGCCCACAATCTTTTTCATGGAAATCCCAGTCATATGAGTCGAGTCCATGCATGCTACGATCACGGTATGAATTTGAAGGGAAAATATTTTATCAGATATTAGATTAGGTCTTTCCCTTTCCGTAATGCTAAATTGAGGAGTTAATATAGAAATATAAATAGGAAACAGAAGAGAAATATACAGTGATCACCCATTTTCCGCCCACAATCTTTTTCATGGAAATCCTAGTCATATGAGTCGAGTCAATGCATGCTACGATCACCGTATGAATTTGAAGGCAAAATATTTTTGTGCAGATCTTAGATTTGGTCTTTCCCTGTCCATAATGCTAAATTGAGGAGGTAAAATATAAATATAAATAGGAAACAGAAGAGAAATGTACAGTGATCACCCATTTTCCGCCCACAACCTTTTTCATGGAAATCCCAGTCATATGAGTCAAGTACATACATGCTACGATGACGGTATGAATTTGAAGGCAAAATATTTTTGTGCAGATTTTAGATTAGGTCTTTCCCTGTTCAAAATGCTAAATTGAGGAGGTAAAATATAAATATAAATAGGAAACAGAAGAGAAATGTACAGTGATCACCTATTTTCGGCCCACAATCTTTTCATGGAAATCCCAGTTATATGAGTCGAGTCCATGCATGCTACTATCACGGTATGAATTTGAAGGCAAAATATTTTTGTGCAGATCTTAGATTAGGTCTTTCCCTGTCCATAATGCTAAATTGAGCAGGTAAAATAGAAATATAAATAGGAAACAGAAGAGAAATGTACAGTGATCACCTATTTTCGCCCCACAATCTTTTTCATGGAAATCCCAGTCATATGAGTTGAGTCCATGCATGCTACGATCACGGTATGAATTTGAAGGCAAAATATTTTTGTGCAGATTTTAGATTAGGTCTTTTCCTGTCCATAATGCTAAATTGAGGAGGTAAAATAGAAATATAAATAGGAAACAGAAGAGAAATGTACAGTGATCACCCATTTTCGGCCCACAATCTTTTTCATGGAAATCCCAGTACTATGAGTGGAGTCCATGCATGCTACGATCACGGTATGAATTTGAAGGCAAAATATTTTTGTGCAGATTTTAGATTAGGTCTTTCCCTGTCCATAATGCTAAATGGAGGAGGTAAAATATAAATATAAATCGGAAACAGAAGAGAAATGTACAGTGATCACCCATTTTCGGCCCACAATCTTTTTCATGGAAATCCCAGTCATATGAGTCGAGTCAATGCATGCTACGATCACGGTATGAATTTGAAGGCAAAATAATTTCGTGCAGATTTTAGATTGCGTCTTTCCCTGTCCATAATGCTAAATTGAGGAGGTAAAATATAAATATGAATAGGAAACAGAAGAGAAATGTACAGTGATCTCCCATTTTCAGCCAACAATCTTTTTCATGGAAATCCCAGTCATATGAGTCGAGTCCATGCATGCTACGATCATGGTATGAATTTGAAGGCAAAATATTTTTGAGCAGATTTTAGATTAGGTCTTTCCCTGTCCATAATGCTTAATTGAGGATGTAAAATATAAATATAAATGGGAAACAGAAGAGAAATGTACAGTGATCACCCATTTTCTGCCCACAATCTTTTTCATGGAAATCCCAGTCATATTAGTCGAGTCCATGCATGCTACGATCACGGTATGAATTTGAAGGCAAAATATTTTTGTGCAGATCTTAGATTAGGTCTTTCCCTGTCCATAATGCTAAATTGAGGAGGTAAAATAGAAATATAAATAGGAAACAAAAGAGAAATATATAGTGATCACGCATTTTCGGCCCACAATCTTTTTCATAGAAATCCCAGTCATATGAGTCGAGTCCATGCATGCTACGATCACGGTATGAATTTGAAGGCAAAATATTTTTGTGAAGCTTTCAGATTAGGTCTTTCCCTGTCCATAATGCTAAATTGAGGAGGTAAAATAGAAATATAAATAGGAAATAGAAGAGAAATGTACAGTGATCACCCATTTTCGGCCCACAATCTTTTTCATGGAAATCCCAGTCATATGAGTGGAGTCCATGCATGCTACGATCACGGTATGAATTTGAAGGCAAAATATTTTTGTGCAGATTTTAGATTAGGTCTTTCCCTGTCCATAATGCTAAATTGAGGAGGTAAAATATAAATATAAATCGGAAACAGAAGAGAAATGTACAGTGATCACCCATTTTCGGCCCACAATCTTTTTCATGGAAATCCCAGTCATATGAGTCGAGTCAATGCATGCTACGATCACGGTATGAATTTGAAGGCAAAATATTTTTGTGCAGATTTTAGATTACGTCTTCCCCTGTCCATAATGCTAAATTGAGGAGGTAAAATATAAATATGAATACGAAACAGAAGAGAAATGTACAGTGATCTCCCATTTTCAGCCAACAATCTTTTTCATGGAAATCCCAGTCATATGAGTCGAGTCCATGCATGCTACGATCACAGTATGAATTTGAAGGAAAAATATTTTTGAGCAGATTTTAGATTAGGTCTTTCCCTGTCCATAATGCTTAATTGAGGATGTAAAATATAAATATAAATGGGAAACAGAAGAGAAATGTACAGTGATCACCCATTTTCTGCCGACAATCTTTTTCATGGAAATCCCAGTCATATGAGTCGAGTCCATGCATGCTACGATCACGGTATGAAATTGAAGGCAAAATATTTTTGTGCAGAGCTTAGATTAAGTCTTTCCCTGGCCATAATGCTAAATTGAGGAGGTAAAATAGAAATATAAATAGGAAACAGAAGAGAAATGTACAGTGATCATCCATTTTCGGCCCACAATCTTTTTCGTGGAAATCCCAGTCATATGAGTCGAGTCCATGCATGCTACGATCACGGTATGAATTTGAAGGCAAAATATTTTTGTGCAGAGCTTAGATTGAGTCTTTCACTGGCCATAATGCTAAATTGAGGAGGTACAATAGAAATATAAATAGGAAACAGAAGAGAAATGTACAGTGATCACCCATTTTCGGCCCACAATCTTTTTCATGGAAATCCCAGTCATATGAGTCGAGTCCATGCATGCTACGATCACGGTATGAATTT
This sequence comes from Acanthosepion lycidas, assembly GCA_963932145.1. Classification (NCBI taxonomy): domain Eukaryota; kingdom Metazoa; phylum Mollusca; class Cephalopoda; order Sepiida; family Sepiidae; genus Acanthosepion; species Acanthosepion lycidas. The sequence continues at coordinate 6,553,008 of OZ010604.1, read as the reverse complement.
GAAGGCAAAATATTTTTGTGCAGAGCTTAGATTAGGTCTTTCCCTGGCCATAATGCTAAATTGAGGAGGTAAAATAGAAATATAAATAGGAAACAGAAGAAAAATGTACAGTGATCACCCATTTCCGGCCCACAATCTTTTTCATGGAAGTCCCAGTCATATGAGTCGAGTACATGCATGCTACGATCACGGTATGAATTTGGAGGGAAAATATTTTTTGCAGAACTTAGATTAGGTCTTTCCCTGTCCATAAAGCTAAATTGAAGTGGTACAATAGAAATATAAATAGGAAACAGAAGAGAAATGTTCAGTGATCCCCCGTTTTCGCCCCACAAAGTTTTTCATGGAAATTCCAGGCATATGATTCGAGTCTATGTATGCTACGATCACGGTATGAATTTGAGGGCAAAATATTTTTGTGCAGATCTTAGATTAGGTCTTTCCCTGGCCATAATGCTAAATTGAGGAGGTAAAATATAAATATAAATAGGAAACAGAAGAGAAATGTACAGTGATCACCCATTTTCTGCCGACAATCTTTTTCATGGAAATCCCAGTCATATGAGTCGAGTCCATGCATGCTACGATCACGGTATGAAATTGAAGGCAAAATATTTTTGTGCAGAGCTTAGATTAAGTCTTTCCCTGGCCATAATGCTAAATTGAGGAGGTAAAATAGAAATATAAATAGGAAACAGAAGAGAAATGTACAGTGATCATCCATTTTCGGCCCACAATCTTTTTCGTGGAAATCCCAGTCATATGAGTCGAGTCCATGCATGCTACGATCACGGTATGAATTTGAAGGCAAAATATTTTTGTGCAGAGCTTAGATTAAGTCTTTCACTGGCCATAATGCTAAATTGAGGAGGTACAATAGAAATATAAATAGGAAACAGAAGAGAAATGTACAGTGATCATCCATTTTCGGCCCACAATCTTTTTCGTGGAAATCCCAGTCATACAAGTCGAGTCCATGCATGCTACGACCACGGTATGAATTTGAAAGCAAAATATTTTTGTGCAGAGCTTAGATTGAGTCTTTCACTGGCCATAATGCTAAATTGAGGAGGTACAATAGAAATATAAATAGGAAACAGAAGAGAAATGTACAGTGATCACCCATTTTCGGCCCACAATCTTTTTCATGGAAATCCCAGTCATATGAGTCGAGTCCATGCATGCTACGATCACGGTATGAATTTGAAGGCAAAATATTTTTGTGCAGAGCTTAGATTAGGTCTTTCCCTGGCCATAATGCTAAATTGAGGAGGTAAAATATAAATATAAATAGGAAACAGAAGAAAAATGTACAGTGATCACCCATTTCCGGCCCACAATGTTTTTCATGGAAGTCCCAGTCATATGAGTCGAGTACATGCATGCTACGATCACGGTATGAACTTGAAGGGAAAATATTTTTGTGCAGACCTTAGATTAGGTCTTTCCCTGTCCATAATGCTAAATTGAAGTGGTACAATAGAAATATAAATAGGAAACAGAAGAGAAATGTTCAGTGATCCCCCGTTTTCGCCCCACAAAGTTTTTCATGGAAATTCCAGGCATATGAGTCGAGTCTATGTATGCTACGATCACGGTATGAATTTGAGGGCAAAATATTTTTGTGCAGATCTTAGATTAGGTCTTTCCCTGGCCATAATGCTAAATTGAGGAGGTAAAATATAAATATAAATAGGAAACAGAAGAGAAATGTACAGTGATCACCCATTTTCGGCCCACAATCTTTTTCATGGAAATCCCAGTCATATGAGTCGAGTCAATGCATGCTACGATCACGGTATGAATTTGAAGGAAAAATATTTCTGTGCAGATCTTAGATTAGGTCTTTTCCTGTCTATAATGCTAAATTAAGTAGGTAAAATATAAATATAAATAGAAAACAGAAGAGAAATGTACAGTGATCACCTATTTTCGCCCCACAATCTTTTTCATGGAAATCCCAGTCATATGAGTCGAGTCCATGCATGCTAAGATCACGGTATGAATTTGAAGGCAAAATATTTTTGTGCAGATGTTAGATTAGGTCTTTCCCTGTCCATAATGCTAAATTGAGGAGGTAAAATAGAAATATAAATAGGAAACAGAAGAGAAATGTACAGTGATCACCCATTTTCCGCCCACAATCTTTTTCATGGAAATCCCAGTCATATGAGTCGAGTCCATGCATGCTATGATCACGGTATGAATTTGAATGCAAAATATTTTTGTGAAGATTTCAGATTAGGTCTTTCCCTGTCCATAATGCTAAACTGAGGAGGTAAAATATAAATATAAATAGGAAACAGAAGAGAAATGTACAGTGATCACCCATTTTCGGCCCACAATCTTTTTCATGGAAATCCCAGTCATATGAGTCGAGTCCATGCATGCTACGATCACGGTATGAATTTGAAGGCAAAATATTTTTGTGCAGATTTTAGATTAGGTCTTTCCCTGTCCATAATTCTAAATTGAGGAGGTAAAATAGAAATGTAAATAGGAAACAGAAGAGAAATGTACAGTGATCACGCATTTTCGGCTCACAATCTTTTTCATGGAAATCCCAGTCATATGAGTCGAGTCCATGCATGCTACGATCACGGTATGAATTTGAAGGCAAAATATTTTTGTGCAGATTTCAGATTAGGTCTTTCCCTGTCCATAATGCTAAATTGAGGAGGTAAAATATAAATATAAATAGGAAACAGAAGAGAAATGTACAGTGATCTCCCATTTTCGGCCCACAATCTTTTTCATGGAAATCCCAGTCATATGAGTCGAGTCCATGCATGCTACGATCACGGTATGAATTTGAAGGCAAAATATTTTTGTGCAGATTTTAGATTAGGTCGTTCCCTGTCCATAATGCTAAATTGAGGAGGTAAAATAGAAATATAAATAGGAAACAGAAGAGAAATGTACAGTGATCACCCATTTTCGGCCCACAATCTTTTTCATGGAAATCCCAGTCATATGAGTCGAGTCCATGCATGCTACGATCACGGTATGAATTTGAAGGCAAAATATTTTTGTTCAGATCTTAGATTAGGTCTTTCCCTGTCCATAATGCTAAATTGAGGAGGTAAAATATAAATATAAATAGGAAACAGAAGAGGAATGTTCAGTGATCACCCATTTTCGGCCCACAAGCTTTTTCAGGGAAATCCCAGTCATATGAGTCGAGTCCATGCATGCTACGATCACGGTATGAATTTGAAGGCAAAATACTTTTGTGCAGAGCTTAGATTAGGTCTTTCCCTGTCCATAATGCTAAATTGAGGAGGTAAAATATAAATATAAATAGGAAACAGAAGAGAAATGTACAGTGATCACCCATTTTCGGCCCACAATCTTTTTCATGGAAATCCCAGTCATATGAGTCGAGTCAATGCATGCTACGATCACGGTATGAATTTGAAGGAAAAATATTTTTGTGCAGATCTTAGATAATATCTTTCCCTGTCCATAATGCTAAAATGAGGAGGTAAAATATAAATATAAATAGGAAACAGAAGAGAAATGTACAGTGATCACCCATTTTCGCCCTACAATCTTTTTCATGGAAATCCCAGTCATATGACTCGAGTCCATGCATGCTACGATCACGGTATGAATTTGAAGGCAAAATATTTTTGTGCAGATCTTAGATTAGGTCTTTCCATGTCCATAATGCTAAATTGAGGAAGTAAAATAGAAATATAAATAGGAAACAGAAGAGAAATGTACAGTGATCACCCATTTTCTGCCCACAATCTTTTTCATGGAAATCCCAGTCATATGAGTCCATGCATGCTACGATCACGGTATGAATTTGAAAGCAAAATATTTTTGTGCAGATCTTTGATTAGGTCTTTCACTGTCCATAATGCTAAATTGAGGAGGTAAAATAGAAATATAAATAGGAAACAGAAGAGAAATGTACAGTGATCACCCATTTTCTGCCCACAGTCTTTTTCATGGAAATCCCAGTCATATGAGTCCATGCATGCTACGATCACGGTATGAATTTGAAAGCAAAATATTTTTATGCAGATCTTAGATTAGGTCTTTCACTGTCCATAATGCTAAATTTAGGAGGTAAAATATAAATATAAATAGGAAACAGAAGAGAAATGTACAGTGATCACGCATTTTCGGCCCACAATCTTTTTCATGGAAATCCCAGTCATATGAGTCGAGGCCATGCATGCTACGATCACGGTATGAATTTGAAGGCAAAATATTTTTGTGCAGATCTTGATTAGGTCTTTCCCTGTCCATAATGCAAAATTGAGGAGGTAAAATAGAAATATAAATAAGAAACAGAAGAGAAATGTTCAGTGATCACCCATTTTCTGCCCACAATCTTTTTCATGGAAATCCCAGTAATATGAGTCGAGTCCATGCATGCTACGATCACGGTATGAATTTGAAGGCAAAATATTTTTGTGCAGATTTTAGATTAGGTCTTTCCCTGTCCATAATGCTAAATTGAGGAGGTATAATAAAATATAAATAGGAAACAGAAGAGAAATGTACAGTGATCACCCATTTTCGGCCCACAATCTTTTTCATGGAAATCCCAGTCATATGAGTCGAGTCCATGCAAGCTATGATCACGGTATGAATTTGAAGGCAAAATATTTTTGTGCAGATTTTAGATTAGGTCTTTCCCAGTCCATAATGCTAAATGGAGGAGGTAAAATAGAAATATGAATAGGAAAGAAAAGAGAAATATACAGTGATCACGCATTTTCGGCCCACAATATTTTTCCTGGAAATCCCAGTCATATGAGTCGAGTCCATGCATGCTACGATCACGGTATGAATTTGAAGGTAAAAAATATTTTTGTGCAGATCTTAGAATAGGTCTTTCCTTGTCCATAATGCTAAATTGAGGAGGTTAAATATAAATATAAATAGGAAACAGAAGAGAAATGTACAGTGATCACACATTTTCGGCCCACAATCTTTTTCATGGAAGTTCCAGTCATATGAGTCGAGTCAATGCATGCTACGATCACAGTATGAATTTGAAGGCAAAATATTTTTTTGCAGATTTTAGATTAGGTCTTTCCCTGTCCATAATGCTAAATTGAGGAGGTAAAATAGAAATATAAATAGGAAACAGAAGAGAAATGTACATTGATCACCCATTTTCGGCCCACAATCTTTTTCATGGATATCCCAGTCATATGAGTCGACTCAATGCATGCTACAAACACGGTATGAATTTGAAGGCTAAATATTTTTGTGCAGATCTTAGATTTGGTCTTTCCCTGTCCATAATGCTAAATTGAGGAGGTAAAATAGAAATATAAATAGGAAACAGAAGAGAAATGTACAGTGATCACCCATTTTCGGCCCACAATCTTTTTCATGGAAATCCCAGTCATATGAGTCGAGTCCATGCATGCTACGATCACGGTATGAATTTGAAGGCAAAATATTTTTGTGCAGATTTTAGATTAGGTCTTTCCCTGTCCATAATGCTAAATTGAGGAAGTAAAATATAAATATAAATAGGAAACAAAAGAGAAATGGACAGTGATCACGCATTTTCGGACCACAATCTTTTTCATGGAAATCCCAGTCATATGAGTCGAGTCCATCCATGCTACGATCACGGTATGAATTTGAAGGCACAATATTTTTGTGCAGATCTTAGATTAGGTCTTTCCCTGTCTATAATGCTAAATTAAGGAGGTAAAATATAAATATAAATAGGAAACAAAAGAGAAATGTACAGTGATCACACATTTTCGGCCCACAATCTTTTTCATGGAAATCCCAGTCATATGAGTCGAGTCAATGCATGTTACGGTCACGGTATGAATTTGAAGGCAAAATATTTTTGTGCAGAACTTAGATTTGGTCTTTCCCCGTCCATAATGCTAAATTGAGGTGGTAAAATATAAATATAAATAGGAAACAGAAGAGAAATGTACAGTGATCACCCATTTTCGGCCCACTATCTTTTTCATGGAAATCCCAGTAATATGAGTCGAGTCCATGCATGCTATGATCATGGTATGAATTTGAAGGCAAAATATTTTTGTGCAGATCTTAGATTTGGTCTTTCCCCGTCCATAATGCTAAATTGAGGAGGTATAATATAAATATAAATAGGAAACATAAGAGAAATGTACAGTGACCACCCATTTTCGGCCCACAAACTTTTTCATGGAAATCCCATTCATATGAGTCGAGTCCATGCATGCTTCGATCACGGTATGAATTTGAAGGCAAAATATTTTTGTGCAGATTTTAGATTAGGTCTTTCCCTGTCCATAATGCTAAATTGAGGAGGTAAAATATAAATATAAATAGGAAACAGAAGAGAAATGTACAGTGATCACCCATTTTCATGCCACAATCATTTTCATGCAAATCCCAGTCATATGAGTCGAGTCCATGCATGCTACGATCTCAGTATGAATTTGAAGGCAAAATATTTTTGTGCAGATTTTAGATTAGGTCTTTCCCTGTCCATAATGCTAAATTGAGGATGTAAAATAGAAATATAAATAGGAAACAGAAGAGAAATGTACAGTGATCACCCATTTTCGGCCCACAATCTTTTTCATGGAAATCCCAGTCATATGAGTCGAGTCCATGCATGCTACGATCACGGTATGAATTTGAAAGCAAAATATTTTTGTGCAGATTTCAGATTAGGTCTTTCCCTGTCCATAATGCTAAATTGAGGAGGTAAAATAGAAATATAAATAGGAAACAGAAGAGAAATGTACAGTGATCACACATTTTCGGCCCACAATCTTTTTCATAGAAATCCCAGTCATATGAGTCGAGTCAATGCATGCTACGATCACGGTATGAATTTGAAGGCAAAATATTTTTGTGCAGATCTTAGATTCGGTCTTTACCTGTCCATAATGCTAAATTTAGGTGGTAAAATATAAATATAAATAGGAAACAGAAGAGAAATGTACAGTGATCACACATTTTCGGCACACAATCTTTTTCATGGAAGTCCCAGTCTTATTAGTCGAGTCCATGCATGCTACGATCACGTTATGAATATGAAGGCAAAATATTTTTGTGCAGATTTTAGATTAGGTCTTTCCCTGTCCATAATGCTAAATTGAGGACGTAAAATAGAAATATAAATAGGAAACAGAAGAGAAATGTACAGTGATCACCCATTTTCGGCCCACAATCTTTTTCATGGAAATCCCAGTCATATGAGTCGAGTCCATGTATGCTACGATCACGGTATGAATTTGAAGGCAAAATATTTTTGTGCAGATTTCAGATTAAATCTTTCTCTGTCCATAATGCTAAATTGAGGAGGTAAAATAGAAATATAAATAGGAAACAAAAGAGAAATGTACAGTGATCACACATTTTCGACCCACAATCTTTTTCATGGAAATCCCAGTCATATGAGTCGAATCAATACATGTTACGGTCACGGTATGAATTTGAAGGCAAAATATTTTTGTGCAGATCTTAGATTTGGTCTTTCCCCGTCCATAATGCTAAATTGAGGTGGTAAAATATAAATATAAATAGGAAACAGAAGAGAAATGTACAGTGACCAACCATTTTCGGCCCACAGTCTTTTTCATGGAAGTCCCAGTGATATTAGTCGAGTCCATGCATGCTACGATCACGGTATGAATATGAAGGCAAAATATTTTTGTGCAGATTTTAGATTAGGTCTTTCCCTGTCCATAACGCTAAATTGAGGAGGTAAAATAGAAATATAAATAGGAAACAGAAGAGAAATGTACAGTGATCACCCATTTTCATGCCACAATCTTTTTCATGCAAATCCCAGTCATATGAGTCGAGTCCTTGCATGCTACGATCTCAGTATGAATTTGAAGGCAAAATATTTTTGTGCAGATGTCAGATTAGGTCTTTCCCTGTCCATAATGCTAAATTGAGGAGGTAAAATAGAAATATAAATAGGAAACAGAAGAGAAATGTACAGTGATCACCCATTTTCGGCCCACAATCTTTTTCATGGAAATCCCAGTCATATGAGTCGAGTCCATGCATGCTACGATCACGGTAGGAATTTCAAGGCAAAATATTTTTGTGAAGATTTTAGATTAGGTCTTTCCCTGTCCATAATGCTAAATTGAGGAGGTAAAATATAAATATAAATAGGAAACAGAAGAGAAATGTACAGTGATCACCCATTTTCGGCCCACAATCTTTTTCATGGAAATCCCAGTCATATGAGTCGAGTCCATGCATGCTACGTTCACGGTATGAATTTGAAGGCAAAATATTTTTGTGCAGATTTTAGATTAGGTCTTTCCCTGTCCATAATGCTAAATTGAGGAGGTAAAATAGAAATATAAATAGGAAACAGAAGAGAAATGTACAGCGATCTCCCATTTTCGGCCCACAATCTTTTTCATGGAAATCCCAGTCTTATGAGTCGAGTCCATGCATGCTACGATCATAGTATGAATTTGAAGGCAAAATATTTTTGTGCAGATTTTAGATTAAGTCTTTCCCTGTCCATAATGCTAAATTGAGGAGGTAAAATATAAATATAAATAGGAAACAGAAGAGAAATGTACAGTGACCACCCATTTTCGGCCCACAAACTATTTCATGGAAATCCCAGTCGTATGAGTCGAGTCCATGCATGCTACATTCACGGTATGAATTTGGAGGCAAAATATTTTTGTGCAGATCTTAGATTGGGTCTTTCCCTGTTCATAATGCTAAATTGAGGAGGTAAAATATAAATATAAATAGGAAACAGAAGAGAAATATACAGTGACCAACCATTTTCGGCCCACAATCTTTTTCATGGAAGTCCCAGTCATATGAGTCGAGTCCAAGCATGCTACGATCACGGTATGAATTTGAAGGCAAAATATTTTTGTGCAGATTTAGATTCGGTCTTTCCCTGTCCATAATGCTAAATTGAGGAGGTAAAATAGAAATATGAATACGAAACAGAACAGAAATGTACAGTGATCACCCATTTTCGGCGCACAAACTTTTTCATGGAAATCCCAGTCATATGAGTCGAGTCCATGCATGTTACGTTCACGGTATTAATTTAAAGGTAAAATATTTTTGTGCATATCTTAGATTAGGTCATTCCCTGTCCATAATGCTAAATTGAGGAGGTAAAATAGAAATATAAATAGGAAACAGAAGAGAAATGTACAGTGATCACCTATTTTCGGCCCACAATCTTTTTCATGGAAATCCCAGTCATATGAGTCGAGTCCATGCATGCTACGATCACGGTATGAATTTGAAGGCAAAATATTTTTGTGCAGATTATGGATTAGGTCTTTCCCTGTCCATAATGCTAAATTGAGGAAGTAAAATAGAAATATAAATAGAAAACAAAAGAGAAATGGACAGTGATCACGCATTTTCGGACCACAATCTTTTTCATGGAAATCCCAGTCATATGAGTCGAGTCCATGCATGCTACGATCACGGTATGAATATGAAGGCAAAATATTTTTGTGCAGATTTTAGATTAGGTCTTTCCCTGTCCATAATGCTAAATTGAGGAGGTAAAATAGAAATATAAATAGGAAACAGAAGAGAAATGTACAGTGATCACCCATTTTCGGCCCACAATCATTTTCATGTAAATCCCAGTCATATGAATCGAGTCCATGCATGCTACGATCACGGTATGAATTTGATTGCAAAATATTTTTGTGCAGATTTTAGATTAGGTCTTTCCCTGTCCATAATGCTAAATTGAGGAGGTAAAATAGAAATATAAATAGGAAACAGAAGAGAAATGTACAGTGATCACCCATTTTCCGGCCACAATCTTTTTCATGGAAATCCCAGTCATATGAGTCGAGTCCATGCATGCTACGATCACGGTATGATTTTGAAGGCAAAATATTTTTGTGCAGATTTTAGATTCGGTTTTTCCCTGTCCATAATGCTAAATTGAGGAGTTCAAATATAAATATAAATATGAAAACAGAAGAGAAATGTACAGTGATCACCCATTTTCGGCCCACTATCTTTTTCATGGAAATCCCAGTCATATGAGTCGAGTCCATGCAAGCTACGATCACGGTATGAATTTGAAGGCAAAATATTTTTGTGCAGAGCTTAGATTAGGTCTTTCACTGGCGATAATGCTAAATTGAGGTGGTAAAATATAAATATCAATAGGAAACAGAAGAGAAATATATAGTGATCACCCATTTTGTGCCCACAATCTTTTTCATGGAAATCCCAGTCATGTGAGTCGAGTCCATGCATGCTACGATCACGGTATGAATTTGAAGGCAAAATATTTTCGTGCAGATCTTAGATTAGGTCTTTCCCTGTCCATAATGCTAAATTGAGGAGGTAAAATAGAAATATAAATAGGAAACAGAAGAGAAATGTATAGTGATTACCCATTTTGTGCCCACAATCTTTTTCATGGAAATCCCAGTCATATGAGTCGAGTCCATGCATGCTACGATCACGGTATGAATTTGAAGGCAAAATATTTTTGTGCAGATTTTAGACAATGTCTTTCCCTGGCCATAATTCTAAATAGAGGAGGTAAAAAAGAAATATAAATAGGAAACAGAAGAGAAATGTACAGTGATCACCCATTTTCGGCCCACAATCTTTTTCATGGAAATCCCAGTCGTATGAGTCGAGTCCATGCATGCTATGATCACGGTATGAATTTGAATACAAAATATTTTTGTGCAGAGCTTAGATTAGGTCATTCCCTGGCCATATATCTAAATTGAGGAGGTAAAATAGAAATATAAATAGGAAACAGAAGAGAAATGTACAGTGATCACCCATTTTCGGCCCACAATCTTTTTCATAGTAATCCCTCGCATATGAGTCGAGTCCATGCAAGCTACAATTACGGTATGAATTTGAAGGCAAAATATTTTTGTACAGAGCTTAGATTAGGTCTTTCCCTGGCCATAATACTAAGTTGAGGAGGTAAAATATAAATATAAATAGGAAACAGAAGAGAAATGTACAGTGATCACCCATTTTCGGCCCACTATCTTTTTCATGGAAATCCCAGTCATATGAGTCGTGTCCATGCATGCTACAATTACGGTATGAATTTGAAGGCAAAATATTTTTGTACAGAGCTTAAATTAGGTCTTTCCCTGCCCATAATGCTAAATTGAGTATGTAAAATATAAATATAAATAGGAAACAGAAGAGAAATGTACAGTGATCACCCATTTTCGGCCCACAATCTTTTTCATGGAAATCCCAGTCCTATGAGTCGAGTCCATGCATGCTACGATCAAGGTATGAATTTGAAAGCAAAATATTTTTGTGCAGATCTTAGATTATGTCTTTCCCTGTCCATAATGCTAAATTTAGGAGGTAAAATATAAATATAAATAGGAAACAGAAGAGAAATGTACAGTGATCACCCATTTTCGGCCCACAATCGTTTTCATGGAAATCCCAGTCATATGAGTCGAGTCCATGCATGCTACGTTCACAGTATGAATTTGAAGGCAAAATATTTTTGTACAGAGCTTACATTAGGTCATTCCCTGGCCATAATGGTAAATTGAGGAGGTAAAATATAAATATAAATAGGAAACAGAAGAGAAATGTACAGTGATCACCCATTTTCGGCCCAGAATCATTTTCATTGAAATCCCAGTCATATGAGTCGAGTACATGCATGCTACGATCACGGTATGAATTTGAAGGCAAAATATTTTTGTGCAGATCTTAGATTAGGTCTTTCCCTGTCCATAATGCTAAATTGAGGAGGTAAAATAGAAATCTAAATAGAAAACAGAAGAGAAATGTACAGTGATCAACCATTTTCTGCCCACAATCTTTTTCATGGATATCCCAGTCATATGAGTCGTGTCCATGAATGCTACGATCACGGTATGAATTTGAAAGCAAAATATTTTTGTGCAGATTTTAGATTAGGTCTTTCCGTGTCCATAATGCTAAATTGAGGAGGTAAAATAGAAATATCAATAGAATACAGAAGAGAAATGTACACTGATCCCCCATTTTCGGCCCACAATCTTTTTCATGGAAATCCCAGTCATATGAGTCGAGTCCATGCATGCAACGATCACGGTATGTATTTGAAGGCAAAATATTTTTGTGCAGAGCTTAGATTAGGTCTTTCCCTGTCCATAATGATAAATTGAGGAGGTAAAAAAGAAATATAAATAGGAAACAGAAGAGAAATGTACAGTGATCACCCATTTTCGGCTCACAATCTTTTTCATGGAAATCCCAGTCATATGAGTCGAGTCCATGCATGCTACGATCACGGTATGAATTTGAAGGCAAAATATTTTTGTGCAGAGCTTAGAGTAGCTCTATCCCTGTCCATAATGCTAAATTTAGGAGGTAAAATATAAATATAAATAGGAAACAGAAGAGAAATGTACAGTGATCACCCATTTTCGGCCCACAATCGTTTTCATGGAAATCCCAGTCATATGAGTCGAGTCCATGCATGCTACGTTCACAGTATGAATTTGAAGGCAAAATATTTTTGTGCAGATCTTAGATTAGGTCTTTCCCTGTCCATAATGCTAAATTGATGAGGTAAAATAGAAATATAAATAGGAAACAGTAGAGAAATGTACAGTGATCACCCATTTTCGGCCCACAATCTTTTTCTTCGAAATCCCAGTCATATCAGTCGATTCAATGCATGCTACGATCACGGTATGAATTTGAAGGCAAAATATTTTTGTGCAGATCTTAGATTAGGTCTTTCCCTGTCCATAATGCTAAATTGAGGAGGTAAAATAGAAATATAAATAGAAAACAGAAGAGAAATGTACAGTGATCAACCATTTTCGGCCCACAATCTTTTTCATGGATATCCCAGTCATATGAGTCGTGTCCATGAATGCTACGATCACGGTATGAATTTGAAAGCAAAATATTTTTGTGCAGATTTTAGATTAGGTCTTTCCGTGTCCATAATGCTAAATTGAGGAGGTAAAATAGAAATATCAATAGAATACAGAAGAGAATTGTACAGTGATCACCCATTTTCGGCCCACAATCTTTTTCATGGAAATCCCAGTCATATGAGTCGAGTCCATGCATAATACGATCACGGTATGAATTTGAAGGCAAAATATTTTTGTGCAGAGCTTAGATTAGGTCTTTCCCTGTCCATAATGGTGAAGTGAGGAGGTAAAATATAAATATAAATAGAATACAGTAGAGAAATGTACAGTGATCACCCATTTTCGGGCCAAAATCATTTCATGGAAATCCCAGTCATATGAGTCGAGTCCATGCATGCTACGATCACGGTATGAATTTGAAGGCAAAATATTTTTGTGCAGAGCTTAGAGTAGGTCTTTCCCTGTCCATAATGCTAAATTTAGGAGGTAAAATATAAATATAAATAGGAAACAGAAGAGAAATGTACAGTGATCACCCATTTTCGGCCCACAATCGTTTTCATGGAAATCCCAGTCATATGAGTCGAGTCCATGCATGCTACGTTCACAGTATGAATTTGAAGGCAAAATATTTTTGTGCAGATCATAGATTAGGACTTTCCTTGTCCATAATGCTAAATTGAGAAGGTAAAATATAAATATAAATAGGAAAAGGAGAGAAATGTACAGTGATCACCCATTTTCGGCCCACAATCTTTTACATGGAAATCCCAGTCATATGAGTCCAGTCCATGCATGCTACGATCACGGTATGAATTTGAAGGCAAAATATTTTTGTGCAGAGCTTAGATTAGGTCTTTCACTGTCCATAATGCTAAATTGAGGAGGTAAAATATAAATATAAATAGGAAACAGAAAAGAAATGTTCAGTGATCACCCATTTTCGGCCCACAATCTTTTTCATGGAAATCCCAGTCATATGAGTCGATTCAATGCATGCTACGATCACGGTATGAATTTCAAGGCAAAATATTTTTGTGCAGAATTTAGATTAGGTCTATCCATGACCATAATGCTAAATTGAGGAGGTAAAATAGAAATATAAATAGGAAACAGAAGAGAAATGTAGAGTGATCACCCATTTTCGGCCCACAATCTTTTTCATGGAAATCCCAGTCATATCAGTCGATTCAATGCATGCTACGATCACGGTATGAATTTGAAGGCAAAATATTTTTTGTGCAGATCTTAGATTAGGTCTTTCCCTGTCCATAATGCTAAATTGAGGAGGTAAAATAGAAATATAAATAGAAAACAGAAGAGAAATGTACAGTGATCAACCATTTTCGGCCCACAATCTTTTTCATGGATATCCCAGTCATATGAGTCGTGTCCATGAATGCTACGATCACGGTATGAATTTGAAAGCAAAATATTTTTGTGCAGAGCTTAGATTAGGTCTTTCCCTGTCCATAATGGTGAAGTGAGGAGGTAAAATATAAATATAAATAGAATACAGTAGAGAAATGTACAGTGATCACCCATTTTCGGGCCAAAATCATTTCATGGAAATCCCAGTCATATGAGTCGTGTCCATGCATGCTACAATTACGGTATGAATTTGAAGGCAAAATATTTTTGTGCAGATCTTAGATTAGTTCTTTCCCTGTCAATAATGCTAAATTGAGAAGGTAAAATAGAAATATAAATAGGAAATAGAAGAGAAATGTTCAGTGATCACCCATTTTCGGCCCACAATCTTTTACATGGAAATCCCAGTCATATGAGTCGCGTCCATGCATGCTACGATCACGGTATGAATTTGAAGGCAAAATATTTTTGTGCAGAGCTTAGATTAGGTCTTTCCCTGTCCATAATGCTAAATTGAGGAGGTAAAATATAAATATAAATAGAATACAGAAGAGAATTGTACAGTGATCACCCATTTTCGGCCCACAATCTTTTTCATGGAAATCCCAGTCATATGAGTCGAGTCCATGCATGCTACGATCACGGTATGAATTTGAAGGCAAAATATTTTTGTGCAGAGCTTAGATTAGGTCTTTCCCTGTCCATAATGCTGAAGTGAGGAGGTAAAATATAAATATAAATAGAATACAGTAGAGAAATATACAGTGATTCCCCATTTTCGGCCCACAATCATTTTCATGGAAATCCCAGTAATATGAGTCGAGTTCATGCATGCTACGATCACGGTATACATTTGAAGGCAAAATATTTTTGTGCAGATTTTAGATTAGTTCTTTCACTGTCCATAATGCTAAATTGAGGAGGTAAAATAGAAATATAAATAGGAAACAGAAGAGAAATGTAGAGTGATCACCCATTTTCGGCCCACAATCTTTTTCATGGAAATCCCAGTCATATGAGTCGTGTCCATGCATGCTACGATCACGGTATGAATTTGAAGGCATAATATTTTTGTACAGTGCTTAGATTAGGTCTTTCCCTGTCCATAATGCTAAATTGAGGAGGGAAAATAGAAATATAAATAGGAAACAGAAGAGAAATGTACAGTGATCCCCCATTTTCGTCACACAATCTTTTTCATGGAAATCCCAGTCATATGAGTCGAGTTAATGCATGCTACGATCACGGTATGAATTTGAAGGCAAAATATTTTTGTCCAGATTTTAGATTAGGTCTTTCCCTGTCCATAATGATAAATTAAGGAGGTAAAATATAAATATAAATAGGAAACAGAAGAGAAATGTACAGTGATCAACCATTTTCGGCCCACAATCTTTTTCATGGATATCCCAGTCATATGAGTCGTGTCCATGAATGCTACGATCACGGTATGAATTTGAAAGCAAAATATTTTTGTGCAGATTTTAGATTAGGTCTTTCCGTGTCCATAATGCTAAATTGAGGAGGTAAAATAGAAATATCAATAGAATACAGAAGAGAATTGTACAGTGATCACCCATTTTCGGCAGACAATCTTTTTCATGGAAATCCCAGTCATATGAGTCGCGTCCATGCATGCTACGATCACGGTATTAATTTGAAGGCAAAATATTTTTGTGCAGAGCTTAGATTAGGTCTTTCCCTGTCCATAATGCTAAATTGAGGAGGTAAAATATAAATATAAATAGTAAACAGAAGAGAAATGAACAGTGATCACCCATTTTCGGCCCACAATCTTTTTCATGGAAATCCAAGTCATATGAGTCGAGTCAATGCATGCTACGATCACGGTATGAATTTGAAGGCAAAATATTTTTGTGCAGATTTTAGATTAGGTCTTTCCCTGTCCATAATGCTAAATTGAGAAGGTAAAATAGAAATATAAATAGGAAATAGAAGAGAAATGTACAGTGATAACCCATTTTCGGCCCACAATCTTTTACATGGAAATCCCAGTCATATGAGTCGCGTCCATGCATGCTACGATCACGGTATGAATTTGAAGGCAAAATATTTTTGTGCAGAGATTAGATTAGGTCTTTCCCTGGCCATAATGCTGAAGTGAGGAGGTAAAATATAAATATAAATAGGAAACAGAAGAGAAATGTACAGTGATCATCCATTTTCGGCCCACAATCTTTTTCATGGAAATCCCAGTCATATGAGTCGTGTCCATGAATGCTACGATCACGGTATGAATTCGAAAGCAAAATATTTTTGTGCAGATTTTAGATTAGTTCTTTCCCTGTCCATAATGCTAAATTGAGGAGGTAAAATAGAAATATAAATAGGAAACAGAAGAGAAATGTAGAGTGATCACCCATTTTCGGCCCACAATCTTTTTCCTGGAAATCCCAGTCATATGAATCGAGTCATGCATGCTACGAACACGGTATGAATTTGAAAGCAAAATATTTTTGTGCAGATTTTAGATTAGGTCTTTCCCTGTCCATAATGCTAAATTGAGGAGGTAAAATAGAAATACAAATAGAAAACAGAAGAGAAATGTACAGTGATTACCCATTTTCGGCCCACAATCTTTTTCATGGAAATCCCAGTCATATGAGTCGAGTCCATGAATGCTACGAACACGGTATGAATTTGAAAGCAAAATATTTTTGTGCAGATTTTAGATTAGGATTTTCCTTGTCCATAATGCTAAATTGAGAAGGTAAAATATAAATATAAATAGGAAACAGAAAAGAAATGTACAGTGATCACCCATTTTCAGCCCACAAACTTTTTCATGGACATCCCAGTCATATGAGACGATTCAATGCATGCTACGATCACGGTATGAATTAGAAGGCAAAATATTTTTGTGCAGATTTTAGATTATACCTTTCCCTGTCCATAATGCTAAATTGAGGAGGTAAAATATAAATATAAATAGGAAACAGAAGAGAAATGTACAGTGATCACCCATTTTCGGTCCAGAATCTTTTTCATGGAAATCCCAGTCATATGAGTCGATTCCATGCATGCTACGATCACGGTATGAATTTGAAGGCGAAATATTTTTGTGCAGATTTTAGATTAGGTCTTTCCCTGTCCATAATGCTAAATTTAGGAGGTAAAATAGAAATATAAATAGGAAACAGAAGAGAAATGTACACTGATCACCCATTTTCGGCCCACAATCTTTTTCATGGAAATCCAAGTCATATGAGTTGAGTCCATGCATGCTACGATCACGGTATGAAATTGAATGCAAAATTTTTTTGTGCAGATATTAGATTAGGTCTTTCCCTGTCCATAATGCTAAATTGAGGAGGTAAAATATAAATATAAATAGGAAACAGAAGAGAAATGTACAGTGATCACCCATTTCCTGCCCTCAATCTTTTTCATGGATATCCCAGTCATATGAGTCGAGTCCATACATGCTACGATCACGGTACAAATTTGAAGGCAAAATATTTTTTTGCGGAGCTTAGATTAGGTCTTTCCCTGTCCATAATGCTAAATGAAGAAAGTAAAATAGAAATAGAAATAGGAAACAGAAGAGAAATGTACAATGATCACCCATTTTCTTCCCACAATCTTTTTCATGGATATCCCAGTCATATCAGTCAAGTCCATACATGCTACGATCACGGTATGAATTTGAAGGCAAAATATTTTTGGGCAGATTTTAGATTAGGTCTTTCCCTGTCCATAATGCTAAATTGAGGAGGAAAAATATAAATCTAAATAGTAAACAGAAGAGAAATGTACAGTGATCACCCATTTTCGGCCCACAATCTTTTTCATGGAATTACTAGTCATATGAGTTGAGTCCATGCATGCTACGATCACGGTATGAATTTGAATGCAAAATATTTTTGTGCAGATATTAGATTAGGTCTTTCCCTGTCCATAATGCTAAATTGACGATGTAAAATATAAATCTAAATAGGAAACAGAAGAGAAATGTACAGTGATCACCCATTTTCTGCCCTCAATCTTTTTCATGGATATCCCAGTCATATGAGTCGAGTCCATACATGCTACGATCACGGTATGAATTTGAAGGCAAAATATTTTTGTACAGAGCTTACATTAGGTCTTTCTTTGTCCATAATGCTAAATGAAGGAAGTAAAATATAAATATAAATAGGAAACAGTAGAGAAATGTACAGTGATCACCCATTTTCTTCCCACAATCTTTTTCATGGAAATCCCAGTCATATGAGTCGAGTCCATACATGCTACGATCACGGTATGAATTTGAAGGCAAAATATTTTTGTGCAGAGCTTAGATTAGGTCTTTCACTGGCGATAATGCTAAATTGAGGAGGTAAAATATAAATATAAATAGGAAACAGAAGAGAAATGTACACTGATCACCCATTTTCTGCCCACAATCTTTTTCATGGAAATCCCAGTCATATGAGTCGAGTCCATGCATGCTACGATCACGGTATGAATTTGAAGGCAAAATACTTTTGTGCAGATCTTAGATTAGGTCTTTCTTTGTCCATAATGCTAAATTGAGGAAGTAAAATAGAAATATAAATAAGAAACAGAAGAAACATTTACAGTGATCACCCATTTTCTGCCCACAATCTTTTTCAGGTAAATCCCAGTCATATGAGTCGAGTCCATGCATGCTACGATCACGTTATGAATTTGAAGGCAAAATATTTTTTGCAGATCTTAGATTAGGTCTTTCCCTGTCCATAATGCTAAATTGAGGAGGTAAAATAGAAATATAAATAGGAAACAGAAGAGAAATGTACAGTGATCACCCATTTTCTGCCCACAATCATTATCATGGAAATCCCGGTAATATGAGTCGAGTCCATGAATGCTACGATCACGGTATGAATTGGAAGGCAAAATATTTTTATGCAGATATTAGATTAGGTCCTCCCCTGTCTATAATGCTAAATTAAGGAAGTAAAATATAAATATAAATAGGAAACAGAAGGGAAATGTACAGTGATCACCCATTTTCTGCACACAATCTTTTTCATGGCAATCGCAGTCATATGAGTCGAGTCCATGAATGCTACGATCACGGTATGTATTTTAAGGCAAAATATTTTTTTGCAGAGCTTATATTAGGTCTTTCCCTGTCCATAATGCTAAATTGAGGAGGTAAAATATAAATATAAAGAGGAAACAGAAGAGAAATGTACAGTGATCACCCATTTTCGGCCCACAATCTTTTTCATGGAAATCCCAGTCATATGAGTCGAGTCCATGCATGCTACGTTCACGGTATGAATTTGAAGGCAAAATATTTTTGTGCAGATCTTAGATTAGATCTTTCCCTGTCCATAATGCTAAATTGAGGAGGTAAAATATAAATATAAATAGGAAACAGAAGAGAAATGTACAGTGATCACCCATTTTCGGCCCACAATCTTTTTATGGAAATCCCAGTCATATGAGTCGAGTGCGTGCATGCTACGATCACGGTATGAATTTTAAGGCAAAATATTTTTTTGCAGAACTTAGATTAGGTCTTTCCCTGTCCATAATGCTAAATGAAGGAAGTAATATAGAAATATAAATAGGAAACAGAAGAGTAATGTACAGTGATCACCCATTTTCTGTCCACAATCTTTTTCATTTAAATCCCAGTCATATGAGTCGAGTCCATACATCCTACGATTACGGCATGAATTTGAAGGCAAAATATTTTTTGCAGAGCTTATATTAGGTCTTTCCCTGTCCATAATGCTAAATGAAGGAAGTAAAATAGAAATATAAATAGGAAACAGAAGAGAAATGTACAGTGATCACCCATTTTCATCCCACAATCTTTTTCATGGAATCCACTCATACGAGTCGAGTCCATGCATGCTACGATCATGGTATGAATTTGAAGGCAAAATATTTTTGTACAGAGCTCAGATTAGGTCTTTCCCTGTCCATAATGCTAAATTAAGGAGGTAAAATATAAATATAAATAGGAAACAGAAGAGAAATGTACCGTGATCACCCATTTTCGGCCCACAATCTTTTTCATGGAAATCCCAGTCATATGAGTCGAGTCCATGCATGCTACGATCACGGTATGAATTTGAAGGCAAAATTTGTTTTTGCAGAGCTTAGATTAGGTCTTTCCCTGTCCATAATGCTAAATTGAGGATGGAAAATAGAAATATAAATAGGAAACAAGAGAAATGTACAGTGATCACCAATTTTCTGCCGACAATCTTTTTCATGGAAATCCCAGTCATATGAGTCAAGTCCATGCATGCTACGATCACGGTATGAATTTGAAGGCAAAATATTTTTTTGCAGAACTTAGATTAGGTCTTTCACTGTCCATAATGCTAAATTGAGGATGTACAATAGAAATATAAATAGGAAACAGAAGAGAAATTTACAGTGATCACCCATATTCGGCCCACAATCGTTTTCATGGAAATCCCAGTCATATGAGTCGTGTCCATACATGCTACGATCACGTTATGAATTTGAAGGCAAAATAATTTTTTGCAGATCTTAGATTAGGTCTTTCCCTGTCAATAATGCTAAATGAAGGAAGTAAAATATAAATATAAATAGGAAACAGAAGAGAAATGTACAGTGATCACCCATTTTCTGCCCACAGTCTTTTTCATGGAAATCCCAGTCATATGAGTCGAGTCCATGCATGCTACGATCACGATATGAATTTGAAGTCAAAATATTTTTTTGCAGATTTTAGATTAGGACTTTCCCTGTCAATAATGCTAAATGAAGGAAGTAAAATATAAATATAAATAGGAAACAGAAGAGAAATGTACAGTGATCACCCATTTTCTGCCCACAGTCTTTTTCATGGAAATCCCAGTCATATGAGTCGAGTCGATGCATGCTACAATCACGGTATGAATTTGAAGGGAAAATATTTTTTTGCAGATCTTAGATTACGTCTTTCCCTGTCCATAATGCTAAATGAAGGAAGTAAAATAGAAATATAAATAGGAAACAGAAGAGAAATATACAGTGATCACCCATTTTCTGCCGACAATCTTTTTCATGGAAATCCCAGTCATATGAGTCGAGACCATGCATGCTACGATCACGGTATGAATTTGAAGGCAAAATATTTTTTGCAGGTCTTAGATTAGGTCTTTCCCTGTCCATAATGCTAAATTGAGGAGGTAAAATATAAATAGGATACAGAATAGAAATGTACAGTGATCACCCATTTTCTGCCCACAATCTTTTTCATGGAAATCCCAGTCATATGAGTCGAGTCCATGCATGCTACGATCACGGTATGAATTTGAAGGCAAAATATTTTTTTGCAGATCTTAGATTAGGTCTTTAGCTGTCCATAATGCTAAATTGAGGAAGTAAAATATAAATATAAATAAGAAACAGAAGAGAAATGTACAGTGATCCCCCATTTTCTGCAAACAATTTTTTTCATGGAAATTCCAGTCATATGATTCGAGTCCATGCATGCTACGATCACGGTATGAATTTGAAGGTAAAATATTTTTTTGCAGATCTTAGATTAGGTGTTTCCCTGTCCATAATGCTAAATTGAGGATGGAAAATAGAAATATAAATAGGAAACAAGAGAAATGTACAGTGATCACTAATTTTCTGTCGACAATCTTTTTCATGGAAATCCCAGTCATATGAGTCGAGTCCATACATACTACGATGACGGTATGAATTTGAAGGCAAAATATTTTTTTGCAGATCTTAGATTAGGTCTTTCCCTGTCCATAATGCTAAATGAAGGAAGTAAAATAGAAATATAAATAGGAAACAGAAGAGAAATGTACAGTGATCACCCATTTTCTGCCCACAAACTTTTTCATGGAAATCCCAGTCATATGAGTCATGTCCATACCTGCTACGATCACGGTATGAATTTGAAGGCAAAATATTTTTTTGCAGAACTTAGATTAGATCTTTTCCTGTCCATAATGCTAAATGAAGGAAGTAAAATAGAAATATAAATAGGAAACAGAAGAGAAATGTACAGTGATCACCCATTTTCTGCACACAATTTTTTTCATGGAAATCCCAGTCATATGAGTCGAGTCCATGCATGCTACGATCACGATATGAATTTGAAGTCAAAATATTTTTTTGCAGATTTTAGATTAGGTCTTTCCCTGTCAATAATGCTAAATGAAGGAAGTAAAATATAAATATAAATAGGAAACAGAAGAGAAATGTTCAGTGATCACCCATTTTCTGCCTACAATCTTTTTCATGGAAATCCCAGTCATATGAGTCGAGTCATGCATGCTACGATCACGGTATGAATTTGAAGGGAAAATATTTTTTTGCAGATCTTAGATTACGTCTTTCCCTGTCCATAATGCTAAATGAAGGAATTAAAATAGAAATATAAATAGGAAACAGAAGAGAAATGTACAGTGATCACCCATTTTCTGCCGACAATCTTTTTCATGGAAATCCCAGTCATATGAGTCATGTCCATACCTGCTACGATCACGGTATGAATTTGAAGGCAAAATATTTTTTTGCAGAACTTAGATTAGATCTTTTCCTGTCCATAATGCTAAATTAAGGAAGTATAATATAAATATAAATAGGAAACAGAAGAGAAATGTACAGTGATCACCCATTTTCTGCCCTCTATCTTTTTCAAGGAAATCCCTGTCATATGAGTCGAGTCCATGCATACTACGATCACGGTATGAATTTGAAGGCAAAATATTTTTTTGCAGATCTTAGATTAGGTATTTCCCTGTCAATAATGCTAAATGAAGGAAGTAAAATAGAAATATAAATAGGAAACAGAAGAGAAATGTACAGTGATCACCCATTTTCTGCCGACAATCTTTTTCATGGAAATCCCAGTCATATGAGTCGAGACCATGCATGCTACGATCACGGTATGAATTTGAAGGCAAAATATTTTTTGCAGACCTTAGATTAGGTCTTTCCCTGTCCATAATGCTAAATTGAGGAGGTAAAATAGAAATAAGAATAGGAAAATGAAGAGAAATGTACAGTGATCACCCATTTTCAGCCCACAATCTTTTTCATGGAAATCCCAGTCATATGAGTCGAGTCCATACATGCTACGATCATGGCATGAATTTGAAGGCAAAATATTTTTTTGCAGATCTTAGATTAGGTCTTTCCCTGTCCATTATGCTAAATGAAGGGAGTAAAATAAAAATATAAATAGGAAACAGAAGAGAAATGTACAGTGATCACCCATTTTCGGCCCTAAAAGTTTTTCATGGAAATCCCAGGCATATGAGTCGAGTCCATGCATGCTACGATCACGGTATGAACTTGAGGGCAAAATATTTTTGTGTAGATCTTAGATTAGGTCTTTCCCTGTCCATAATGCTAAATTGAGGAGGTAAAATAGAAATATAAATAGGAAACAGAAGAGAAATGTACAGTGATAACCCATTTTCGGCCCACAATCTTTTTCATGGAAATCCCAGTCATATGAGTCGAGTCCATGCATGCTACGATCACTGTATGAATTAGAAGGCAAAATATTTTTGTGCAGAGCTTAGATTAGGTCTTTCACTGGCGATAATGCTAAATTGAGGAGGTAAAATAGAAATATAAATAGGAAACAGAAGAGAAATGTACAGTGATCACCCATTTTCGGCCCACAATCTTTTTCATGGAAATCCCAGTCATATGAGTCGAGTCCATGCATGCTACGATCACGGTATGAATTTGAAGGCAAAATATTTTTGTGCAGATCTTGATTAGGTCTTTCCCTGTCCATAATGCTAAATTGAGTAGGAAAAATATAAATATAAATAGGAAACAGAAGAGAAATGTACAGTGATCAACCATTTTCGGCCCACAATCTTTTTCATGGAAATCCCAGTCAAATGAGTAGAGTCCATGCATGCTACGATCACGGTATGAATTTGAAGGCAATATATTTTTGTGCAGAGCTTAGATTAGGTCTTTCCTGGCCATAATGCTGAATTGAGGAGGTAAAATATAAATATAAATAGAATACAGAAGAGAAATGTACAGTGATACCCATTTTCGGCCCACAATCTTTTTCATGGAAATCCCAGTCATATGAGTCGAGTTCATGCATGCTACGATCACGGTATGAATTTGAAGGCAAAATATTTTTGTGCAGATTTTAGATTAGGTCTTTCCCTTTCCATAATGCTAAATTGAGGAGGTAAAATAGAAATATAAATAGGAAACAGAAGAGAAATGTACAGTGATCACCCATTTTCGGCCCACAATCTTTTTCATGGAAATCCCAGTCATATCAGTCGTGTCCATTCATGCTACGATCACGGTATGAATTTGAAGGCTAAATATTTTTGTGCAGATCTTACATTAGGTCTTTCCCTTTCCATAATGCTAAATTGAGTAGGTAAAATATAAATATAAATAGGAAACAGAAGAAAAATGTACAGTGATAACACATTTTCGGCCCATAATCTTTTTCATGGAAATCCCATTCATATGAGTCGAGTCCATGCATGCTACGATCACGGTATGAATTTGAAGGCAAAATATTTTTGTGCAGATTGTAGATTAGATCTTTCCCTGTCCATAATGCTAAATTGAGGAGGTAAAATATAAATATAAATAGGAAACAAGAGAAATGAACAGTGATCACCCATTTTCGGCCCACAATCTTTTTCATGGAAATCCCAGTCATATGAGTCGAGTCCATGCATGCTACGATCACGGTATGAATTTTAAGGCAAAATATTTTTGTACAGAGCTTACATTAGGTCTTTCCCTGGCCATAATGCTAAATTAAGGAGGTAAAATATAAATATGAATAGGAAACAGAAGAGAAATGTACAGTGATCACCCATTTTCGGCCCACAATCTTTTTCATGGAAATCCCAGTCATATGAGTCGAGTCCATGTATGCTACGATCACGGTATGAATTTGTAGGCAAAATATTTTTGTGCAGATTTTAGATTAGGTCTTTCCCTGTCCATAATGCTAAATTGAGGAGATAAAATATAAATATAAATAGGAAACAGAAGAGAAATGTACAGTGATCACCCATTTTCGGCCCACAATCTTTTTCATGGAAATCCCAGTCATATGAGTCGAGTCCATTCATGCTACGATCACGTTATGAATTTGAAGGCTAAATATTTTTGTGCAGATCTTAGATTAGGTCTTTCCCTGTCCATAATGCTAAATTGAGGAGGTAAAATATAAATATAAATAGGAAACAGAAGAGAAATGTACAGTGATCACCCATTTTTGGCCCACAATCTTTTTCATGGAAATCCCAGTCATATGAGTCGAGTCCATGCATGCTACGATCACGGTATGAATTTGAAGCCAAAATATTTTTGTGCAGAGCTTAGATTAGGTCTTTCCCTGGCCATAATGCTGAATTGAGGAGGTAAAATATAAATATAAATAGAATACAGAAGAGAAATGTACAGTGATACCCATTTTCGGCCCACAATCTTTTTCATGGAAATCCCAGTCATATGACTCGAGTCCATGCATGCTACGATCACGGTATGAATTTGAAGGCAAAATATTTTTGTGCAGATTTTAGCTTAGGTCTTTCCCTGTCCATAATGCTAAATTGAGGAGGTAAAATATAAATATAAATAGGAAACAGAAGAGAAATGTACAGTGATCACCCATTTTCGGCCCACAATCTTTTTCATGGAAATCCCAGTCATATGAGTCGAGTACATGCATGCTACGATCACGGTATGAATTTGAAGGCAAAATATTTTTGTGCAGATTTTAGATTAGGTCTTTCCCTGTCCATAATGCTAAATTGAGGAGGTAAAATAGAAATATAAATAGGAAACAGAAGAGAAATGTACAGTGATCACCCATTTTCGGCCCACAATCTTTTTTATGGAAATCCCAGTCATATGAGTCGAGTCCATGCATGCTACGATCACGGTATGAATTTGAAGGCAAAATATTTTTGTGCAGAGATTAGATTAGGTCTTTCCCAGGCCATAATACTAAATTGAGGAGGTAAAATATAAATATAAATAGGAACAGCAGAGAAATGTACAGTGATCACCCATTTTCGGCCCACAATCTTTTTCATGGAAATCCCAGTCATATGACTCGAGTCCATGCATGCTACGATCACGGTATGAATTTGAAGGCAAAATATTTTTGTGCAGATTTTAGCTTAGGTCTTTCCCTGTCCATAATGCTAAATTTAGGAGGTAAAATAGAAATATAAATAGGAAACAGAAGAGAAATGTACAGTGATCACCCATTTTCGGCCCACAATCTTTTTCATGGAAATCCCAGTCATATGAGTCGAGTACATGCATGCTACGATCACGGTATGAATTTGAAGGCAAAATATTTTTGTGCAGATTTTAGATTAGGTCTTTCCCTGTCCATAATGCTAAATTGAGGAGGTAAAATAGAAATATAAATAGGAAACAGAAGAGAAATGTACAGTGATCACCCATTTTCGGCCCACAATCTTTTTTATGGAAATCCCAGTCATATGAGTCGAGTCCATGCATGCTACGATCACGGTATGAATTTGAAGGCAAAATATTTTTGTGGAGATCTTGATTAGGTCTTTCCCTGTCCATAATGCTAAATTGAGGAGGTAAAATAGAAATATGAATAGGAAAATGAAGAGAAATGTACAGTGATCACCCATTTTCAGCCCACAATCTTTTTCATGGAAATCCCAGTCATATGAGTCGAGTCCATGCATGCTACGATCACGGTATGAATTTGAAGGCAAAATATTTGTGTGCAGATCTTAGATTAGGTCTTTCGCTGTCCATAATGCTAAATTGAGGAGGTAAAATAGAAATATAAATAGGAAACAGAAGAGAAATGTACAGTGATCACCCATTTTCCGCCCACAATCTTTTTCATGGAAATCCCAGGCATATGAGTCGAGTCCATGCATGCTATGATCACAGTATGAATTTGAAGGCAAAATATTTTCGTGCAGATTTTGGATTAGTCTTTCCCTGTCCATAATGCTAAATTGAGGAGATAAAATATAAATAAAAATAGGAAACAGAAGAGAAATGTACAGTGATCACCCATTTTCGGCCCACAATCTTTTTCATGGAAATCCCAGTCATATGAGTCGTGTCCATGCATGCTACGATCACGGTATGAATTTGAAGGCAAAATATTTTTGTACAGAGCTTACATTAAGTCTTTCCCTGGCCATAATGCTAAATTGAGGAGGTAAAATATAAATATGAATAGGAAACAGAAGAGAAATGTACAGTGATCACCCATTTTCGGCCCACAATCTTTTTCATGGAAATCCCAGTCATATGAGTCGAGTCCATGCATGCTACGATCACGGTATGAATTTGTAGGCAAAATATTTTTGTGCAGATTGTAGATTAGGTCTTTCCCTGTCCATAAAGCTAAATTGAGGAGGTAAAATATAAATATAAATAGGAAACAGAAGAGAAATGTTCAGTGATCACCCATTTTTGGCCCACAATGTTTTTCATGGAAATCCCAGTCATATGAGTCGAGTCCATGCATGCTACGATCACGGTATGAATTTGAAGGCAAAATATTTTTGTGCAGAGCTTAGATTAGGTCTTTCCCAGGCCATAATGCTAAATTGAGGAGGTAAAATATAAATATAAATAGGAAACAGAAGAAAAATGTACAGTGATCACCCATTTTCGGCCCACAATCTTTTTCATGGAAATCCCAGTCATATGAGTCGAGTCCATGCATGCTACGATCACGGTATGAATTTGAAGGCAAAATATTTTTGTGCAGATTTTAGATTAGATCTTTCCCTGTCCATAATGCTAAATTGAGGAGGTAAAATAGAAATATAAATAGGAAACAGAAGAGAAATGTACAGTGATCACCCATTTTCGGCCCACAATCTTTTTCATGGAAATCCCAGTCATATGAGTCGAGTCCATGCATGCTACGATCACGGTATGAATTTGAAGGCAAAATATTTTTGTGCAGAGCTTAGATTAGGTCTTTCACTGGCGATAATGCTAAATTGAGGTGGTAAAATAGAAATATAAATAGGAAACAGAAGAGAAATGAACAGTGATCACCCATTTTGTGCCCACAATCTTTTTCATGGAAATCCCAGTCATATGAGTCGAGTCCATGCATGCTACGATCACGGTATGAATTTGAAGGGAAAATATTTTTTTGCAGATCTTAGATTAGGTCTTTCCCTGTCCATAATGCTAAATTGAGTTGGTAAATATAAATATAAATAGGAACAGAAGAGAAATGTACAGTGATCACCCATTTTCGGCCCACAATCTTTTTCATGGAAATCCCAGTCATATGAGTCGAGTCCATGCATGCTACGATCACTGTATGAATTTGAAGGCAAAATATTTTTGTGCAGAGCTTTGATTAGGTCTTTCACTGGCGATAATGCTAAATTGAGGCGGCAAAATATAAATATAAATAGGAAACAGAAGAGAAATGTACAGTGATCAACCATTTTGTGATCACAATCTTTTTCATGGAAATCCCAGTCATATGAGTCGAGTACATGCATGCTACCATCACGGTATGAATTTGAAGGCAAAATATTTTTGTGCAGAGCTTAGATTAGGTCTTTCCCTGGCCATAATGCTAAATTGAGAAGGTAAAAAAGAAATATAAATAGGAAACAGAAGAGAAATGTTCAGTGATCACCCATTTTCGGCCCACAATCTTTTTCATGGAAATCCCAGTCATATGAGTCGAGTCCATGCATGCTACGATCACGGTATGAATTTGAAGGCAAAATATTTGTGTGCAGATCTTAGATTAGGTCTTTCCCTGTCCATAATGCTAAATTGAGGAGGTAAAATAGAAATATAAATAGGAAAAAGAAGAGAAATGTACAGTGATCACCCATTTTCGGCCCACAATCTTTTTCATGGAAATCCCAGTCATATGAGTTGAGTCCATGCTTGCTACGATCACGGTATGAATTTGAAGGCAAAATATTTTTGTGCAGATTTTAGATTATTTCTTTCCCTGTCCATAATGCTAAATTTAGGAGGTGAAATGGAAATATAAATAGGAAACAGAAGAGAAATGTACAGTGATCACCCATTTTCGGCCCAAAATCTTTTTCATGGAAATCCCAGTCATATGAGTCCAGTCCATGCATGCTACGATCACAGTATGAATTTGAAGGCAAAATATTTTCGTGCAGATTTTAGATTAGGTCTGTCTCTGTCCATAATGCTAAATTGAGTAGGAAAAATATAAATATCAATAGGAAACAGAAGAGAAATGTACAGTGATCAACCATTTTCGGCCCACAATCTTTTTCATGGAAATCCCAGTCATATGAGTCGAGTCCATTCATGCTACGATCACGGTATGAATTTGAAGGCAAAATATTTTTGTGCAGATCTTGATTAGGTCTTTCCCTGTCCATAATGCTAAATTGAGGAGGTAACATAGAAATATGAATAGGAAAATGAAGAGAAATGTACAGTGATCACCCATTTTCAGCCCACAATCTTTTTCATGGAAATCCCAGTCATATGAGTCGAGTCCATTCATGCTACGATCACGGTATGAATTTGAAGGCAAAATATTTTTGTGCAGATCTTAGATTAGGTCTTTCCCTGTACATAATGTTAAATTGAGGAGGTAAAAAAGGAATATAAATAGGAAACAGAAGAGAAATGTACAGTGATCACCCATTTTCGGCCCAGAATCTTTTTCATGGAAATCCCAGTCATATGAGTCGAATCCATGCATGCTACGATCGCGGTATGAATTTGAAGGGAAAATATTTTTGTACAGAGCTTACATCAGGTCTTTCCCTGGCCATAATGCTAAATTGAGGAGGTAAAATATAAATATAAATAGGAAACAGAAGAGAAATGTACAGTGATCACCCATTTTCGGCCCACAATCTTTTTCATTGAAATCCAAGTCATATGAGTTGAGTCCATGCATGCTACGATCACGGTATGAATTTGAAGGCAACATATTTTTGTGCAGAGCTTAGATTAGTTCTTTCCCTGTCCATAATGCTAAATTGAGGAAGTAAAATATAAATATAAATAGGAAACCGAAGAGAAATGTACAATGATCACCCATTTTCTGCCCACAATCTTTTTCATGGAAATCCCAGTCATATGAGTCGAGTCCATGCATGCTACGATCACGGTATGAATTTGAAGGCAAAATATTTTTGTGCAGAGCTTAGATTAGGTCTTTCCCTGTACATAATGCTAAATTGAGGAGGTAAAATAGAAATATAAATAGAATACAGAAGAGAAATGTACAGTGAACACCCATTTTCGGCCCACAATCTTTTTCATGGAAATCCCAGTCATATGAGTTGAGTCAATGCTTGCTACGATCACGGTATGAATTTGAAGGCAAAATATTTTTGTGCAGATTTTAGATTATGTCTTTCCCTGTCCATAATGCTAAATTGAGGAGGTAAAATAGAAATATAAATAGGAAACAGAAGAGAAATGTACAGTGATCACCCATTTTCGGCCCACAATCTTTTTCATGGAAATCCCAGTCATATGAGTCGAGTCCATGCATGCTACGATCACGGTATGAATTTGAAGGCTAAATATTTTTGTGCAGATTTTGGATTAGTCTTTCCCTGTCCATAATGCTAAATTGAGGAGATAAAATAGAAATATAAATAGGAAACAGAAGAGAAATGTACACTGATCACCCATTTTCGGCCCACAATCTTTTTCATGGAAATCCCAGTCATATGAGTCGAGTCCATGCATGCTACGATCACATTATGAATTTGAAGGCAAAATATTTTCGTGCAGATTTTAGATTAGGTCTTTCCCTGTCCATAATGCTAAATTGAGTAGGAAAAATATAAATATCAATAGGAAACAGAATAGAAATGTACACTGATCACCCATTTTCGGCCCAGAATCTTTTTCATGGAAATCCCAGTCATATGAGTCGAGTCCATTCATGCTACGATCACGGTATGAATTTGAAGGCAAAATAGTTTTGTACAGAGCTTACATTATGTCTTTCCCTGGCCATAATGCTAAATTGAGGAGGTAAAATATAAATATGAATAGGAAACAGAAGAGAAATGTACAGTGATCACCCATTTTCGGCCCACAATCTTTTTCATGGAAATCCCAGTCATATGAGTCGAGTCCATGCATGCTACGATCACGGTATGAATTTGCAGGCAAAATATTTTTGTGCAGTGCTTAGATTATGTCTTTCCCTGTCCATAATGCTAAATTGAGGAGGTAAAATAGAAATATAAATAGGAAACAGAAGAGAAATGTACAGTGATCACCCATTTTCGGCGCACAAATTTTTCATGGAAATCCCAGTCATATGAGTCGAGTCCATGCATGCTATAATCACGGTATGAATTTGAAGGCATAATATTTTTGTGCAGATTTTAGATGAGGTCTTTCCCTGTCCATAATGCTAAATTGAGGAGGTAAAATAGAAATATGAATACGAAACAGAACAGAAATGTACAGTGATCACCCATTTTCGGCGCACAATCTTTTTCATGGAAATCCCAGACATATCAGTCGAGTCCATGCATGCTACGATCACAGTATGAATTTGAAGGCAAAATATTTTTGTGCAGATTTTAGATTAGGTCTTTCCCAGTCCATAATGCTAATTTGAGGAGTTAAAATAGAAATATGAATACGAAGCAGAAGAGAAATGTACAGTGATCACCCATTTTCGGCCCACAATCTTTTTCATGGAAATCCCAGTCATATGAGTCGAGTCCATGCATTTTACGATCACGGTATGAATTTGAAGGCAAAATATTTTTGTGCAGATCTTAGATTAGGTATTTCCCTGTCTATAATGCTAATTTAAGGAGGTAAAATATAAATATAAATAGGAAACAGAAGAGAAATGTACAGTGATCACACATTTTCGGCACACAATCTTTTTCATGGAAATCCCAGTCATATGAGTCGAGTCCATGCATGCTACGATCACGGTATGAATTTCAAGGCAAAATCTTTTTGTGCAGATTTTAGATTAAGTCTTTCCCTGTCCATAATGCTAAATTGAGGAGGTAAAATATAAATATAAATAGTAAACAGAAGAGAAATGTACAGTGATCACCCTTTTTCTGCCCAAAATCTTTTTCATGGAAATCCCAGTCATATGAGTCGAGTCCATGCATGCTACAATCACGGTATGAATTTGAAGGCAAAATATTTTTGTGCAGATCTTAGATTTGGTCTTTCCCTGTCCATAATGCTAAATTCAGGAGGTAAAATATAAATATAAATAGGAAACCGAAGAGAAATGTACAGTGACCACCCATTTTCGGCCCACAATCTTTTTCATGGAAATCCCAGTCATATGAGTCGAGTCCATGCATGCTACGTTCACGGTATGAATTTGGAGGCAAAATATTTTTGTGCAGATCTTACATGAGGTCATTCCCTGTCCATAATGCTAAATTGAGGAGGTAAAATAGAAATATCAATAGGAAACAGAAGAGAAATGTACAGTGATCACCCATTTTCGGCCCACAATCTTTTTCATGGAAATCCCAGTCATATGAGTCGAGTCCATGCATGCTACGTTCACGGTATGAATTTGGAGGCAAAATATATTTGTGCAGATCTTAGATTAGGTCATTCCCTGTCCATAATGCTAAATTGAGGAGGTAAAATATAAATATAAATAGGAAACAGAAGAGAAATGTACAGTGATCACCTATTTTCGGCCCACAATCTTTTTCATGGAAATCCCAGTCATATGAGTTGAGTCCATGCATGCTACGATCACGGTATGAATTTGAAGGTAAAATATTTTTGTGCAGATTTTAGATTAGGTCTTTCCCTGTCCATAATGCTAAATTGAGGAGGTAAAATAGAAATATAAATAGGAAACAGAAGAGAAATGTACAGCGATCTCCCATTTTCGGCCCACAATCTTTTTCATGGAAATCCCAGTCATATGAGTCGTGTCCATGCATGCTACGATCACAGTATGAATTTGAAGGCAAAATATTTTTGTGCAGATTTTAGATTAGGTCTTTCCCTGTCCATAACCCTTAATTGAGGAGGTAAAATATAAATATAAATAGGAAACAAGAGAAATGTACAGTGATCACCCATTTTCGGCCCACAATCTTTTTCATGGAAATCCCAGTCATATGAGTCGAGTCCATGCATGCTACGTCACGGTATGAATTTGAAGGCAAAATATTTTTGTGCAGATCTTAGATTAGGTCTTTCCCTGTCCATAATGCTAAATTGAGGAGGTAAAATAGAAATATAAATAGGAATCAAAAGAGAAATATACAGTGATCACGTATTTTCGGCCCACAATCTTTTTCATGGAAATCCCAGTCATATGAGTCGAGTCCATGCATGCTACGTTCACGGTATGAATTTGAAGGCAAAATATTTTTGTGCAGATCTTAGATTTGGTCTTTCCCTGTCCATAACGCTAAATTGAGGAGGTAATATATAAATATAAATAGGAAACAGAAGAGAAATGTACAGTGACCACCCATTTTCGGCCCACAATCTTTTTCATGGAAATCCCAGTCATATGAGTCGAGTCCATGCATGCTACGTTCACGGTATGAATTTGGAGGCAAAATATTTTTGTGCAGATCTTAGATTAGGTCATTCCCTGTCCATAATGCTAAATTGAGGAGGTAAAATAGAAATATAAATAGGAAACAGAAGAGAAATGTACAGTGATCACCATTTTCGGCCCACAATCTTTTTCATGGAAATCCCAGTCATTTGAGTCGAGTCCATGCATGCTACGATCTCGGTATGAATTTGAAGGCAAAATATTTTTGTGCAGATTTGAGATTAGGTCTTTCCCTGTCCATAATGCTAAATTGAGGAGGTAAAATATAAATATAAATAGGAAACAGAAGAGAAATGTACAGTGATCACCCATTTTCGGCCCACAATCTTTTTCATGGAAATCCCATCATATGAGTCGAGTCCATGCATGCTACGATCACGGTATGAATTTGAAGGCAAAATATTTTTGTGCAGATCTTAGATTAGGTCTTTCGCTGTCTATAATGCTAAATTAAGGAGGTAAAATATAAATATCAATAGGAAACAGAAGAGAAATGTACAGTGATCAACCATTTTCGGCCCACAATCTTTTTCATGGAAATCCCAGTCATATGAGTCGAGTCCATGCATGCTACGATCACGGTATGAATTTGAAGGCAAAATATTTTTATGAAGATTTCAGATTAGGTCTTTCCCTGTCCATAATGCTAAATTGAGGAGGTAAAATAGAAATATAAATAGGAAACAGAAGAGAAATGTACAGCGATCTCCCATTTTCGGCCCACAATCTTTTTCATGGAAATCCCAGTCATATGAGTCGTGTCCATGCATGCTACGATCACAGTATGAATTTGAAGGCAAAATATTTTTGTGCAGATTTTAGATTAGGTCTTTCCCTGTCCATAACCCTTAATTGAGGAGGTAAAATATAAATATAAATAGGAAACAGAAGAGAAATGTACAGTGATCACCCATTTTCGGCCCACAAACTTTTTCATGGAAATCCCAGTCATATGAGTCGAGTCCATGCATGCTACGTCACGGTATGAATTTGAAGGCAAAATATTTTTGTTCAGATTTTAGATTAGGTCTTTCCCTGTCCATAATGCTAAATTGAGGAGGTAAAATATAAATATAAATAGGAAACAGAAGAGAAATGTACAGTGATCACCCATTTTCGGCCCACAATCTTTTTCATGGAAATCCCAGTCATATGAGTCGAGTCAATGCATGCTACGATCACGGTATGAATTTGAAGGAAAAATATTTTTGTGCAGATCTTAGATAATATCTTTCCCTGTCCATAATGCTAAAATGAGGAGGTAAAATATAAATATAAATAGGAAACAGAAGAGAAATGTACAGTGATCACCCATTTTCGCCCTACAATCTTTTTCATGGAAATCCCAGTCATATGACTCGAGTCCATGCATGCTACGATCACGGTATGAATTTGAAGGCAAAATATTTTTGTGCAGATCTTAGATTAGGTCTTTCCATGTCCATAATGCTAAATTGAGGAAGTAAAATAGAAATATAAATAGGACACAGAAGAGAAATGTACAGTGATCACCCATTTTCTGCCCACAATCTTTTTCATGGAAATCCCAGTCATATGAGTCCATGCATGCTACGATCACGGTATGAATTTGAAAGCAAAATATTTTTGTGCAGATCTTTGATTAGGTCTTTCACTGTCCATAATGCTAAATTGAGGAGGTAAAATATAAATATAAATAGAAAACAGAAGAGAAATGTACAGTGATAACCCATTTTCGGCCCGCAATCTTTTTCATGGAAATCCCAGTCATATGAGTCGAGTCCATGCATGCTACGATCACGGTATGAATTTGAAGGCAAAATATTTTTGTGCAGATCTTGATTAGGTCTTTCCCTGTCCATAATGCTAAATTGAGGAGGTAAAATAGAAATATAAATAGGAAACAGAAGAGAAATGTAAAGTGATCACCCATTTTCGGCCCACAATCTTTTTCATGGAAATCCCAGTCATATGAGTCGAGTCCATGCATGCTACGATCACGGTATGAATTTGAAGGAAAATATTTTTCTGCAGATTCTAGATTAGGTCTTTCCATGTCCATAATGCTAAATTGAGGAGGTACAATAGAAATATAAATAAGAAACAGAAGAGAAATGTTCAGTGATCACCCATTTTCTGCCCACAATCTTTTTCATGGAAATCCCAGTAATATGAGTCGAGTCCATGCATGCTACGATCACGGTATGAATTTGAAGGTAAAAAATATTTTTGTGCAGATCTTAGAATAGGTCTTTCCTTGTCCATAATGCTAAATTGAGGAGGTTAAATATAAATATAAATAGGAAACAGAAGAGAAATGTACAGTGATCACACATTTTCGGCCCACAATCTTTTTCATGGAAGTTCCAGTCATATGAGTCGAGTCAATGCATGCTACGATCACAGTATGAATTTGAAGGCAAAATATTTTTGTTCAGATTTTAGATTAGGTCTTTCCCTGTCCATAATGCTAAATTGAGGAGGTAAAATATAAATATAAATAGGAAACAGAAGAGAAATGTACAGTGATCACCCATTTTCGGCCCACAATCTTTTTCATGGAAATCCCAGTCATATGACTCGAGTCCATGCATGCTACGATCACGGTATGAATTTGAAGGCAAAATATTTTTGTGCAGATCTTAGATTAGGTCTTTCCATGTCCATAATGCTAAATTGAGGAAGTAAAATAGAAATATAAATAGGAAACAGAAGAGAAATGTACAGTGATCACCCATTTTCTGCCCACAATCTTTTTCATGGAAATCCCAGTCATATGAGTCCATGCATGCTACGATCACGGTATGAATTTGAAAGCAAAATATTTTTGTGCAGATCTTTGATTAGGTCTTTCACTGTCCATAATGCTAAATTGAGGAGGTAAAATATAAATATAAATAGAAAACAGAAGAGAAATGTACAGTGATAACCCATTTTCGGCCCGCAATCTTTTTCATGGAAATCCCAGTCATATGAGTCGAGTCCATGCATGCTACGATCACGGTATGAATTTGAAGGCAAAATATTTTTGTGCAGATTTTAGATTAGGTCTTACCCTGTCCATAATGCTAAATTGAGGAGGTAAAATAGAAATATAAATAGGAAACAGAAGAGAAATGTACAGTGATCACCCATTTTCTGCCCACAGTCTTTTTCATGGAAATCCCAGTCATATGAGTCCATGCATGCTACGATCACGGTATGAATTTGAAAGCAAAATATTTTTATGCAGATCTTAGATTAGGTCTTTCACTGTCCATAATGCTAAATTTAGGAGGTAAAATATAAATATAAATAGGAAACAGAAGAGAAATGTACAGTGATCACGCATTTTCGGCCCACAATCTTTTTCATGGAAATCCCAGTCATATGAGTCGAGGCCATGCATGCTACGATCACGGTATGAATTTGAAGGCAAAATATTTTTGTGCAGATCTTGATTAGGTCTTTCCCTGTCCATAATGCTAAATTGAGGAGGTAAAATAGAAATATAAATAGGAAACAGAAGAGAAATGTAAAGTGATCACCCATTTTCAGCCCACAATCTTTTTCATGGAAATCCCAGTCATATGAGTCGAGTCCATACATACTACGATGACGGTATGAATTTGAAGGCAAAATATTTTTTTGCAGATCTTAGATTACGTCTTTCCCTGTCCATAATGCTAAATGAAGGAAGTAAAATAGAAATATAAATAGGAAACAGAAGAGAAATATTCAGTGATCACCCATTTTCTGCCGACAATCTTTTTCATGGAAATCCCAGTCATATGAGTCGAGACCATGCATGCTACGATCACGGTATGAATTTGAAGGCAAAATATTTTTTGCAGGTCTTAGATTAGGTCTTTCCCTGTCCATAATGCTAAATTGAGGAGGTAAAATATAAATATAAATAGGATACAGAATAGAAATGTACAGTGATCACCCATTTTCTGCCCACAATCTTTTTCATGGAAATCCCAGTCATATGAGTCGAGTCCATGCCTGCTACGATCACGGTATGAATTTGAAGGCAAAATATTTTTTTGCAGATCTTAGATTAGGTCTTTACCTGTCCATAATGCTAAATTGAGGAAGTAAAATATAAATATAAATAAGAAACAGAAGAGAAATGTACAGTGATCCCCCATTTTCTGCAAACAATTTTTTTCATGGAAATTCCAGTCATATGATTCGAGTCCATGCATGCTACGATCACGGTATGAATTTGAAGGTAAAATATTTTTTTGCAGATCTTAGATTAGGTGTTTCCCTGTCCATAATGCTAAATTGAGGATGGAAAATAGAAATATAAATAGGAAACAAGAGAAATGTACAGTGATCACTAATTTTCTGCCGACAATCTTTTTCATGGAAATCCCAGTCATATGAGTCGAGTCCATACATACTACGATGACGGTATGAATTTGAAGGCAAAATATTTTTTTGCAGATCTTAGATTAGGTCTTTCCCTGTCCATAATGCTAAATGAAGGAAGTAAAATAGAAATATAAATAGGAAACAGAAGAGAAATGTACAGTGATCACCCATTTTCTGCCGACAATCTTTTTCATGGAAATCCCAGTCATATGAGTCGAAACCATGCATGCTACGATCACGGTATGAATTTGAAGGCAAAATATTTTTTGCAGATCTTAGATTAGGTATTTCCCTGTCCATAATGCTAAATTGAGGAGGTAAAATAGAAATATAAATAGGAAACAGAATAGAAATGTACAGTGATCTCCCATTTTCTGCACACAATTTTTTTCATGGAAATCCCAGTCATATGAGTCGAGTCCATGCATGCTACGATCACGGCATGAATTTGAAGGCAAAATATTTTTTGCAGGTCTTAGATTAGGTCTTTCCCTGTCCATAATGCTAAATTGAGGAGGTAAAATATAAATATAAATAGGATACAGAATAGAAATGTACAGTGATCACCCATTTTCTGCCCACAATCTTTTTCATGGAAATCCCAGTCATATGAGTCGAGTCCATGCATGCTACGATCACGGTATGAATTTGAAGGCAAAATATTTTTTTGCAGATCTTAGATTAGGTCTTTACCTGTCCATAATGCTAAATTGAGGAAGTAAAATATAAATATAAATAAGAAACAGAAGAGAAATGTACAGTGATCCCCCATTTTCTGCAAACAATTTTTTTCATGGAAATTCCAGTCATATGATTCGAGTCCATGCATGCTACGATCACGGTATGAATTTGAAGGTAAAATATTTTTTTGCAGATCTTAGATTAGGTGTTTCCCTGTCCATAATGCTAAATTGAGGATGGAAAATAGAAATATAAATAGGAAACAAGAGAAATGTACAGTGATCACTAATTTTCTGCCGACAATCTTTTTCATGGAAATCCCAGTCATATGAGTCGAGTCCATACATACTACGATGACGGTATGAATTTGAAGGCAAAATATTTTTTTGCAGATCTTAGATTAGGTCTTTCCCTGTCCATAATGCTAAATGAAGGAAGTAAAATATAAATATAAATAGGAAACAGAAGAGAAATGTACAGTGATCACCCATTTTCTGCCCACAAACTTTTTCATGGAAATCCCAGTCATATGAGTCATGTCCATACCTGCTACGATCACGGTATGAATTTGAAGGCAAAATATTTTTTTGCAGAACTTAGATTAGTTCTTTTCCTGTCCATAATGCTAAATGAAGGAAGTAAAATAGAAATATAAATAGGAAACAGAAGAGAAATGTACAGTGATCACCCATTTTCTGCCGACAATCTTTTTCATGGAAATCCCAGTCATATGAGTCGAAACCATGCATGCTACGATCACGGTATGAATTTGAAGGCAAAATATTTTTTGCAGATCTTAGATTAGGTCTTTCCCTGTCCATAATGCTAAATTGAGGAGGTAAAATATAAATATAAATAGGAAACAGAATAGAAATGTACAGTGATCACCCATTTTCTGCACACAATTTTTTTCATGGAAATCCCAGTCATATGAGTCGAGTCCATGCATGCTACGATCACGGCATGAATTTGAAGGCAAAATATTTTTTGCAGGTCTTAGATTAGGTCTTTCCCTGTCCATAATGCTAAATTGAGGAGGTAAAATATAAATATAAATAGGAAACAGAAGAGAAATGTACAGTGGTCACCCAATTTCTGCCCACAATCTTTTTCATGGAAATCCCAGTCATATGAGTCATGTCCATACCTGCTACGATCACGGTATGAATTTGAAGGCAAAATATTTTTTTGCAGAACTTAGATTAGGTCTTTCCCTGTCCATAATGCTAAATTAAGGAAGTATAATATAAATATAAATAGGAAACAGAAGAGAAATGTACAGTGATCACCCATTTTCTACCCTCTATCTTTTTCATGGAAATCCCTGTCATATGAGTCGAGTCCATGCATACTACGATCACGGTATGAATTTGAAGGCAAAATATTTTTTTGCAGATCTTAGATTAGGTATTTCCCTGTCCATAATGCTAAATGAAGGAAGTAAAATATAAATATAAATAGGAAACAGAAGAGAAATGTACAGTGATCACCCATTTTCTGCCGACAATCTTTTTCATGGAAATCCCAGTCATATGAGTCGAGACCATGCATGCTACGATCACTGTATGAATTTGAAGGCAAAATATTTTTTGCAGAACTTAGATTAGATCTTTTCCTGTCCATAATGCTAAATTGAGGAGGTAAAATAGAAATATAAATAGGAAACGGAAGAGAAATATACAGTGATCACCGATTTTCTGCCCACAATCTTTTTCATGGAAATCCCAATCATATGAGTCGAGTCCATACATGCTACGATCATGGCATGAATTTGAAGGCAAAATATTTTTTTGCAGATCTTAGATTAGGTCTTTCCCTGTCCATTATGCTAAATGAAGGGAGTAAAATAAAAATATAAATAGGAAACAGAAGAGAAATGTACAGTGATCACCCATTTTCGGCCCTAAAAGTTTTTCATGGAAATCCCAGGCATATGAGTCGAGTCCATTCATGCTACGATCACGGTATGAACTTGAGGGCAAAATATTTTTGTGTAGATCTTAGATTAGGTCTTTCCCTGTCCATAATGCTAAATTGAGGAGGTAAAATAGAAATATAAATAGGAAACAGAAGAGAAATGTACAGTGATCACCCATTTTCGGCCCACAATCTTTTTCATGGAAATCCCAGTCATATGAGTCGAGTCCATGCATGCTACGATCACTGTATGAATTAGAAGGCAAAATATTTTTGTGCAGAGCTTAGATTAGGTCTTTCACTGGCGATAATGCTAAATTGAGGAGGTAAAATAGAAATATAAATAGGAAACAGAAGAGAAATGTACAGTGATCACCCATTTTCGGCCCACAATCTTTTTCATGGAAATCCCAGTCATATGAGTCGAGTCCATGCATGCTACGATCACGGTATGAATTTGAAGGCAAAATATTTTTGTGCAGATCTTGATTAGGTCTTTCCCTGTCCATAATGCTAAATTGAGTAGGAAAAATATAAATATAAATAGGAAACAGAAGAGAAATGTACAGTGATCAAGCATTTTCGGCCCACAATCTTTTTTTATGGAAATCCCAGTCAAATGAGTAGAGTCCATGCA
This sequence comes from Acanthosepion lycidas, assembly GCA_963932145.1. Lineage (NCBI taxonomy): Eukaryota > Metazoa > Mollusca > Cephalopoda > Sepiida > Sepiidae > Acanthosepion > Acanthosepion lycidas. The sequence continues at coordinate 6,511,703 of OZ010604.1, read as the reverse complement.
TGCTACGATCACGGTTTGAATTTGAAGGCAATATATTTTTGTGCAGAGCTTAGATTAGGTCTTTCCTGGCCATAATGCTGAATTGAGGAGGTAAAATATAAATATAAATAGAATACAGAAGAGAAATGTACCGTGATACCCATTTTCGGCCCACAATCTTTTTCATGGAAATCCCAGTCATATGAGTCGAGTTCATGCATGCTACGATCACGGTATGAATTTGAAGGCAAAATATTTTTGTGCAGATTTTAGATTAGGTCTTTCCCTTTCCATAATGCTAAATTGAGGAGGTAAAATAGAAATATAAATAGGAAACAGAAGAGAAATGTACAGTGATCACCCATTTTCGGCCCACAATCTTTTTCATGGAAATCCCAGTCATATGAGTCGTGTCCATTCATGCTACGATCACGGTATGAATTTGAAGGCTAAATATTTTTGTGCAGATCTTACATTAGGTCTTTCCCTTTCCATAATGCTAAATTGAGGAGGTAAAATAGAAATATAAATAGGAAACAGAAAAAAAATGTACAGTGATAACACATTTTCGGCCCATAATCTTTTTCATGGAAATCCCATTCATATGAGTCGAGTCCATGCATGCTACGATCACGGTATGAATTTGAAGGCAAAATATTTTTGTGCAGATTTTAGATTAGGTCTTTCCCTGTCCATAATGCTAAATTAAGGAGGTAAAATAGAAATATAAATAGTAAACAGAAGAAAAATGTACAGTGATAACCCATTTTCGGCCGACAATCTTTTTCATGGAAATCCCATTCATATGAGTCGAGTCCATGCATGCTACGATCACGGTATGAATTTGAAGGCAAAATATTTTTGTGCAGATTGTAGATTAGATCTTTCCCTCTCCATAATGCTAAATTGAGGAGGTAAAATATAAATATAAATAGGAAACAAGAGAAATGAACAGTGATCACCCATTTTCGGCCCACAATCTTTTTCATGGAAATCCCAGTCATATGAGTCGAGTCCATGTATGCTACGATCACGGTATGAATTTGTAGGCAAAATATTTTTGTGCAGATTTTAGATTAGGTCTTTCCCTGTCCATAATGCTAAATTGAGGAGATAAAATATAAATATAAATAGGAAACAGAAGAGAAATGTACAGTGATCACCCATTTTCGGCCCACAATCTTTTTCATGGAAATCCCAGTCATATGAGTCGAGTCCATTCATGCTACGATCACGTTATGAATTTGAAGGCTAAATATTTTTGTGCAGATCTTAGATTAGGTCTTTCCCTGTCCATAATGCTAAATTGAGGAGGTAAAATATAAATATAAATAGGAAACAGAAGAGAAATGTACAGTGATCACCCATTTTTGGCCCACAATCTTTTTCATGGAAATCCCAGTCATATGAGTCGAGTCCATGCATGCTACGATCACGGTATGAATTTGAAGGCAATATATTTTTGTGCAGAGCTTAGATTAGGTCTTTCCTGGCCATAATGCTGAATTGAGGAGGTAAAATATAAATATAAATAGAATACAGAAGAGAAATGTACAGTGATACCCATTTTCGGCCCACAATCTTTTTCATGGAAATCCCAGTCATATGAGTCGAGTTCATGCATGCTACGATCACGGTATGAATTTGAAGGCAAAATATTTTTGTGCAGATTTTTGATTAGGTCTTTCCCTTTCCATAATGCTAAATTGAGGAGGTAAAATAGAAATATAAATAGGAAACAGAAGAGAAATGTACAGTGATCACCCATTTTCGGCCCACAATCTTTTTCATGGAAATCCCAGTCATATGAGTCGAGTCCATTCATGCTACGATCACGGTATGAATTTGAAGGGTAAATATTTTTGTGCAGATCTTACATTAGGTCTTTCCCTGTCCATAATGCTAAATTGAGGAGGTAAAATATAAATATAAATAGGAAACAAGAGAAATGTACAGTGATTACCCATTTTCGGCCAAAAATCTTTTTCATGGAAATCCCAGTCATATGAGTCGAGTCCATGCATGCTACGATCACGGTATGAAATTGAAGGCAAAATATTTTTGTACAGAGCTTATATTAGGTCTTTCCCTGGCCATAATGCTAAATTAAGGAGGTAAAATATAAATATGAATAGGAAACAGAAGAGAAATGTACAGTGATCACCCATTTTCGGCCCACAATCTTTTTCATGGAAATCCCAGTCATATGAGTCGAGTCCATGCATGCTACGATCACGGTATGAATTTGTAGGCAAAATATTTTTGTGCAGATTTTAGATTAGGTCTTTCCCTGTCCATAATGCTAAATTGAGGAGATAAAATATAAATATAAATAGGAAACAGAAGAGAAATGTACAGTGATCACCCATTTTCGGCCCACAATCTTTTTCATGGAAATCCCAGTCATATGAGTCGAGTCCATTCATGCTACGATCACGTTATGAATTTGAATGCTAAATACTTTTGTGCAGATCTTAGATTAGGTCTTTCCCTGTCCATAATGCTAAATTGAGGAGGTAAAATATAAATATAAATAGGAAAGAAAAGAGAAATGTACAGTGATCACCCATTTTTGGCCCACAATCTTTTTCATGGAAATCCCAGTCATATGAGTCGAGTCCATGCATGCTACGATCACGGTATGAATTTGAAGGCAAAATGTTTTTGTGCAGAGCTTAGATTAGGTCTTTCCCAGGCCATAATGCTAAATTGAGGAGGTAAAATAGAAATATAAATAGGAAATAGAAGAGAAATGTACAGTGATCACCTTTTTTCGGCCCACAATCTTTTTCATGGAAATCCCAGTCATATGAGTCGAGTCCATGCATGCTACGATCACGGTATGAATTGAATCAAAATATTTTTGTGCAGAGCTTTGATTAGGTCTTTCCCTGTCCATAATGCTAAATTGAGGAGGTAAAATAGAAATATAAATAGGAAACAGAAGAGTAATGTACAGTGATCACCCATTTTCCGCCCACAATCTTTTTCATGGAAATCCCAGACATATCAGTCGAGTCCATGCATGCTATGATCACGGTATGAATTTGAAGGCAAAATATTTTTGTGCACATTTTAGATTAGGTCTTTCCCTGTCCATAATGCTAATTTGAGGAGTTAAAATAGAAATATGAATACGAAACAGAACAGAAATGTACAGTGATCACCCATTTTCGGCCCACAATCTTTTTCATGGAAATCCCAGTCATATGAGTCGAGTCCATGTATGCTACGATCACGGTATGAATTTGAAGGCAAAATATTTTTGTGAAGATTTCAGATTAGGTCTTTCCCTGTCCATAATGCTAAATTGAGGAGGTAAAATATAAATATAAATTGGAAACAGAAGGGAAATGTACAGTGATCACCCATTTTCTCCCCAAAACCTTTTTCATGGAAATCCCAATCATATGAGTCGAGTCCATGCATCCGACAATCACGGTATGAATTTGAAGGCAAAATATTTTTGTGCAGATTTTAGATTAGGTCTTTCCCTGTCCATAACCCTTAATTGAGGAGGTAAAATATAAATATAAATAGGAAACAGAAGAGAAATGTACAGTGATCACCCATTTTCGGCCCACAAACTTTTTCATGGAAATCCCAGTCATATGAGTCGAGTCCATGCATGCTACGTCACGGTATGAATTTGAAGGCAAAATATTTTTGTGCAGATCTTAGATTAGGTCTTTCCCTGTCCATAATGCTAAATTGAGGAGGTAAAATAGAAATATAAATAGGAATCAAAAGAGAAATATACAGTGATCACGTATTTTCGGCCCACAATCTTTTTCATGGAAATCCCAGTCATATGAGTCGAGTCCATGCATGCTACGTTCACGGTATGAATTTGAAGGCAAAATATTTTTGTGCAGATCTTAGATTTGGTCTTTCCCTGTCCATAATGCTAAATTGAGGAGGTAATATATAAATATAAATAGGAAACAGAAGAGAAATGTACAGTGACCACCTATTTTCGGCCCACAATCTTTTTCATGGAAATCCCAGTCATATGAGTCGAGTCCATGCATGCTACGTTCACGGTATGAATTTGGAGGCAAAATATTTTTGTGCAGATCTTAGATTAGGTCATTCCCTGTCCATAATGCTGAATTGAGGAGGTAAAATAGAAATATAAATAGGAAACAGAAGAGAAATGTACAGTGATCACCCATTTTCGGTCCACAATCTTTTTCATGGAAATCCCAGTCATATGAGTCGAGTCCATGCATGCTACGATCACGGTATGAATTTGAATGCAAAATATTTTTGTGCAGATATTAGATTTGGTCTTTCCCTGTCCATAATGCTAAATTGAGGAAGTAAAATATAAATATAAATAGGAAACAGAAGAGAAATGTACAGTTACCACTCATTTTCGGCCCACAATCTTTTTCATGAAATCCCAGTCATATGAGTCGAGTCCATGCATGCTAAGTTCACGGTATGAATTTGGAGGCAAAATATTTTTGTGCAGATCTTAGATTAGGTCATTCCCTGTACATAATGCTAAATTGAGGAGGTAAAATAGAAATATAAATAGGAAACAGAAGAGAAATGTAAAGTGATCACCTATTTTCGGCCCACAATCTTTTTCATGGAAATCCCAGTCATATGAGTCGAGTCCATGCATGCTACGATCACGGTATGAATTTGAAGGCAAAATATTTTTGTGCAGATCTTAGATTAGGTCTTTCGCTGTCTATAATGCTAAATTAAGGAGGTAAAATATAAATATCAATAGGAAACAGAAGAGAAATGTACAGTGATCACCCATTTTCGGCCCACAATCTTTTTCATGGAAATCCCAGTCATATGAGTCGAGTCCATGCATGCTACGATCACGGTATGAATTTGAAGGCAAAATATTTTTGTGCAGATTTTAGATAAGGTCTTTCCCTGTCCATAATGCTAAATTGAGGAGGTAAAATATAAATATAAATAGGAAATAGAAGAGAAATGTACAGCGATCTCCCATTTTCGGCCCACAATCTTTTTCATGGAAATCCCAGTCATATGAGTCGTGTCCATGCATGCTACGATCACAGTATGAATTTGAAGGCAAAATATTTTTGTGCAGATTTTAGATTAGGTCTTTCCCTGTCCATAATGCTTAATTGAGGAGGTAAAATATAAATATAAATAGGAAACAGAAGAGAAATGTACAGTGATCACGCATTTTCGGCCCACAATCTTTTTCATGGAAATCCCAGTCATATGAGTCGACTCTATGCATGCTACGATCACGGTATGAATTTGAAGGCAAAATATTTTTGTGCAGATCTTAGATTTGGTCTTTCCCTGTCCATAATGCTAAATTGAGGAGGTAAATTATAAATATAAATAGGAAACAGAAGAGAAATGTACAGTGACCACCCATTTTCGGCCCACAATCTTTTTCATGGAAATCCCAGTCATATGAGTCGAGTCCATAAATGCTACGTTCACGGTATGAATTTGGAGGCAAAATATTTTTGTGCAGATCTTAGATTAGGTCATTCCCTGTCCATAATGATAAATTGAGGAGGTAAAATAGAAATATAAATAGGAAACAGAAGAGAAATGTACAGTGATCACCCATTTTCGGCCCACAATCTTTTTCATGGAAATCCCAGTCATATGAGTCGAGTCCATGCATGCTACGATCACGGTATGAATTTGAAGGCAAAATATTTTTGTGCAGATCTTAGATTAGGTCTTTCGCTGTCTATAATGCTAAATTAAGGAGGTAAAATATAAATATCAATAGGAAACAGAAGAGAAATGTACAGTGATCAACCATTTTCGGCCCACAATCTTTTTCATGGAAATCCCAGTCATATGAGTCGAGTCCATGCATGCTACGATCACGGTATGAATTTGAAGGCAAAATATTTTTGTGAAGATTTCAGATTAGGTCTTTCCCTGTCCATAATGCTAAATTGAGGAGGTAAAATATAAATATAAATATAAATAGGAAACAGAAGAGAAATGTACAGTGATCACCCATTTTCGGCCCACAATCTTTTTCACGGAAATCCCAGTCATATGAGTCGAGTCCTTGCATGCTACGATCACAGTATGAATTTGAAGGCAAAATATTTTTGTGCAGATTTTAGATTAGGTCTTTCCCTGTCCATAACCCTTAATTGAGGAGGTAAAATATAAATATAAATAGGAAACAGAAGAGAAATGTACAGTGATCACCCATTTTCGGCCCACAAACTTTTTCATGGAAATCCCAGTCATATGAGTCGAGTCCATGCATGCTACGTCACGGTATGAATTTGAAGGCAAAATATTTTTGTGCAGATCTTAGATTAGGTCTTTCCCTGTCCATAATGCTAAATTGAGGAGGTAATATATAAATATAAATAGGAAACAGAAGAGAAATGTACAGTGACCACCTATTTTCGGCCCACAATCTTTTTCATGGAAATCCCAGTCATATGAGTCGAGTCCATGCATGCTACGTTCACGGTATGAATTTGGAGGCAAAATATTTTTGTGCAGATCTTAGATTAGGTCATTCCCTGTCCATAATGCTAAATTGAGGAGGTAAAATAGAAATATAAATAGGAAACAGAAGAGATATGTACAGAGATCACCCATTTTCGGCCCACAATCTTTTTCATGGAAATTTCAGTCATATAAGTCGAGTCCATGCATGCTACGATCACGGTATGAATTTGAAGGCAAAATATTTTTGTGCAGATATTAGATTTGGTCTTTCCCAGGTCCATAATGCTAAATTGAGGAGGTAAAATATAAATATAAATAGGAAACAGAAGAGAAATGTACAGTGACAACCTATTTTCAGCCCACAATCTTTTTCATGGAAATCCCAGTCATATGAGTTGAGTCCATGCATGCTACGATCACGGTATGAATTTGAAGGCAAAATATTTTTGTGCAGATTTTAGATTAGGTCTCTCCCTGTCCATAATGCTAAATTGAGGAGGTTAAATAGAAATATAAATAGGAAACAGAAGAGAAATGTACAGCGATCTCCCATTTTCGGCCCACAATCTTTTTCATGAAAATCCCAGTCATATGAGTCGTGTCCATGCATGCTACGATCACAGTATGAATTTGAAGGCCAAATATTTTTGTGCAGATTTTAGATTAGGTCTTAACCTGTCCATAATGCTTAATTGAGGAGGTAAAATATAAATATAAATAGGAAACAGAAGAGAAATGTACAGTGATCACCCATTTTCGTCGCAGAATCTTTTTCATGGAAATCCCATTCATATGAGTCGAGTCCATGCATGCTACAATCACGGTATGAATTTGAAGGCATAATATTTTTGTGCAGATTTTAGATTAGGTCTTTCGCTGTCCATAATGCTAAATTGAGGAGGTAAAATAGAAATATGAATACGAAACAGAACAGAAATGTACAGTGATCACCCATTTTCGGCCCACAATCTTTTTTATGGAAATCCCAGTCATATGAGTCGAGTCCATTCATGCTACGATCAAGGTATGAATTTGAAGGCTAAATATTTTTGTGCAGATCTTAGATTAGGTCTTTCCCTGTCCATAATGCTAAATTGAGGAGGTAAAATAGAAATATAAATAGGAAACAGAAGAGAAATGTACAGTGATCACCCATTTTTGGCCCACGATCTTTTTCATGGAAATCCCAGTCATATGAGTCGAGTCCATGCATGCTACGATCACGGTATGAATTTGAAGGCAAAATATTTTTGTGCAGAGCTTAGATTAGGTCTTTCCCTGGCCATAATGCTAAATTGAGGAGGTAAAATATAAACATAAATACGAAACAGAAGAAAAATGTACATTGATCACCCATTTTTGGCCCACTATCTTTTTCATGGAAATCCCAGTCATATGAGTCGAGTCCATCCATGCTACGATCACGGTATGAATTTGAAGGCAAAATATTTTTGTGCAGATCTTAGATTATGTCTTTCCCTGTCTATAATGCTAAACTAAAGACGTAAAAAAGAAATATAAATAGGAAACAGAAGAGAAATGTACAGTGATCACCCATTTTCGGCCCACAATCTTTTTCATGGAAATCCCAGTCATATGAATCGAGTCCATGCATGCTACGATCACGGTATGAATTTGAAGGCAAAATATTTTCGTGCAGATTTTGGATTAGTCTTTCCCTGTCCATAATGCTAAATTGAGGAGGTAAAATAGAAATATAAATAGGAAAGAGAAGAGAAATGTACAGTGATCACCCATTTTCGGCCTACAATTTTTTTCATGGAAATCCCAGTCATATGAGTCGAGTCCATGCATGCTACGATCACAGTATGAATTTGAAGGCAAAATATTTTCGTGCAGATTTTAGATTAGGTCTTTCCCTGTCCATAATGCTAAATTGAGGAGGTAAAATAGAAATATAAATAGGAAACAGAAGAGAAATGTACAGTGATCACCCATTTTCGGCCCACAATCTTTTTCATGGAAATCCCAGTCATATGAGTCGAGTCCATGCATGCTACGATCACAGTATGAATTTGAAGGCAAAATATTTTCGTGCAGATTTTGGATTAGTCTTTCCCTGTCCATAATGCTAAATTGAGGAGGTAAAATAGAAATATACATAGGAAACAGAAGAGAAATGTACAGTGATCACCCATTTTCGGCCCACAATCTTTTTCATGGAAATCCCAGGCATATGAGTCGAGTCCATGCATGCTATGATCACAGTATGAATTTGAAGGCAAAATATTTTCGTGCAGATTTTGGATTAGTCTTTCCCTGTCCATAATGCTAAATTGAGGAGGTAAAATATAAATATAAATAGGAAACAGAAGAGAAATGTACAGTGATCACCCATTTTCGGCCCACAATCTTTTTCATGGAAATCCCAGTCATATGAGTCGAGTCCATGCATGCTACAATCACGGTATGTATTTGAAGGCAAAATATTTGTGTGCAGATCTTAGATTAGGTCTTTCCCTGTCCATAATGCTAAATTGAGGAGGTAAAATAGAAATATAAATAGGAAACAGAAGAGAAATGTACAGTGATCACCCATTTTCGGCACACAATCTTTTTCATGGAAATCCCAGTCATATGAGTCGAGTCCATGCATGCTACGATCACGGTATGAATTTGAAGGCAAAATATTTTTGTACAGAGCTTACATCAGGTCTTTCCCTGACCATAATGCTAAATTGAGGAGGTAAAATAGAAATATACATAGGAAACAGAAGAGAAATGTACAGTGATCACCCATTTTCGGCCCACAATCTTTTTCATGGAAATCCCAGGCATATGAGTCGAGTCCATGCATGCTATGATCACAGTATGAATTTGAAGGCAAAATATTTTCGTGCAGATTTTGGATTAGTCTTTCCCTGTCCATAATGCTAAATTGAGGAGGTAAAATATAAATATAAATAGGAAACAGAAGAGAAATGTACAGTGATCACCCATTTTCGGCCCACAATCTTTTTCATGGAAATCCCAGTCATATGAATCGAGTACATGCATGCTACGATCACGGTATGAATTTGAAGGCAAAATATTTGTGTGCAGAGCTTAGATAATATCTTTCCCTGTCCATAATGCTAAATTGAGCAGGTAAAATATAAATATAAATAGGAAACAGAAGAGAAATGTACAGTGATCACCCATTTTCGGCCCACAATCTTTTTCATGGAAATCCCAGGCATATGAGTCGAGTCCATGCATGCTATGATCACAGTATGAATTTGAAGGCAAAATATTTTCGTGCAGATTTTGGATTAGTCTTTCCCTGTCCATAATGCTAAATTGAGGAGGTAAAATAGAAATATAAATAGGAAACAGAAGAGAAATGTACAGTGATCACCCATTTTCGGCCCACAATCTTTTTCATGGAAATCCCAGTCATATGAGTCGAGTCCATGCATGCTACGATCACGGTATGAATTTGAAGGCAAAATATTTTTGTACAGATCTTAGATTAGGTCATTCCCTGTCCATAATGCTAAATTGAGGAGGTAAAATAGAAATATAAATAGGAAACAAAAGAGAAATGTACAGTGATCACCTATTTTCGGACCACAATCTTTTTCATGGAAATCCCAGTCATATGAGTCGAGTCCATGCATGCTACGATCACGCTAAGAATTTGAAGGCAAAATATTTTTGTGCAGATTTTAGATTAGTTCTTTCCCTGTCCATAATGCTAAATTGAGGAGGTAAAATATAAATATAAATAGGAAACAGAAGAGAAATGTACCGTGAACACCCATTTTCGGCCCACAATCTTTTTCATGGAAATCCCAGTCATATGAGTCGAGTCCATGCTTGCTACGATCACGGTATGAATTTGAAGGTAAAATATTTTCGTGCAGATTTTAGATTAGGTCTTTCCCTGTCCATAATGCTAAATTGAGGAGGTAAAATAGAAATATAAATAGGAAACAGAAGAGAAATGTACAGTGATCACCCATTTTCGGCCCACAATCTTTTTCATGGAAATCCCAGTCATATGAGTCGAGTCCATGCATGCTACAATCACGGTATGAATTTGAAGGCAAAATATTTGTGTGCAGATCTTAGATTAGGTCTTACACTGTCCATAATGCTAAATTGAGGAGGTAAAATAGAAATATAAATAGGAAACAGAAGAGAAATGTACAGTGATCACCCATTTTTGGCACTCAATCTTTTTCATGGAAATCCCAGTCATATGAGTCGAGTCCATGCATGCTACGATCACGGTATGAATTTGAAGGCAAAATATATGTGTGCAGATCTTAGATTAGGTCTTTCCCTGTCCATAATGCTAAATTGAGGAGGTAAAATAGAAATATAAATAGGAAACAGAAGAGAACTGTACAGTGATCACCCATTTTCGGCCCACAATCTTTTTCATGGAAATCCCAGTCATATGAGTCGAGTCCATGCATGCTACGATCACGGTATGAATTTGAAGGCAAAATATTTTTGTGCAGATCTTGATTAGGTCTTTCCCTGTCCATAATGCTAAATTGAGGAGGTAAAATAGAAATAAGAATAGGAAAATGAAGAGAAATGTACAGTGATCACCCATTTTCAGCCCACAATCTTTTTCATGGAAATCCCAGTCATATGAGTCGAGTCCATGCATGCTACGATCACGGTATGAATTTGAAGGCAAAATATCTTTGTTCAGATCTTAGATTAGGTCTTTCCCGGTCCATAATGTTACATTGAGGAGGTAAAAAAGAAATATAAATAGGAAACAGAAGAGAAATATACAGTGATCACCCATTTTCGGCCCAGAATATTTTTCATGGAAATCCCAGTCATATGAGTCGAGTCCATGCATGCTACGATCGCGGTATGAATTTGAAGGCAAAATATTTTTGTACAGAGCTTACATCAGGTCTTTCCATGGCCATAATGCTAAATTGAGGAGGTAAAATATAAATATAAATAGGAAACAGAAGAGAAATGTACAGTGATCACCCATTTTCTGCCCACAATCTTTTTCATGGAAATCCCAGTCATATGAGTCCAGTCCATGCAAGCTACGATCACGGTATGAATTTGAAGGCTAAATATTTTTGTGCAGATTTTAGATTATGTCTTTCCCTGTCCATAATGCTAAATTGAGGAGGTAAAATAGAAATAGAAATAGGAAACAGAAGAGAACTGTACAGTGATCACCCCATTTCGGCCCACAATCTTTTTCATGGAAATCCCAGTCATATGAGTCGAGTCCATGCATGCTACGATCACGGTATGAATTTGAAGGCAAAATATTTTTGTGCAGATCTTGATTAGGTTTTTCCCTGTCCATAATGCTAAATTGAGGAGGTAAAATAGAAATATGAATAGGAAAATGAAGAGAAATGTACAGTGATCACCCATTTTCAGCCCACAATCTTTTTCATGGAAATCCCAGTCATATGATTCGAGTCCATGCATGCTACGATCACGGTATGAAATTGAAGGCAAAATATTTTTGTTCAGATCTTAGATTAGGTATATCCCGGTCCATAATGTTACATTGAGGAGGTAAAAAAGAAATATAAATAGGAAACAGAAGAGAAATGTACAGTGATCACCCATTTTCGGCCCAGAATATTTTTCATGGAAATCCCAGTCATATGAGTCGAGTCCATGCATGCTACGATCGCGGTATGAATTTGAAGGCAAAATATTTTTGTACAGAGCTTACATCAGGTCTTTCCCTGGCCATAATGCTAAATTGAGGAGGTAAAATATAAATATAAATAGGAAACAAAAGAGAAATGTACAGTGATCACCTATTTTCGGACCACAATCTTTTTCATGGAAATCCCAGTCATATGAGTCGAGTCCATGCATGCTACGATCACGCTAAGAATTTGAAGGCAAAATATTTTTGTGCAGATTTTAGATTAGTTCTTTCCCTGTCCATAATGCTAAATTGAGGAGGTAAAATATAAATATAAATAGGAAACAGAAGAGAAATGTACCGTGAACACCCATTTTCGGCCCACAATCTTTTTCATGGAAATCCCAGTCATATGAGTCGAGTCCATGCTTTCTACGATCACGGTATGAATTTGAAGGCAAAATATTTTTGTGCAGATTTTAGATTAGTTCTTTCCCTGTCCATAATGCTAAATTGAGGAGGTAAAATAGAAATATGAATAGGAAACAGAAGAGAAATGTACAGTGATCACTCATTTTCGGCCCACTAACTTTTTCATGGAAATCCCAGTCATATGAGTCCAGTCCATGCATGCTACGATCACGGTATGAATTTGAAGGCAAAATATTTTTGTGCAGATTTTAGATTATGTCTTTCCCTGTCCATAATGCTATATTGAGGAGGTAAAATAGAAATATAAATAGGAAACAGAAGAGAAATGTACAGTGATCACCCATTTTCGGCCCACAATCTTTTTCATGGAAATCCCAGTCATATGAGTCGAGTCCATGCATGCTACGATCTCGGTATGAATTTGAAGGCAAAATATTTTTGTGCAGATTTTAGATTAGGTCTGTCCCCGTCCATAATGCTAAATTGAGGAGGTAAAATATAAATATAAATAGGAAACAGAAGAGAAATGTACAGTGATCTCCCATTTTCGGCCCACATTCTTTTTCATGGAAATCCCAGTCATATGAGTGGTGTCCATGCATGCTACGATCACGGTATGAATTTGAAGGCAAAATATTTTTGTGTAGATCTTAGATTTGGTCTTTCCCTGTCAATAATGCTAAATTGAGGAGGTAAAATAGAAATATAAATAGGAAACAGAAGAGAAATGTACAGTGATCACCTTTTTTCGGCCCACAATCTTTTTCATGGAAATCCCAGTCATATGAGTCGAGTCCATGCATGCTACGATCACTGTATGAATTTGAAGGCAAAATATTTTTGTGCAGATATTAGATTACGTCTTTCCCTGTCCATAATTCTCAATTGAGGAGGTAAAATATAAATATAAATAGGAAACAGAAGAGAAATGTACAGTGATCACCCATTTTCTGCCCACAATCTTTTTCATGGAAATTCCAGTCATATGAGTCGAGTCCATGCATGCTACGATCACGGTATGAATTTGAAGGCAAAATATTTTTGTGCAGAGCTTAGATTAGGTCATTCCCTGTCCATAATGCTAAATTGAGGAGGTAAAATAGAAATATAAATAGGAAACAGAAGAGAAATGTACAGTGATCACCCATTTTCGGCCCACAATCTTTTTCATGGAAATCCCAGTCATATGAATCGAGTCCATGCATGCTACGATCACGCTAAGAATTTGAAGGCAAAATATTTTTGTGCAGATTTTAGATTAGTTCTTTCCCTGTCCATAATGCTAAATTGAGGAGGTAAAATATAAATATAAATAGGAAACAGAAGAGAAATGTACCGTGATCACTCATTTTCGGCCCACAATCTTTTTCATGGAAATCCCAGTCATATGACTCGAGTCCATGCATGCTACGATCACGGTATGAATTTGAATGCAAAATATTTTTGTGCAGATTTTAGATTAGTTCTTTCCCTGTCCATAATGCTAAATTGAGGAGGTAAAATATATATATAAATAGGAAACAGAAGAGAAATGTACAGTGATCACCCATTTTCGGCCCACAATCTTTTTCATGGAAATCCCAGTCATATGAGTCGAGTCCATGCATGCTACGATCACGGTATGAATTTGAAGGCAATATATTTTTGTACAGATTTTAGATTAGGTCTTTCCCTGTCCATAATGCTAAATTGAGGGGGTAAAATATAAATATAAATAGGAAACAGAAGAGAAATGTACAATGATCACCCATTTTCGGCCCACAATCTTTTTCATGGAAATCCCAGTCATATGAGTCGAGTCAATGCATACTACGATCATGGTATGAATTTGAAGGCAAAATATTTTTGTGCAGGTTTTAGATTCGGTCTTTCCCTGTCCATAATGCTAAATTGAGGAAGTAAAATATATATATAAATAGGAAACAGAAGAGAAATGTACAGTGATCACCCATTTTCGGCCCACATTCTTTTTCATGGAAATCCCAGTCATATGAGTCGTGTCCATGCATTCTACGATCACGGTATGAATTTGAAGGCAAAATATTTTTGTGCAGAGCTTAGATTAGGTCTTTCCTGGCCATAATGCTGAATTGATGAGGTAAAATATAAATATAAATAGGAAACAGAAGAGAAATGTACAGTGATCACCCATTTTCGGCCCACAATCTTTTTCATGGAAATCCCAGTCATATGAGTCGAGTCCATGCATGCTACGATCACGGTATGAATTTGAAGGCAAAATATTTTTGTGCAGATTTTAGATTAGGTCTGTCCCTGTCCATAATGCTAAATTGAGGAGGTAAAATATAAATATAAATAGGAAACAGAAGTCAAATGTACAGTGATCACCCATTTTCTGCCCACAATCTTTTTCATGGAAATCCCAGTCATATTAGTCGAGTCCATGCATGCTACGATCACGGTATGAATTTGAAGGCAAAATATTTTTGTGCAGAGCTTAGATTAGGTCTTTCCCTGTCCATAATGCTAAATTGAGGAGGTAAAATATAAATATAAATAGTAAACAGAAGAGAAATATACAGTGATCACCCATTTTCGGCCCACAATCTTTTTCATGGAAATCCCAGTCATATGAGTTGAGTCCACGCATGCTACGATCACGGTATGAATTTGAAGGCAAAATATTTTTGTGCTGATCTTAGATAAGGTCATTCCCTGTCCATAATGCTAAATTGAGGAGGTAAAATATAAATATAAATAGGAAACAAAAGAGAAATGTACAGTGATCACCTATTTTCGGACCACAATCTTTTTCATGGAAATCCCAGTCATATGAGTCGAGTCCATGCATGCTACAATCACGCTAAGAATTTGAAGGCAAAATATTTTTGTGCAGATTTTAGATTAGTTCTTTCCCTGTCCATAATGCTAAATTGAGGAGGTAAAATATAAATTTAAATAGGAAACAGAAGAGAAATGTACAGTGATCACCCATTTTCGGCCCACAATCTTTTTCATGGAAAATCCCAGTCATATGAGTCGAGTCCATGCATACTACGATCACGGTATGAATTTGAATGCAAAATATTTTTGTGCAGATTTTAGATTAGTTCTTTCCCTGTCCATAATGCTAAATTGAGGAGGTAAAATATATATATGAATAGGAAACAGAAGAGAAATGTACAGTGATCACCCATTTTTGGCCCACAATCTTTTTCATGGAAAATCCCAGTCATAAGAGTCGAGTCCATGCATGCTACGATCACGGTATGAATTTGAAGGCAAAATATTTTTGTGCAGATTTTAGATTAGGTCTTTCCCTGTCCATAATGCTAAATTGAGGAGGTAAAATATAAATATAAATAGGAAACAGAAGAGAAATGTACGGTGATCACCCATTTTCGGCCCACAATCTTTTTCATGGAAATCCCAGTCATATGAGTCGAGTCCATGTATGCTACGATCACGGTATGAATTTCAAGGCAAAATATTTTTGTGCAGATTTTAGATTAGTTCTTTCCCTGTCCATAATGCTAAATTGAGGAGGTAAAATATAAATATAAATAGGAAACAGAAGAGAAATGTACAGTTATCACCCATTTTCGGCCCACATTCTTTTTCATGGAAATCCCAGTCATATGAGTCGAGTCCATGCATGCTACGATCAATGTATGAATTTCAAGGCAAAATATTTTTGTGCAGATTTTAGATTAGGTCTTTCCCTGTCCATAATGCTAAATTGAGGAGGTAAAATATAAATATAAATAGGAAACAGAAGAGAAATGTACAGTGATCACCCTTTTTCTCCCCAAAATCTTTTTCATGGAAATCCCAGTCATATGATTCGAGTCCATGCATGCTACGATCACGGTATGAATTTCAAGGGAAAATATTTTTTTGCAGATTTTAGATTAGGTCTTTCCCTGTCCATAATGCTAAATTGAGGAGGTAAAATATAAATATAAATAGGAAACAGAAGAGAAATGTACGGTGATCACCCATTTTCGGCCCACAATCTTTTTCATGGAAATCCCAGTCATATGAGTCGAGTCCATGTATGCTACGATCACGGTATGAATTTGAAGGCAAAATATTTTTGTGCAGATTTTAGATTAGTTCTTTCCCTGTCCATAATGCTAAATTGAGGAGGTAAAATATAAATATAAATAGGAAACAGAAGAGAAATGTACAGTTATCACCCATTTTCGGCCCACAATCTTTTTCATGGAAATCCCAGTCATATGAGTCGAGTCCATGCATGCTACGATCACGGTATGAATTTGCAGGCAAAATATTTTTGTGCAGATTTTAGATTAGGTCTGTCCCTGTCCATAATGCTAAATTGTGGAGGTAAATTAGAAATATAAATAGGAAACAGAAGAGAAATGTACAGTGATCTCACATTTTCGGCCCACATTCTTTTTCATGGAAATCCCAGTCATATGAGTCGTGTCCATGCATGCTACGATCACGGTATGAATTTGAAGGCAAAATATTTTTGTGTAGATCTTAGATTTGGTCTTTCCCTGTCCATAATGCTAATTTGAGGAGGTAAAATAGAAATATAAATAGGAAATAGAAGAGAAATGTACAGTGATCACCTTTTTTCGGCACACAATCTTTTTCATGGAAATCCCAGTCATATGAGTCGAGTCCATGCATGCAACGATCACGGTATGAATTTGAAGGCAAAATATTTTTGTGCAGATTTTAGATTAGTTCTTTCCCTGTCCATAATGCTAAATTGAGGAGGTAAAATATAAATTTAAATAGGAAACAGAAGAGAAATGTACAGTGATCACCCATTTTCGGCCCACAATCTTTTTCATGGAAAATCCCAGTCATATGAGTCGAGTCCATGCATACTACGATCACGGTATGAATTTGAATGCAAAATATTTTTGTGCAGATTTTAGATTAGTTCTTTCCCTGTCCATAATGCTAAATTGAGGAGGTAAAATATATATATGAATAGGAAACAGAAGAGAAATGTACAGTGATCACCCATTTTTGGCCCACAATCTTTTTCATGGAAAATCCCAGTCATAAGAGTCGAGTCCATGCATGCTACGATCACGGTATGAATTTGAAGGCAAAATATTTTTGTGCAGATTTTAGATTAGGTCTTTCCCTGTCCATAATGCTAAATTGAGGAGGTAAAATATAAATATAAATAGGAAACAGAAGAGAAATGTACGGTGATCACCCATTTTCGGCCCACAATCTTTTTCATGGAAATCCCAGTCATATGAGTCGAGTCCATGTATGCTACGATCACGGTATGAATTTCAAGGCAAAATATTTTTGTGCAGATTTTAGATTAGTTCTTTCCCTGTCCATAATGCTAAATTGAGGAGGTAAAATATAAATATAAATAGGAAACAGAAGAGAAATGTACAGTTATCACCCATTTTCGGCCCACATTCTTTTTCATGGAAATCCCAGTCATATGAGTCGAGTCCATGCATGCTACGATCAATGTATGAATTTCAAGGCAAAATATTTTTGTGCAGATTTTAGATTAGGTCTTTCCCTGTCCATAATGCTAAATTGAGGAGGTAAAATATAAATATAAATAGGAAACAGAAGAGAAATGTACAGTGATCACCCTTTTTCTCCCCAAAATCTTTTTCATGGAAATCCCAGTCATATGATTCGAGTCCATGCATGCTACGATCACGGTATGAATTTCAAGGGAAAATATTTTTTTGCAGATTTTAGATTAGGTCTTTCCCTGTCCATAATGCTAAATTGAGGAGGTAAAATATAAATATAAATAGGAAACAGAAGAGAAATGTACGGTGATCACCCATTTTCGGCCCACAATCTTTTTCATGGAAATCCCAGTCATATGAGTCGAGTCCATGTATGCTACGATCACGGTATGAATTTGAAGGCAAAATATTTTTGTGCAGATTTTAGATTAGTTCTTTCCCTGTCCATAATGCTAAATTGAGGAGGTAAAATATAAATATAAATAGGAAACAGAAGAGAAATGTACAGTTATCACCCATTTTCGGCCCACAATCTTTTTCATGGAAATCCCAGTCATATGAGTCGAGTCCATGCATGCTACGATCACGGTATGAATTTGCAGGCAAAATATTTTTGTGCAGATTTTAGATTAGGTCTGTCCCTGTCCATAATGCTAAATTGTGGAGGTAAATTAGAAATATAAATAGGAAACAGAAGAGAAATGTACAGTGATCTCACATTTTCGGCCCACATTCTTTTTCATGGAAATCCCAGTCATATGAGTCGTGTCCATGCATGCTACGATCACGGTATGAATTTGAAGGCAAAATATTTTTGTGTAGATCTTAGATTTGGTCTTTCCCTGTCCATAATGCTAATTTGAGGAGGTAAAATAGAAATATAAATAGGAAATAGAAGAGAAATGTACAGTGATCACCTTTTTTCGGCACACAATCTTTTTCATGGAAATCCCAGTCATATGAGTCGAGTCCATGCATGCAACGATCACGGTATGAATTTGAAGGCAAAATATTTTTGTGCTGATATTAGATTAGGTCTTTCCCTGTCCATAACGCTAAATTGAGGAGGTAAAATATAAATATAAATAGGAAACAGAAGAGAAATGTACAGTGATCACCCATTTTCGGCCCACAATCTTTTTCATGGAAATCCCAGTCATATGAGTGGAGTACATGCATGCTACGATCACGGTATGAATTTGAAGGCAAAATATTTTTGTGCAGAGCTTAGATTAGGTCTTTCCCTGTCCATAATGCTAAATTGAGGAGGTAAAATATAAATATAAATAGTAAACAGAAGAGAAATATACAGTGATCACCCATTTTCGGCCCACAATCTTTTTCATGGAAATCCCTGTCATATGAGTTGAGTCCATGCATGCTACGATCACGGTATGAATTTGAAGGCAAAATATTTTTGTGCTGATCTTAGATTAGGTCATTCCCTGTCCATAATGCTAAATTGAGGAGGTAAAATAGAAATATAAATAGGAAACAAAAGAGAAATGTACAGTGATCACCTATTTTCGGACCACAATCTTTTTCATGGAAATCCCAGTCATATGAGTCGAGTCCATGCATGCTACAATCACGCTAAGAATTTGAAGGCAAAATATTTTTGTGCAGAATTTAGATTAGTTCTTTCCCTGTCCATAATGCTAAATTGAGGAGGTAAAATAGAAATATCAATAGGAAACAGAAGAGAAATGTACAGTGATCACCCTTTTTCTGCCCAAAATCTTTTTCATGGAAATCCCAGTCATATGATTCGAGTCCATGCATGCTACGATCACGGTATGAATTTGAAGGCAAAATATTTTTGTGCAGATTTTAGATTAGTTTTATCCCTGTCCATAATGATAAATTGAGGAGGTAAAATATAAATATAAATACGAAACAGAAGAGAAATGTACAGTGATCACCCATTTTCGGCCCACAATGATTTTCATGGAAATCCCAGTCATATGAGTCGAGTCCATGTATGCTACGATCACGGTATGAATTTGAATGCAAAATATTTTTGTGCAGATTTTAGATTAGTTTTTTCCCTGTCCATAATGCTAAATTGAGGAGGTAAAATATAAATATAAATACGAAACAGAAGAGAAATGTAGAGTGATCACCCATTTTCGGCCCACAATCTTTTTCATGGAAATCCCAGTCATATGAGTCGAGTCCATGTATGCTACGATCACGGTATGAATTTGAAGGCAAAATATTTTTGTGCAGATTTTAGATTAGGTCTTTCACTGTCCATAATGCTAAATTGAGGAGGTAAAATATAAATATAAATAGGAAACAGAAGAGAAATGTACAGTGATCACCGATTTTCTGCCCAAAATCTTTTTCATGGAAATCCCAATCATATGAGTCGAGTCCATGCATGCGACGTTCACGGTATGAATGTGGAGGCAAAATATTTTTGTGCAGATCTTAGATTAGGTCTTTCCCTGTCCATAATGCTAAATTGAGGAGGTAAAATAGAAATATAAATAGGAAACAGAAGAGAAATGTACAGTGATCACCTATTTTCGGCCCACAATCTTTTTCATGGAAATCCCAGTCATATGATTCGAATCCATGCATGCTACGATCACGGTATGTATTTGAATGCAAAATATTTTTGTGCAGATTTTAGATTATGTCTTTCCCTGCCCATAATGCTAACTTGAGGAGGTAAAATAGAAATATAAATAGGAAACAGAAGAGAAATTTAAAGTTATCACCCATTTTCGGCCCACAATCTTTTTCATGGAAATCCCAGTCATATGATTCGAGTCCATGCATGCTACGATCACGGTATGAATTTGAAGGCAAAATATTTTTGTGCAGATCTTAGATTTGGTCTTTCCCTGTCCATAATGCTAAATTGAGGAGGTAATATATAAATATAAATAGGAAAAGGAAGAGAAATGTACAGTGATCACCTATTTTCGGCCCACAATCTTTTTCATGGAAATCCCAGTCATATGATTCGAGTCCATGCATGCTACGATCACGGTATGAATTTCAAGGCAAAATATTTTTGTGCAGATTTTAGATTAGTTTTTTCCCTGTCCATAATGCTAAATTGAGGAGGTAAAATATAAATATAAATAGGAAACAGAAGAGAAATGTACAGTGATCACCCATTTTCTGCCCACAATCTTTTTCATGGAAATCCTAGTCATATGAGTCGAGTCCATGCATGTTACGATCACGGTATGAATTTGAAGGCAAAATATTTTTGTGCAGATCTTAGATTAGGTCTTTCCCTGTCCATAATGCTAAATTGAGGAAATAAAATAGAAATATAAATAGGAAACAAAAGAGAAATATACAGTGATCACGCATTTTCGGCCCACAAACTTTTTCATAGAAATCCCAGTCATATGAGTCGAGTCTATGCATGCTACGATCACGGTATGAATTTGAAGGCAAAATATTTTTGTGAAGACTTAGATTTGGTCTTTCCCTGTCCATAATGCTAAATTGAGGAGGTAAAATATAAATATAAATAGGAAACAGAAGAGAAATGTACAGTGACCACCCATTTTCGGCCCACAAAATTTTTCATGGAAATCCCAGTCATATGAGTCGAGTCCATGCATGCTACGATCACGGTATGAATTTGAAGGCAAAATATTTTTGTGCAGAAATTAGATTAGGTCTTTCCCTGGCCATAATGCTAAATTGAGGAAGTTAAATATAAATATAAATAGGAAACAGAAGAGAAATGTACAGTGACCACCCATTTTCGGCCCACAATCTTTTTCATGGAAATCCCAGTCATATGAGTCGAGTCCATGCATGCTACGATCACGGTAAGAATTTGAAGGCAAAATATTTTTGTGCAGATTTTAGATTATGTCTTTCCCTGTCCATAATGCTAAATTGAGGAGGTAAAATAGAAATATAAATAGGAAACAGAAGAGAAATGTACAGTGATCACCCATTATCCGCCCACAATCTTTTTCCTGATAATCCCAGTCATATGAGTCGAGTCCATGCATGCTACGTTCACGGTATGAATTTGGAGGCAAAATATTTTTGTGCAGATCTTAGATTAGGTCATTCCCTGTCCATAATGCTAAATTGAGGAGGTAAAATAGAAATATGAATAGGAAACAGAAGAGAAATGTACAGTGATCACCCATTTTCTGCCCACAATCTTTTTCATGGAAATCCCAGTCATATGAGTCGAGTCCATGCATGCTACGATCACAGTATGAATTTGAAGGCAAAATATTTTTGAGCAGATTTTAGATTAGGTCTTTCCCTGTCCATAATGCTAAATTGAGGAGGTAAAATAGAAATATAAATAGGAAACAGAAGAGAAATGTACAGTGATCACCAATTTTCGCCCCACAAACTGTTTCATGGAAATCCCAGTTATATGAGTCGAGTCCATGCATGCTACGATCACGGTATGAATTTGAAGGCAAAATATTTGTGTGCAGAGCTTAGATAATTACTTTCCCTGCCGATAATGCTAAATTGAGGAGGTAAAATATAAATATAAATAGGAAACAGAAGAGAAATTTACAGTGATCACCTATTTTCGCCCCACAAACTTTTTCATGGAAATCCCAGTCATATGAGTCGAGTCCATGCATGCTACGATCCCGGTATGAATTTGAAGGGAAAATATTTTTGTGCAGATCTCAGATTAGGTCTTTCCCTGTCCATAATGCTAAATTGAGGAGGTAAAACAGAAATATAAATTGGAAACAGAAGAGAAATGTACAGTGATCACCCATTTTCGGCCCACAATCTTTTTCATGGAAATCCCAGTCATATGAGTTGAGTCCATGCATGCTACGATCACGGTATGAATTTGAAGGCAAAATATTTTTGTGCAGATCTTAGATTAGGTCTTTCCCTGTCCATAATGCTAAATTGAGGAGGTAAAATATAAATATAAATAGGAAACAGAAGAGAAATGTACAGTGATCACCCATTTTCGGCCCACAATCTTTTTCATGGAAATCCCAGGCATATGAGTCGAGTCCATGCATGCTACGATCACAGTATGAATTTGAAGGCAAAATATTTTTGTGCAGAGCTTAGATTAGGTCTTTCCCTGTCCATAATGCTAAATTGAGGAGGTAAAATATAAATATAAATAGGAAACAGAAAAGAAATGTACTGTGATCACCCATTTTCGGCGCACAATCTTTTTCATGGAAATCCCAGTCATATGAGTCGAGTCCATGCATTCTACGTTCACGGTATGAATTTGAAGGCAAAATATTTATGTGCAGATTTTAGATTAGGTCTTTCCCTGTCCATAATGCTAAATTGAGGAGGTAAAATATAAATATAAATAGGAAACAGAAGAGGAATGTACAGTGATCACCCTTTTTCTGCCCATAATCTTTTTCATGGAAATCCCAGTCATATGAGTTGAGTCCATGCATGCTACGATCACAGTATGAAATTCAAGGCAAAATATTTTTGTGCAGATCTTAGATTAGGTCTTTCCCTGTCCATAATGCTAATTTGAGGAGTTAAAATAGAAATATGAATACGAAACAGAAGAGTAATGTACAGTGATCACCCATTTTCGGCCCACAATTTTTTTCATGGAAATCCCAGTCATATGAGTCGAGTCCATGCATGCTACGATCACGGTATGAATTTGAAGGGAAAATATTTTTGTGCAGATCTCAGATTAGGTCTTTCCCTGTCCATAATGCTAAATTGAGGAGGTAAAACAGAAATATAAATTGGAAACAGAAGAGAAATGTACAGTGATCACCCATTTTCGGCCCACAATCTTTTTCATGGAAATCCCAGTCATATGAGTTGAGTCCATGCATGCTACGATCACGGTATGAATTTGAAGGCAAAATATTTTTGTGCAGATCTTAGATTAGGTCTTTCCCTGTCCATAATGCTAAATTGAGGAGGTAAAATATAAATATAAATAGGAAACAGAAGAGAAATGTACAGTGATCACCCATTTTCGGCCCACAATCTTTTTCATGGAAATCCCAGGCATATGAGTCGAGTCCATGCATGCTACGATCACAGTATGAATTTGAAGGCAAAATATTTTTGTGCAGAGCTTAGATTAGGTCTTTCCCTGTCCATAATGCTAAATTGAGGAGGTAAAATATAAATATAAATAGGAAACAGAAAAGAAATGTACTGTGATCACCCATTTTCGGCGCACAATCTTTTTCATGGAAATCCCAGTCATATGAGTCGAGTCCATGCATTCTACGTTCACGGTATGAATTTGAAGGCAAAATATTTATGTGCAGATTTTAGATTAGGTCTTTCCCTGTCCATAATGCTAAATTGAGGAGGTAAAATATAAATATAAATAGGAAACAGAAGAGGAATGTACAGTGATCACCCTTTTTCTGCCCATAATCTTTTTCATGGAAATCCCAGTCATATGAGTTGAGTCCATGCATGCTACGATCACAGTATGAATTTCAAGGCAAAATATTTTTGTGCAGATCTTAGATTAGGTCTTTCCCTGTCCATAATGCTAATTTGAGGAGTTAAAATAGAAATATGAATACGAAACAGAAGAGTAATGTACAGTGATCACCCATTTTCGGCCCACAATTTTTTTCATGGAAATCCCAGTCATATGAGTCGAGTCCATGCATTCTACGATCACGGTATGAATTTGAAGGCAAAATATTTTTGTGCAGATCTTAGATTAGGTCTTTCCCTGTCTATAATGCTAATTTAAGGAGGTAAAATATAAATATAAATAGGAAACAGAAGAGAAATGTACAGTGATCACCCATTTTCGGCCCAAAATCTTTTTCATGGAAATCCCAGTTATATGAGTCGAGTCCATGCATGCTACGATCACGGTATGAATTTGAAGGCAAAATATTTTTGTGCAGATTTTAGATTAGGTCTTTCCCTGTCCATAATGCTAAATTGAGGAGGTAAAATAGAAATATAAATAGGAAACAGAAGAGAAATGTACAGTGATCACCAATTTTCTGCCCAAAATCTTTTTCATGGAAATCCCAGTCATATGAGTCGAGTCCATGCATGCTACGATCACGGTATGAATTTCAAGGCAAAATATTTTTGTGCAGATATTAGATTAGGTCTTTCCCTGTCCATAATGCTAAATTGAGGAGGTAAAATATAAATAGGAAACAGAAGAGAAATGTACAGTGATCACCCATTTTCGGCCCACAATCTTTTTCATGGAAATCCCAGTCATATGAGTCGAGTCCATGCATGCTACGATCACGGTATGAATTTGAAGGCAAAATATTTTTGTGCAGATTTTAGGTTAGGTCTTTCCCTGTCCATAATGCTAAATTGAGGAGGTAAAATATAAATATAAATAGGAAACAGAAGAGAAATGTCCAGTGAACACCCATTGTCGGCCCACAATCTTTTTCATAGAAATCCCAGTCATATGAGTCGAGTCCATGCATGCTACGATCACGGTATGAATTTGAAGGCAAAATATTTTTGTGCAGATCTTAGATTTGGTCATTCCCTGTCCATAATGCTAAATTGAGGAGGTAAAATATAAATATAAATAGGAAACAGAATAGAAATGTACAGTGATCACCCATTTTCGGCCCACAATCTTTTTCATGGAAATCCCAGTCGTATGAGTCGAGTCCATGCATGCTACGATCACGGTATGAATTTGAAGGCAAAATATTTTTGTGAAGATTTCAGATTAGGTCTTTCCCTGTCCATAATGCTAAATTGAGGAGGTAAAATATAAATATAAATAGGAAACAGAAGAGAAATGTACAGTGATCACCCATTTTAGGCCCAAAATCTTTTCATGGAAATCCCAGTCATATGAGTCGAGTCCATGCATGCTACGATCACGGTATGAATTTGAAGGCAAAATATTTTTGTGTAGATTTTAGATTAGGTCTTTCCCTGTCCATAATGCTAAATTGAGGAGGAAAAATATAAATATAAATAGGAAACAGAAGAGAAATGTACAGTGATCACCCATTTTCGGCCCACAATCTTTTTCATGGAAATCCCAGTCATATGAGTCGAGTCCATGCATGCTACGATCACGGTATGAATTTGAAGGCAAAATATTTTTGTGCAGATCTTAGATTAGGTCTTTCCCTGTCCATAATGCTAAATTGAGGAGGTAAAATAGAAATATAAATAGGAAACAGAAGAGAAATATACAGTGATCACGCATTTTCGGCCCACAATCTTTTTCATGGAAATCCCAGTCATATGAGTCGAGTCTATGCATGCTACGATCACGGTATGAATTTGAAGGCAAAATATTTTTGTGCAGATCTTAGATTTTGTCTTTCCCTGTCCATAATGCTAAATTGAGGAGGTAAAATATAAATATAAATAGGAAACAGAAGAGAAATGTACAGTGATCACCTATTTTCAGCCCAAAATCTTTTTCATGGAAATCCCAGTCATATGAGTCGTGTCCATGCATGCTACGATCACGGTATGAATTTGAAGGCAAAATATTTTTGTGCAGATTTTAGATTAGGTCTTTCCCAGTCCATAATGCTAAATTGAGGAGGTAAAATATAAATATAAATCGGAAACAGAAGAGAAATGTACAGTGATCACCCATTTTCGGCCCACAATCTTTTTCATGGAAATCCCAGTCATATGAGTCGAATCCATGCATGCTACGATCACAGTATGAATTTGAAGACAAAATATTTTTGTGCAGATTTTAGATTAGGTCTTTCACTGTCCATAATGCTAAATTGAGGAGGTAAAATAGAAATATAAATAGGAAACAGAAGAGAAATGGACAGTGATCACCCATTTTCCGCCCACAATCTTTTTCATGGAAATCCCAGTCATATGAGTCGAGTCCATGCATGCTACGATGACGGTATGAATTTGAAGGCAAAATATTTTTGTGCAGAGCTTAGATTATGTCTTTCCCTGTCCATAATGCTTAATTGAGGAGGTAAAATAGAAATATAAATGGGAAACAGAAGAGAAATGTACAGTGATCACCCATTATCGGCGCACAATCTTTTTCATGGAAATCCCAGTCATAGGAGTCGAGTCCATGCATGCTACAATCACTGTATGAATTTGAAGGCATAATATTTTTGTGCAGATTTTAGATTAGGTCTTTCCCTGTCCATAATGCTAAATTGAGGAGGTAAAATAGAAATATGAATACGAAACAGAACAGAAATGTACAGTGATCACCCATTTTCGGCCCACAATCTTTTTCATGGAAATCCCAGTCATATGAGTCGAGTCCATGCATGCTACGATCTCGGTATGAATTTCAAGGCAAAATATTTTTGTCCAGATTTTAGATTATGTCTTTCCCTGTCCATAATGCTAAATTGAGGAGGTAAAATATAAATATAAATAGGAAACAGAAGAGAAATGTACAGTGATCACTATTTTCGGCCCACAATATTATTCATGGAAATCCCAGTCATATGAGTCGAATCCATGCATGCTACGATCACGGTATGAATTTGAAGTCAAAATATTTTTGTGCAGATCTTAGATTAGGTCTTTCTCTGACCATAATGCTAAATTGAGGAAATAAAATATAAATATATATAGGAAACAAAAGAGAAATATACAGTGATCACGCATTTTCGGCCCACAATCTTTTTCATAGAAATCCCAGTCATATGAGTCGAGTCCATGCATGCTACGATCACGGTATGAATTTGAAGGCAAAATATTTTTGTGCAGATATTAGATTTGGTCTTTCTCTGTCCATAATGCTAAATTGAGGAGGTAAAATATAAATATAAATAGGAAACAGAAGAGAAATGTACAGTGACCAGCCATTTTCGGCCCACAATCTTTTTCATGGAAATCCCAGTCATATGAGTCGAGTCCATGCATGCTACGATCACGGTATGAATTTGAAGGCAAAATATTTTTGTCCAGATTTTAGATTAGGTCTTTCCCTGTCCATAATGCTAAATTGAGGAGGTAAAATAGAAATATGAATACGAAACAGAACAGAAATGTACAGTGATAACCCATTTTCGGCCCACAATCTTTTTCATGGAAATCCCTGTCATATGAGTAGAGTCCATGCATGCTACGATCACGGTATGAATTTGAAGGCAAAATATTTTTGTGCAGAGCTTAGATTAGGTCTTTCCCTGGCCATAATGCTAAATTGAGGAGGTAAAAATATAAATATAAATAGAATACAGAAGAGAAATGTACAGTGATCACACATTTTCGGCCCACAATCTTTTTCATGGAAATCCCAGTCATATGAGTAGAGTCCATGCATGCTACAATCACGTTATGAATTTGAAGGCAAAATATTTTTGTGCAGATTTTAGATTAGTTCTTTCCCTGTCCATAATGCTAAATTAAGGAGGTAAAAAAAGAAATATAAATAGGAAACAGAAGAGAAATGTACAGTGATCACCCATTTTCGGCCGACAACCTTTTTCATGGAAATCCCAGTCATATGAGTCGAGTCCATGCATGCTACGATCACGGTATGAATTTGAAAGAAAAATATTTTTGTGCAGATTTTAGATTAGGTCTTTACGTGTCCATAATGCTAAATTGAGGACGTAAATAGAAATATAAATAGGAAAAGGAGAGAAATGTACAGTGATCACCTTTTTTCGGCCCACAATCTTTTACATGTAAATCCCAGTCATATGAGTCGCGTCCATGCATGCTACGATCACGGTATGAATTTGAAGGCAAAATATTTTTATGCAGAGCTTAGATTAGGTCTTTCCCTGTCCATAATGCTAAATTGAGGAGGTAAAATATAAATATAAATAGGAAACAGAAAAGAAATGTAGACTGATCACCCATTTTCGGCCCACAATCTTTTTCCTGGAAATCCCAGTCATATGAGTCGAGTCATGCATGCTACGAACACGGTATGAATTTGAAAGCGAAATATTTTTGTGCAGATTTTAGATTAGGGCTTTCCCTGTCCATAATGCTAAATTGAGGAGGTAAAATAGAAATATAAATAGGAAACAGAAGAGAAATGTACAGTGATCACCCATTTTCGGCCAACAATCTTTTTCATGGAAATCCCAGTCATATGAGTCGATTCAATGCATGCTACGATCACGGTATGAATTTGAAAGAAAAATATTTTTGTGCAGATTTTAGATTAGGTCTTTCCCTGTCCATAATGCTAAATTGAGAAGATAAAATATAAATATGAATAGGAAACAGAAGAGAAATGTACAGTGATCACCCATTTTCGGCTCACAATCTTTTTCATGGAAATCCCAGTCATATGAGTCGAGTCCATGCATGCTACGATCACAGTATGAATTTGAAAGCAAAATATTTTTGTGCAGGTTTTAGATTAGGTCTTTTCGTGTCCATAATGGTAAATTGAGGACGTAAAATAGAAATATAAATAGGAAAAGGAGAGAAATGTACAGTGATCACCTATTTTCGGCCCACAATCTTTTACATGGAAATCCCAGTCATATGAGTCGCGTCCATGCATGCTACGATCACGGTATGAATTTGAAGGCAAATTATTTATATGCAGAGCTTAGTTTAGGTCTTTCCCTGTCCATAATGCTAAATTGAGGAGGTAAAATATAAATATAAATAGGAAACAGAAAAGAAATGTAGAGTGATCACCCATTTTCGGCCCACAATCTTTTTCCTGGAAATCCCAGTCATATGAGTCGATTCAATGCATGCTACGATCACGGTATGAATTTGAAGGCAAAATATTTTTGTGCAGATTTTAGATTATATCTTTCCCTGTCCATAATGCTAAATTGAGGACGTAAAATAGAAATATAAATAGGAAACAGAAGAGTAATGTACAGTGATCACCCATTTTCGGCCCACAATCTTTTTCATGGAAATCCCAGTCATATGAGTCGAGTTCATGCATGCTACGATCACGGTATGAATTTGAAGGCAAAATATTTTTGTGCAGATTTTAGATTAGTTCTTTCCCTGTCCATAATGCTAAATTGAGGAAGTAAAATAGAAATATAAATAGGAAACAGAAGAGAAATGTACAGTGATCACCCATTTTCGGCCAACAATCTTTGTCATGGAAATCCCAGTCATATGAGTCGAGTCCATGCATGCTACGATCACGGTATGAATTTGAAGGCAAAAAATTTTTGTGCAGAGCTTAGATTAGGTCTTTCCCTGTCCATAATGCTAAATTGAGGAGGTAAAATATAAATATAAATAGGAAACAGAAGAGAAATGTACAGTGATCACCCATTTTCGGCCCACAATCTTTTTCATGGAAATCCCAGTCATATGAGTCGAGTCAATGCATGCTACGATCACGGTATGAATTTGAAGGCAAAATATTTTTGTGCAGATTTTAGATTAGGTCTTTCCCTGTCCATAATGCTGAAGTGAGGAGGTAAAATATAAATATAAATAGAATACAGAAGAGAAATGTACAGTGATCACCCATTTTTGGCCCACAATCTTTTTCATGGAAATCCCAGTCATATGAGTCGAGTCCATGCATGCTACGATCACGGTATGAATTTGAAGGAAAAATATTTTTGTGCAGATTTTAGATTAGGTCTTTTCCTGTCCATAATGCTGAAGTGAGGAGGTAAAATATAAATATAAATATGAATAGAATACAGAAGAGAAATATACAGTGATCACCCATTTTCGGCCCACAATACTTTTCATGGAAATCCCAGTCATATGAGTCGAGTCCATGCATGCTACGATCACGGTATGAATTTGAAGGCAAAATATTTTTGTGCAGATCTTAGATTAGGTCTTTCCCTGTCCATAATGCTAAATTGAGGAGGTAAAATAGAAATATAAATAGGAAACAAAAGAGAAATATACAGTGATCACGGATTTTGGGCCCACAATCTTTTTCATGGAAATCCCAGTCATATGAGTCGAGTCCATGCATGCCACGTTCACGGTATGAATTTGAAGGCAAAATATTTTTGTGCAGATCTTAGATTAGGTCATTCCCTGTCCATAATGCTAAATTGAGGAGGGAAAATAGAAATATAAATAGGAAAAAGAACACAAATGTACAGTAATCACCTATTTTCGGCCCACAATCTTTTTCATGGAAATCCCAGTCATATGAGTCGAGTCCATGCATGCTACGATCACGGTAAGAATTTGAAGGCAAAATATTTTTGTGCAGATTTTAGATTATGTCTTTCCCTGTCCATAATGCTAAATTGAGGAGGTAAAATAGAAATATAAATAGGAAACAGAAGAGAAATGTACAGTGACCACCCATTTTCGGCCCACAAACTTTTTCATGGAAATCCCAGTCATATGAGTCGAGTCCATGCATGCTACGATCACGGTATGAATTTGAAGGAAAAATATTTTTGTGCAGATTTTAGATTAGGTCTTTTCCTGTCCATAATGCTGAAGTGAGGAGGTAAAATATAAATATAAATATAAATAGAATACAGAAGAGAAATGTACAGTGATCACCCATTTTCGGCCCACAATACTTTTCATGGAAATCCCAGTCATATGAGTCGACTCAATGCATGCTACGATCACGATATGAATTTGAAGGCAAAATATTTTTGTGCAGATTTTAGATTACGTCTTTCCCTGTCCATAATGCTAAATTGAGGAAGTTAAATATAAATATGAATAGGAAACTGAAGAGAAATGTACAGTGATCTCCCATTTTCAGCCAACAATCTTTTTCATGGAAATCCCAGTCATATGAGTCGAGTCCATGCATGCTACGATCACAGTATGAATTTGAAGGCAAAATATTTTTGTGCAGATTTTAGATTAGGTCTTTCCCTGTCCATAATGCTAAATTGAGGAGGTAAAATATAAATATAAATAGGAAACGGAAGAGAAATGGACAGTGATCAGCCATTTTCCGCCCACAATCTTTTTCATGGAAATCCCAGTCATATGAGTCGAGTCCATGCATGCTACGATCACGGTATGAATTTGAAGGTAAAATATTTTTGTGCAGAAATTAGATTAGGTCTTTCCCTGGCCATAATGCTAAATTGAAGAGGTAAAATATAAATATAAATAGGAAACAGAAGAGAAATGTACAGTGATCACCCATTTTCGGCCCACAATCTTTTTCATGGAAATCCTAGTCATATGAGACGAATCCATGCATGCTACGATCACGGTATGAATTTGAAGGCAAAATATTTTTGTGCAGATTTTAGATGACGTCTTTCCCTGTCCATAATGCTAAATTAAGGAGGTAAAAAAAGAAATATAAATAGGAAACAGAAGAGAAATGTACAGTGATCACCCATTTTCGGCCGACAACCTTTTTCATGGAAATCCCAGTCATATGAGTCGAGTCCATGCATGCTACGATCACGGTATGAATTTGAAAGAAAAATATTTTTGTGCAGATTTCAGATTAGGTCTTTCCCTGTCCATAATGCTAAATTGAGGAGGTAAAATAGAAATATAAATAGGAAACAGAAGAGAAATGTACAGTGATCACCCATTTTCGGCCAACAATCTTTTTCATGGAAATCCCAGTCATATGAGTCGATTCAATGCATGCTACGATCACGGTATGAATTTGAAAAAAAATATTTTTGTGCAGATTTTAGATTAGGTCTTTCCCTGTCCATAATGCTAAATTGAGAAGATAAAATATAAATATGAATAGGAAACAGAAGAGAAATGTACAGTGATCACCCATTTTCGGCTCACAATCTTTTTCATGGAAATCCCAGTCATATGAGTCGAGTCCATGCATGCTACGATCACGGTAAGAATTTGAAGGCAAAATATTTTTGTGCAGATTTTAGATTATGTCTTTCCCTGTCCATAATGCTAAATTGAAGAGGTAAAATATAAATATAAATAGGAAACAGAAGAGAAATGTACAGTGATCACCCATTTTCTCCCCACAATCTTTTTCATGGAAATCCTAGACATATGAGTCGAATCCATGCATGCTACGATCACGGTATGACTTTGAAGGCAAAATATTTTTGTGCAGATTTTAGATTACGTCTTTCCCTGTCCATAATGCTAAATTGAGGAAGTTAAATATAAATATGAATAGGAAACTGAAGAGAAATGTACAGTGATCTCCCATTTTCAGCCAACAATCTTTTTCATGGAAATCCCAGTCATATGAGTCGAGTCCATGCATGCTACGATCACAGTATGAATTTGAAGGCAAAATATTTTTGTGCAGATTTTAGATTAGGTCTTTCCCTGTCCATAATGCTAAATTGAGGAGGTAAAATAGAAATATAAATAGGAAACAGAAGAGAAATGTACAGTGATCACCCATTTTCTGCCCACAATCTTTTTCATGGAAATCCCAGTCATATGAGTCGAGTCCATGCATGCTACGATCACGGTATGAATTTGAAGGCAAAATATTTTTGTGCAGAAATTAGATTAGGTCTTTCCCTGGCCATAATGCTAAATTGAAGAGGTAAAATAGAAATATAAATAGGAAACAGAAGAGAAATGTACTGTGATCAACCATTTTCTGCCCACAATCTTTTTCATGGAAATCCTAGTCATATGAGACGAATCCAGGCATGCTACGATCACGGTATGAATTTGAAGGCAAAATATTTTTGTGCAGATTTTAGATTACGTCTTTCCCTGTCCATAATGCTAAATTGAGGAGGTAAAATAGAAATATAAATAGGAAACAGAAGAGAAATGTACAGTGATCTCCCATTTTCGGCCCACAATCTTTTTCCTGGAAATCCCAGTCATATGAGTCGAGTCCATGCATGCTACGATCACGGTATGAATTTGAAGGCAAAATATTTTTGTGCTGATTTTAGATTATATCTTTCCCTGTCCATAATGCTAAATTGAGGAGGTAAAATAGAAATATAAATAGGAAACAGAAGAGAAATGTACAGTGATCACCCATTTTCGGCCCACAATCTTTTTCATGGAAATCCCAGTCATATGAGTCGAGTCCATGCATGCTACGATCACGGTATGAATTTGAAGGCAAAATATTTTTGTGCAGATTTTAGATTAGGTCTTTCCCTGTCCATAATGCTAAATTGAGGAGGTAAAGTGATCACCCATTTTCGGCCCACAATCTTTTTCATGGAAATCCCAGTCATATGAGTCGTGTCCATGCATGCTTCGTTCACAGTATGAATTTGAAGGCAAAATATTTTTGTGCAGATCTTAGATTAGGTCATTCCCTGTCCATAATGCTAAATTGAGGAGATAAAATAGAAATATCAATAGGAAACAGAAGAGAAATGTACAGTGATCACCTATTTTCGGCCCACAATCTTTTTCATGGAAATCCCATTCATATGAGTCGAGTCCAGGCATGCTACGATCACGGTATGAATTTGAAGGCAAAATATTTTTGTGCAGAGCTTAGATTAGGTCTTTCCCTGTCCATAATGCTAAATTGAAGAGGTAAAATATAAATATAAATAGGAAACAGAAGAGAAATGTACAGTGATCACCCATTTTCCGCCCACAATCTTTTTCATGGAAATCCCAGTCATATGAGTCGAGTCCATGCATGCTACGATCACGGTATGAATTTGAAGGCAAAATATTTTTGTGAAGATATTAGATTAGGTCTTTCCCTGTCCATAATGCTAACTTGAGGAGCTAAAATATAAATATAAACAGGAAACAGAAGAGAAATGTACAGTGATCACCCATTTTGTGCCCACAATCTTTTTCATGGAAATCCCAGTCATAAGAATCGAGTCCATGCATGCTACGATCACGGTATGAATTTGAAGGCAAAATATTTTTGTGCAGATCTTAGATTAGGTCTTTCCCTGTCCATAATGCTAAATTGAGGAGGTAAAATAGAAATATAAATAGGAAACAGAAGAGAAATGTACAGTGATCACCCATTTTCGGCCCACAATCTTTTTCATGGAAATGCCAGTCATATGAGTCGAGTCCATGCATGCTACGATCACGGTATGAATTTGAAGGCAAAATATTTTTGTGCAGATCTTAGATTAGGTTTTTCCCTGTCCATAATGCTAAATTGAGGAGGTAAAATAGAAATATAAAT
Source organism: Acanthosepion lycidas (assembly GCA_963932145.1). Lineage (NCBI taxonomy): Eukaryota > Metazoa > Mollusca > Cephalopoda > Sepiida > Sepiidae > Acanthosepion > Acanthosepion lycidas. The sequence goes on along the minus strand of OZ010604.1, from coordinate 6,476,866 downwards.
AGGAAACAGAAGAGAAATGTACAGTGATCACCCGTTTTCGGCGCACAAAGTTTTTCATGGAAATCCCAGGCATATGAGTCGAGTCCATGCATGCTACGATCACGGTATGAATTTGAGGGCAAAATATTTTTGTGCAGATCTTAGATTAGGTCTTTCCCTGTCCATAATGCTAAATTGAGGAGGTAATATAGAAATATAAATAGAAAACAGAAGAGAAATGTACAGTGATCACCCATTTTCGGCCCACAATCTTTTTCATGGAAATCTCAGTCATATGAGTCGAGTCCATGCATGCTACGATCACGGTATGAATTTGAGGGCAAAATATTTTTGTGCAGTTCTTAGATTAGGTCTCTCCCTGTCCATAATGCTAAATTGAGGAGGTAAAATATAAATATAAATAGGAAACAGAACAGAAATGTACAGTGATCACCCATTTTGTGCCCACAATCTTTTTCATGGAAATCCCAGTCATATGAGTCGAGTCCATGCATGCTACGATCAGGGTATGAATTTGAAGACAAAATATTTTTGTGCTGATCTTAGATTAGGTCTTTCCCTGTCCATAATAATGCTAAATTGAGGAGGTAAAATAGAAATATAAATAGGAAACAGAAGAGAAATGTACAGTGATCACCCATTTTCGACCCAGAATCTTTTTCATGGAAATCCCAGTCATATGAGTCGAGTCCATGCATGCTACGATCACGGTATGAATTTGAAGGCAAAATATTTGTATGCAGCGCTTAGATAATTACTTTCCCTGCCCATAATGCTAAATTGAGGAGGTAAAATATAAATATAAATAGGAAACAGAAGAGAAATGTACAGTGATCACCAACTTTCTCCCCACAAAATTTTTCATGTAAATCCCAGTCATATGAGTCGAGTCCATACATGCTACGATCACGGTATGAATTTGAATGCAAAATATTTGTGTGCAGAGCTTAGATAATTACTTTCCCTGCCCATAATGCTAAATTGAGGAGGTAAAATATAAATATAAATAGGAAACAGAAGATAAATATACAGTGATCACCAATTTTCGCCCCACAAACTTTTTCATGGAAATCCCAGTCATATGACTCGATTCAATGCATGCTACGATCACGGTATGAATTTGAAAGCAAAATATTTTTGTGTAGATCTTAGATTAGGTCTTTCACTGTCCATAATGCTAAATTAAGGAGATAAAATATAAATATAAATAGGAAACAGAAGAGAAATGTACAGTGATCACCCATTTTCGGCCCACAATCTTTTTCATGGAAATCCCATTCATATGAGTCGAGTCCATGCATGCTACGATCACGGTATGAATTTGAAAGCAAAATATTTTTGTGCAGAGATTAGATTAGGTCTTTCCCTGTCCATAATGCTAAATTGAGGAGGTAAAATATAAATATAAATAGGAAACAAAAGAGAAATATACAGTGACCACGCATTTTCGGCCCACAATCTTTTTCATGGAAATCCCAGTCATATGAGTCGAGTCCATGCATGCTACGTTCACGGTATGAATTTTAAAGCAAAATATTTTTGTGCAGATCTTAGATAAGGTCATTCCCTATCCATAATGCTAAATTGAGGAGGTAAAATAGAAATATAAATAGGAAACAGAAGAGAAATGTACAGTGATCACCTATTTTCGGCCCACAATCTTTTTCATGGAAATCCCAGTCATATGATTCGAGTCCATGCATGCTACGATCACGGTATGAATTTGAAGGCAAAATATTTTTGTGCAGATTTTAGATTAGGTCTTTCCCTGTCCATAATGCTAAATTGAGGAGGTAAAATATAAATATAAATAGGAAACAGAAGAGAAATGTACAGTGATCACCCATTTTCGGCCCACAATCTTTTTCATGGAAATCCCAGTCATATGAGTCGAGTCCATGCATGCTACGATCACGGTATGAATTTGAAGGCAAAATATTTTTGTGCAGAGATTAGATTAGGTCTTTCACTGTCCATAATGCCAAATTGAGGAGGTAAAATATAAATATAAATAGGAAACAGAAGAGAAATATACAGTGATCACCCATTTTCTGCCCACAATCTTTTTCATGGAAATCCCAGTCATATGAGTCGAGTCCATGCATGCTACGATCACGGTATGAATTTGAAGGCAAAATATTTTTGTGCAGAGATTAGATTAGGTCTTTCACTGTCCATAATGCTAAATTGAGGAGGTAAAATATAAATATAAAAAGGAAACAGTAGAGAAATGTACAGTGATCACCCATTTTCGGCCCACAATCTTTTTCATGGAAATCCCAGTCATATGAGTCCATGCATGCTACGAACACGGTATGAATTTGAAAGCAAAATATTTTTGTGTAGATCTTAGATTAGGTCTTTCACTGTCCATAATGCTAAATTGAGGAGATAAAATATAAATATAAATAGGAAACCGAAGAGAAATGTACAGTGATCACCCATTTTCTGCCCACAATCTTTTTCATTGAAATCCAAGTCATATGAGTCGAATCCATGCATGCTACGATCACGGTATGAATTTGAAGGCAAAATATTTTTGTGCAGAGCTTAGATTAGTTCTTTCCCTGTCCATAATGCTAAATTGAGGAAGTAAAATATAAATATAAATAGGAAACCGAAGAGAAATGTACAGTGATCACCCATTTTCTGCCCACAATCTTTTTCATGGAAATCCCAGTCATATGAGTCCATGCATGCTACGATCACGGTATGAATTTGAAGGCAAAATATTTTTGTGCAGAGCTTAGATTAGGTCTTTCCCTGGCCATAATATTAAATTGAGGAGGTAAAATAGAAATATAAATAGGAAACAGAAGAGAAATGTACAGTGATCACCCATTTTCGGCCCACAATCTTTTTCATGGAAATCCCAGTCATATGAGTCGTCTCCATGCATGCTACGATCACGGTATGAATTTGAAGGCAAAATATTTTTATGCAGATTTTAGATTAGTTCTTTCCCTGTCCATAATGCTAAATTTAGGTGGTAAAATATACATATAAATAGGAAACAGAAGAGAAATGTACAGTGATTACCCGTTTTCGGCCCACAATCTTTTTCATGGAAATCCCAGTCATATGAGTCGAGTCTATGCATGCTACGATCACGGTATGAATTTGAAGGCAAAATATTTTTGTGCAGACCTTAGATAATATGTTTCCCTGTCCATAATGCTAAATTAAGGAGGTAAAATATATATATAAATAGGAAACAGAAGGGAAATGTACAGTGATCACCCATTTTCGCCCTACAATCTTTTTCATGGAAATCCCAGTCATATGAGTCGAGTCCATGCATGCTACGATCACGGTATGAATTTGAAAGCAAAATATTTTTGTGAAGATTTTAGATTAGGACTTTATCTGTCCATAATGCTAAATTGAGGAGGTAAAATATAAATATCAATAGGAAACAGAAGAGAAATGTACAGTGATCACGCATTTTCGGCCCACAAACTTTTTCATGGAAATCCCAGTCATATGAGTCGTCTCCATGCATGCTACGATCACGGTATGAATTTGAAGGCAAAATATTTTTGTGCAGATCTTAGATTAGGTCTTTCCCTGTCCATAATGCTAAATTGAGGAGGTAAAATAGAAATATAAATAGGAAACAGAAGAGAAATGTACAGTGATCACCCATTTTCTGCCCACAATCTTTTTCATGGAAATCCCAGTCATATGAGTCGATTCCATGCATGCTACGATCACGGTATGAATTTGAAGGCAAATATTTTTGTGCAGATTTTAGATTAGGTCTTTCCCTATCCATAATGCTGAATTGAGGAGGTAAAATATAAATATAAATAGGAAACAGAAAAGAAATGTACAGTGATCACCTATTTTCGGCCCACAAACTTTTTCATGGAAATCCCAGTCATATGAGTCGATTCAATGCATGCTACGATCACGGTATGAATTAAAAGGCAAAATATTTTTGTGCAGATTTTAGATTATATCTTTTCCTGTCCATAATGCTAAATTGAGGAGGTAAAATATAAATATAAATAGTAAACAGAAGAGAAATGTACAGTGATCACCAATTTTCGGCCCAGAATCTTTTTCATGGAAATCCCAGTCATATGAGTCGATTCCATGCATGCTACGATCACGGTATGAATTTGAAGGCAAAATATTTTTGTGCAGATTTTAGATTAGGTCTTTCCCTATCCATAATGCTAAATTGAGGAGGTAAAATAGAAATATAAATAGGAAACAGAAGAGAAATGTAAAGTGATCACCAATTTTATGCCCACAATCTTTTTCCTGGAAATCACAGTCATATGAGTCGAGTCCATGCAGGCTACGATCACGGTATGAATTTGAAAGCAAAATATTTTTGTGAAGATTTTAGATTAGGACTTTATCTGTCCATAATGCTAAATTGAGGAGGTAAAATATAAATATCAATAGGAAACAGAAGAGAAATGTACAGTGATCACCCATTTTCGGCCCACAATCTTTTTCATGGAAATCCCAGTCATATGAGTCGTCTCCATGCATGCTACGATCACGGTATGAATTTGAAGGCTAAATATTTTTGTGCAGATCTTAGATTAGGTCTTTCCCTGTCCATAATGCTAAATTGAGGAGGTAAAATATGAATATAAATAGAAAACAGAAGAGAAATGTACAGTGATCACCCATTTTCGGCCAACAATCTTTTTCATGGAAAACCCAGTCATATGAGTCGATTCAATGCATGCTACGATCACGGTATGAATTTGATGGCAATATATTTTTGTCCAGATTTTAAATTATGTCTTTCCCTGTCCATAATGCTAAATTGAGGAGATAAAATAGAAATATAAATAGGAAAAAGAAAAGAAATGTACAGTGACCACCCATTTTCCGCCCACAATCTTTTTTATGGAAATCCCAGTCATATGAGTCGAGTCCATGCATGCTACGATCACAGTATAAATTTGAAGGCAAAATATTTTTGTGCAGAGCTTAGATTAGGTCTTTCCCTGGCCATAGTGCTGAAGTGAGGAGGTAAAATATAAATATAAATAGAATACAGAAGAGAAATGTACAGTGATCACCCATTTTAGGCCCACAATCTTTTTCATGGTAATCCCAGTCATATTAGTCGAGTTCATGCATGCTACGATCACGGTATGAATTTGAAGGCAAAATATTTTTGTGCGGAATTTAGATTAGGTCTTTCCCTGTCCATAATGCTAAATTGAGGAGGTAAAATATAAATATAAATAGGAAACAGAAGAGAAATGTACAGTGATCACCCATTTTCGGCCCACAATCTTTTTCATGGAAATCCCAGTCATATGAGTCGCGTCCATGCATGCTACGATCACGGTATGAATTTGAAGGCAAAATATTTTGGTGCAGAGCTTACATTAGGTCTTTCCCTGTCCATAATGCTGAATTGAGGAGGTAAAATATAAATATAAATAGGAAACAGAAAAGAAATGTACAGTGATCACCTATTTTCGGCCCACAAACTTTTTCATGGAAATCCCAGTCATATGAGTCGATTCAATGCATGCTACGATCACGGTATGAATTTGAAGGCAAAATATTTTTGTGCAGATCTTAGATTAGGTCTTTCCCTGTCCATAATGCTAAATTGAGGAGGTAAAATAGAAATAGTAATAGGAAACAGAAGAGAAATATACAGTGATCACCCATTTTCTGCCAACAATCTTTTTCATGGAATACCCAGTCATATGAGTCGATTCAATGCATGCTACGATCACGGTATGAATTTGATGGCAATATATTTTTGTCCAGATTTTAAATTATGTCTTTCCCTGTCCATAATGCTAAATTGAGGAGATAAAATAGAAATATAAATAGGAAAAAGAAAAGAAATGTACAGTGACCACCCATTTTCCGCCCACAATCTTTTTTATGGAAATCCCAGTCATATGAGTCGAGTCCATGCATGCTACGATCACGGTATGAATTTGAAGGCAAAATATTTTTGTGCAGAGCTTAGATTAGGTCTTTCCCTGGCCATAGTGCTGAAGTGAGGAGGTAAAATATAAATATAAATAGAATACAGAAGAGAAATGTACAGTGATCACCCATTTTAGGCCCACAATCTTTTTCATGGAAATCCCAGTCATATTAGTCGAGTTCATGCATGCTACGATCACGGTATGAATTTGAAGGCAAAATATTTTTGTGCTGATCTTAGATAAGGTCTTTCCCTGTCCATAATGCTAAATTGAGGAGGTAAAATAGAAATATAAATAGGAAACAGAAGAGAAATGTACAGTGATCACCCATTTTCGGCCCACAATCTTTTTCATGGAAATCCCAGTCATATGAGTCGCGTCCATGCATGCTACGATCACGGTATGAATTTGAAGGCAAAATATTTTGGTGCAGAGCTTACATTAGGTCTTTCCCTGTCCATAATGCTGAATTGAGGAGGTAAAATATAAATATAAATAGGAAACAGAAAAGAAATGTACAGTGATCACCTATTTTCGGCCCACAAACTTTTTCATGGAAATCCCAGTCATATGAGTCGATTCAATGCATGCTACGATCACGGTATGAATTTGAAGGCAAAATATTTTTGTGCAGATCTTAGATTAGTTCTTTCCCTGTCCATAATGCTAAATTGAGGAGGTAAAATAGAAATAGTAATAGGAAACAGAAGAGAAATATACAGTGATCACCCATTTTCTGCCAACAATCTTTTTCATGGAAATCCCAGTCATATGAGTCGAGTCCATGCATGCTACGATCACGGTATGAATTTATAGCAAAAATATTTTTTTGCCGCTCTTAGATTAGGTCTTTCCCTGTCCATAATGCTAAATTGATGAAGTAAAATATAAATATAAATAGGAAACAGAAGAGGATTGTACAGTGATTACCCATTTTCTGCACTCAATCTTTTTCATGGAAATCCCAGTCATATGAGTCGAATCCATGCATGCTACGATCACGGTATGAATTTGAAGGCAAAATATTTTTTTGCAGATCTTAGATTAGGTCTTTCCCTGTCCATAATGTTAAATTGAGGAAGTAAAATATAAATATAAATAGGAAACAGAAGAAAAATGTACAGTGATCACCCATTTCCTGCCCACAATCTTTTTCATGGAAATCCCAGTCATATGAGTCGAGTCCATGCATGCTACGATCATGGTATGAATTTGAAGGCAAAATATTTTTTTGCAGATCTTATATTAGATCTTTCCCTGTCCATAATGCTAAATTGAGGAAGTAAAATATAATTATAAATAGGAAACAGAAGAGAAATGTACAGTGATCACCCATTTTGTGCCCCCAATCTTTTTCATGGAAATCCCAGTCATATGAATCGAGTCCATGCATGCTATGATCACGGTATGAATTTGAAGGCAAAATATTTTCTTGCAGAACTTAGATTAGGTCTTTCCCAGTTCATAATGCTAAATTCAGGAAGTAAAATATAAATATAAATAGGAAACAGAAGAGAAATGTACAGTGATCACCCATTTTCTGCCCACAATCTTTTTCATGGAAATCCCAGTCATATGAGTCGAGTCCATGCATGCTACGATCACGGTATGAATTTGAAGGCAAATATTACTGTGCAGGGCTTTGATTAGTTCTTTCCCTGTCCATAATGCTAAATTGAGGAGGTAAAATATAAATATAAATAGGAAACAGAAGAGAAATGTACAGTGATCACCCATTTTCTGCCCACAATCTCTTTCATGGAAATGCCAGTCTTAGATTAGGTCTTTCCCTGTCCATAATGCTAAATTAAAGCAGTAAAATATAAATATAAATAGGAACCAGAAGAGAAATGTACAGTGATCACCCATTTTCGGCCCACAATCTTTTTCATGGAAATCCCAGTCATATGAGTTGAGTCCATGCATGCTACGATCACGGTATGTGTTTGAAGGCAAAATATTTTTTTGCAGACTTTAGATTAGATCTTTACCTGTCCATAATGCTAAATTGAGGAGGTAAAATAGAAATATAAATAGGAAACAGAAGAGTAATGTACAGTGATCACCCATTTTCTGCCCACAATCTCTTTCATGGAAATGCCAGTCTTAGATTAGGTCTTTCCCTGTCCATAATGCTAAATTAAAGCAGTAAAATAGAAATATAAATAGGAAACAGAAGAGAAATGTACAGTGATCACCAATTTTCGGCCCACAATCTATTTCATGGAAATCCCAGTCATATGAGTCAAGTCCATGCATGCTACGATCACGGTATGAATTTGAAGGCAAAAAAATATTTTGCCGATCTTAGATTTGGTCTTTCCCTGTCCATAATGCTAAATTGAGGAGGTAAAATATAAATATGAATAGGAAACAGAAGAGAATTGTACAGTGATCACCCATTTTCTGCCCACAATCTCTTTCATGGAAATGCCAGTCTTAGATTAGGTCTTTCCCTGTCCATAATGCTAAATTGAGGAGGTAAAATATAAATATAAATAGGAAACAGAAGAGAAATGTACAGTGATCACCCATTTTCGGCCCACAATCTATTTCATGGACATCCCAGTCATATGAGTCGTGTCCATGCATGCTACGATCACGGTATGAATTTGAAGGCAAAATATTTTTTTGCAGATCTTAGATTAGGTCTTTCCCTGTCCATAATGCTAAATTAAGGAAGTAAAACAGAAATATAAATAGGAAACAGAAGAGAAATGTACAGGGATCACCCATTTTCAGCCCACAATCTTTTTCATGGAAATCCCAGTCATATGAGTCGAGTCCATGCATGCTACGATCACGGTATGAATTTGAAGGCAAAATATTTTTTGCAGATCTTAGATTAGGTCTTTCCCTGTCCATAATGCTAAATTAAGGAAGTAAAATATAAATATAAATAGAAAACCGTAGAAAAATGTACAGTGATCCCCCATTTTGTGCCCACAATCTTTTTCATGGAAATCCCAGTCATATGAGTCGAGTCCATGCATGCTACGATCTCGGTATGAATTTAAAGGCAAAATATTTTTTTGCAGATCTTAGATTAGGTCTTCCCTGTCCATAATGCTAAATTGAGGAAGTAAAATAGAAATATAAATAGGAAAAAGAAGAGAAATGTACAGTGATCACCCATTTTCTGCCCACAATCTTTTTCATGGCAATCCCAGTCATATGATTTCTGTCGTCTACTTTGAAAATTAAAGGCATACAAATAACGGTTTGCTCGATGAATCTGGAATACCACTTTTTCGTTTCTATAGAATACTTATAAAATTGATATCAAATGTGATGGATATTTTCCTTAAACCAGGGCTAAAAAATTTTTTCAGTCAGTTGTATAAGGACAACGTGGGATTGGATGAATGGCAACTTTTTAGGGGATTTGTGGGAATTTTTAGTACAGCCCAAAAGTGGGGGATCAGTCATATTTATTTTTTTATTTTTTTACATTGAATGAAATAATTTAAAAATTAGTATTAAATTGTAGGATATTTGTTAATTAATCCATGTCTACAAAGATTATACATTTTGTTGAATAGAGCAAACTGGAGGTGCAACCATGTCTTTGGTGCATTCTTTGAAAATTTACGGCATCCAAAAACCGGTTTGATTGAGGACTCCGGATTTTATCTTTTCTGCGTCTATAGAATAGTTATCAAATTGATATCAAATGTTAGGGAATTACTTGCTTAATCCATGTTGAAAAAAATTTTTTTCAGGCGTTTGAATAGGACTTCTGATAAGGGATTTTATAGAATTTTAATACGGCCCAAAACTGGGGGATCAGTAAAGTTTCAATTCTTTTTAATTTTTTTCCATTAAATGAAATATTTAAAAAATTAGTATTATAGGAAATTTATCAATACATCCACTTATAAGGATATTTAATTCGGATTTATAGGGAAACTTGCACCTTCGACAATGTCGCTGCTGTGAACGTTGGCAATTTAAGGTTGGCTCGATGAGATCACATTTCCACTTTGTCCTCTCTAGGGAATCCTCATGAAATAGATATCATTGTGTGGAATTTCCTGCTTACTCCATGGGTCAAAGAATTATTTCAGTCACTTGTGTGGGGAGAAAGTGACCTTCAATGATACGGGGCCTTGTGTTAGTGAATTTGTTGGAAATTTCAGGCAGACCAAAACAGGAGGATCACTCACATTTAACTTCTTTATAACTTTTTTCCAGTAGATGAAATCTCTTCAAAATTGGGAGTAAATTGTGCGGAATCTCTCACTCTGTGCATGGCTGTAGCCATTTTTCATTCGCTTTTAGGCGGGAAAATGCAGTTTCGACCATGTCGCTGCAGTCACCGTTGGCAATTTACGGTGTCCGAAAAGCGGTTTGCTTGAGGAGATCGCATTTCAACTTTTTCCTCTCTAGGGGATCCTCATGAGATAGATGTCAGATTTTGGGGAATTTCCTGCTGACTCCATCGGTCAAAGAATTATTTCAGTCGCTTGTGTGGGGAGGGAGTGACCTTCGACAATTCGGGACCTAGCGTTAGTGAATTTGTTGGAATTTTCATGCGGACCAAAACTGGGGTCCTCCCCCAATTCAGTGCTTTATAAATTGTAATAGAAGCCTTAAAATGCCAATTTCCAATTTTTTTTATTTGTACACATTTTACTATTTATTCCTATAGAGTTTGATGCATGAGAAAAGAAAAAAGCAATTGCATTCCTTTTCGTCCTAGACATATGAATTAAATCTTTTTAAGACTTCGAACAATGCAGTTTTAGGCCCTAGAAGCTTCAGAAACGCCAATTTCCAAGATTTTTTATTTGTACACATTTTATTATTGATTCCTATACAGTTTGATGAATTAGAAAAGAAAAAAGCAATTGCTGTCCTTTCCGTGCAAGATATATGCCTTAAATCTGACATTGAACATTGCAGTTTTAGGCCCTAGTAGTAATAGTAGCCTCAAAAATGCTAATTTCCAAAATTTCTTATTTGTACACATTTTATTATTTATTCCTATACAGTTTGATGCATAAGAAAAGAAAAAAGCAATTGTAGTCCTTTCCGTGCAAAACATATGCCTTAAATTAGATATCGAACATTGCAGTTTTAGTCCCTAGAAGTAATAGAAGGCTCAGAAATGCCAATTTCCAAAATGTTGTATGTGTACACATTTTATTATTGATTCCGATACAGTTTGATGTATAAGAAAAGAAAAAAGCAATTGCCGTCCTTTTCGTGCAAGACATATGGCTTAAATCAGATATCGAACATTGCAGTTTTAGGCCCTAGTAATAATAGAAGCCTCAAAAATGCAAATTTCCAAAATTTCTTATTTGTACACATTTTGTTACTGATTCCTATAGAGTTTGATGCATAAGAAAAGAAAAAAGCAATTGCAGTCCTTTTTGTGCATATTTCCTTTTTAAATATGACATCGAACAATGCACTTTAGTCCGTAGTAGTAATAGAAGGCTCAGAAATGCCAATTTCCAAAATGTTGTATGTGTACACATTTTATTATTGATTCCGATACAGTTTGATGCATAAGAAAAGAAAAAAGCAAAAGCTGTCCTTTTCCTGCAAGACATATGGCTTAAATCAGATATCGAACATTGCAGTTTTAGGCCCTAGTAGTAATTGAAGCCTCAAAAATTCCAATTTCCAACAATTCTTAATTCTTCACATTGTATTATTGATTCCTATACAGTTTGATGCATAAGAATAGAAAAAAGCAATTGCAGTCCTTTTCGTGCAAGATATATGCCTTAAACCAGATATCGAACATTGCAGTTTTAGGCTCTAGTAGTAATAGGAGCCTCAAAAATGCCAATTTCCAACATTTCTTATTTCTTCACATTTTATTATTGATTCCTATACAGTTTGAGGCATAAGAAAAAAAAAGCAATTACAGTCCATTTCCTGCAAGACAAATGCCTTAAATCACACATCGAACATTGCAGTTTAAGGCCCTAGTAGTAATAGAACCCTCAAAAATGCCAATTTCCAAAATGTTTTATTTGTACACATTTAATTTTTGATTCCTATAGAAGTTGATGCATAAGAAAAGAAAAAAGCAATTGCAGCCCATTTCGTGCAAGACATATGACTTACATCAGACATCGCCCATAGCACTTTTAGGCACTAGTAGTAATAGAAGTCTCCAAAATGCCAATTTCTAAAATATTTTTTTTTACACATTTTATTATTGATTCCTTTACAGTTTGATGCTTAACAAAAGAAAAAAGCAATTGCTGTCCATTTCGTGCAAGAGATATGCCTTAAATCAGACATCGAACATTGCAGTTTTAGCCCCTAGTAGTAATAGAAGCATGAAAAATTCCAATTTCCAAAATTTCTTATTTGTACACATTTCATTATTGATTCCTATACAGTTTGATGCATGAGAAAAGAAAAAAGCAATTGCATTCCTTTTCGTGAAAGACATATACCTTAAATCAGACATCGAACATTGCAGTTTTAGGCCCTAGTAGTAATAGAAGACAGAAAAAGACAATTTCCAAAATTTCTTATTTGTACACATTTTATTATTGATTCCTATAGAGTTTGATGCATAAGAAAAGAGAAAAGCAATTGCAGTCCTTTTCGTGCAAGACATATGCCTTAAATCAAACATCGAACATTGTAGTTTTAGGCCGTAGTAGTAATAGAAGACTCAAAAATGACAATTTCCAAAATTTGTTATTGTTACACATTTTATTTTTGATTCCTATACAGTTTGATGCATGAGAAAAAAATTTGCAATTGCAGTCCTTTTCGTAAACGACATATGCCTTAAATCAGACATCGAACATTGCAGTTTTAGTCCCTACAAGTAATAGAAGCCTCAAAAATGCCAATTTCCATAATTTCTTATTTGTACACATGTTATCATTGATTCCTATACAGTTTGATGCATTAGAAAAAAAAAGCAATTGCAGTACTTGTCGTGCAAGTCATATGCCTTAAATCACACATCGAACATTGCAGTTTTAGTCGTTAGTAGTAATAGAAGCCTCAAAAATTCCAATTTCCAAAATTTCTTATTTGTACACATTTTATTATTGAATCCTATACAGCTTGATGCATAAGAAAAGAAAAAAGCTATTGCAGTCCTTTTCGTGCAAGACATATGCCGTAAATCAGACTTCGAACATTGCAGTTTTAGGCCCTAGTAATAATAGAAGCCTCAAAAATGACAATTTCCAAAATTTCTTGTTTGTACACATTTTATTATTGATTCCTATAGAGGTTGATGCATAAGAAAAGAAAAAAGCAAATGCAGTCCTTTTCGTGCAAGACATATGCCTTAAATCAGACATCGAACATTGCTGTTTTAGGCTCTAATAGGCCACAAAAAGCCAATTTCCAAAATTTCTTGTTGTACACATTTTATTATTGATTCCTATACAGTTTGATGCATAAGAAAAGAAGAAAGCAATTGCAGTCTATTTCGTGCAATACATATGCCTTAAATCAGACATCGAACATTGCACCTTTAGGTTCTAGTAGTGATAGAAGTCTCCAATATGCCAATTTCCAAAATGTTTTATTTGTACACATTTTATTATTGATTCATTTACAGCTTGATGCATAACAAAAAAAAGCAATTGCACTCCTTTTCGTGCAAGACATATGCCTTACATCATACATCGAACATTGCAGTTTTAGGTCCTAGTATTAAATATTAGAAGCCTCAAAAATGCCAATTTCCAAAATTTCTTTTTTGTACACATTTTATTATTGATTCCGATACAGTTTGATGCATAAGAAAAGAAAAAATTAATTGCAGTCCTTTTCGTGAAAGACATATGCCTTAAATCAGACATCGAACATTTCAGTTTTAGACTACAGTTTGATGCATAAGAAATGGAAAAAGCTATTGCAGTCCTTTTCGTGCAAGACATATGCCTTAAATCATACATCGAACATTGAAGTTTTAGTCCCTACTAGTAATAGAAGCCTCAAACATGCCAATTTCCAAAATGTTTTATTTGTACACATTTTATTATTGATTCATTTACAGTTTGATGCATAAGGAAAGAAAAAAGCCATTGGGGTCCTTTTCGTGCTAGTCATATGCCTTAAATCAGACATTGAACATTGCAGTTTTAGGCCCTAGTAGTAATAAAAGCCTCAGAAATGCCAATTTCCAAAATGTCTTATGTGTACACATTTTATTATTGATTCCTATACAGTTTGAGGCAGAAGAAAAGAAAAAAGCAATTGCAGTCCTTTTCGTGCAAGATATATGCCTTAAATCAGGCATCGAACATTGCAGTTTTAGGCCCTAGTAATAATGGAAGCCTCTAACTTTGTCCTCTCTAGGCGATCTTCATGAAATAGGTATCAAATTGTGAGGAATTTCCCGCTGAATCCATGTGTTAAAGAATTATTTCAGTTGCTTGTGTAGGGAGGGAGTAACCTTCGACTATACAGGCCCTTGTGCTAGTGAATTTGTTGGAATTTTCATGTGTACGTAAACCGGGGGAACACTCACATTTCACTCCTTTATAATTTTTTAGCTGAAATATCTTCAAATTTGATATTAAAATGTGCCAACTATCTCAGTATATCCATGTCTACATGTTTTTTTTATTTGGTTTTATAAGCAAAGTAATACTTCGACCTTGTCTCTGCTGTGACTCTTTGCAATTTATGGTGTCCGAGAAGCGGTTTGCTCGATGAGATCGCATTTCAACTTTTTCCTCTCCAGGGAATTCTCATGAAATTGATATCAGATTGTGCAGTATTTCCTGCGTAAACTATGCATCAAAGAATTATTTAACTCTCTTGTGTAGGGACAATTGACCTTCGATGATAGGGGACCTTGTGCTAGTGAATTTGTTGGAATTTTCATGCAGACCGAAACTGAGAGATCACTCACCTTTCACTTCTTTAGAACTTTTTTACATTAACTGAAATCTCTTCAAAATTGGTATTAAATTGTGCGGAATTTCTCAGTCCATCCATGTCTAGAATGATTTTCCATTTGGTTTTATAGGGCAAAGTTCAGCTTCGACCGTGTCGCTGCTGTGCCCGTTGACAAATTACGGTGTCAGAAAAGCAGTTTTCTCGATAAGATCGCATTTGAACTTTTCCTCTCCAGGGAATCCTTATGAAATTGATATCAGTTTCTGCAGAATTTCCTGCTTAATCCTTGAGTCAATGAATCATTTCAGTCTCTTGTGTAGGGAAGGAGTGACATTCGAAAATGCGGTACCTTGTGCTAGTGAATTTGTTGGAATTTCTTGCGGTCCAAAACTGGGGGATCGCTCAGAATTCACTTCTTTGTAATTTTTTTACAGTGGATGAAATCTCTTCAAAATTGGTATTAAATTGTGCGGAATGTCTCAGTCCTTCCATTTCTCCAAGGATTTGGTTTGATAGGGCCAAGTACAGAAGATCATGTCGAATTCGCCCCTGTCCGCACGTCATCAGTCTTTTTTGTACCCGCCTTTTCAAACCTGCTAGCTAATAAATCAATAAATGACCCATGTAATCCTTACTATTCGATTAGAAATGATAACTTTAACTTTGTAACGGTCTAAACGGGCCATGTTCAAAATACAGAAGTGCAATAACCAGTTAACCATATAAACTATATCCTTAAAAAAAATTAACCCCAGACCCCAGAAGCGGCGGGAATATTTTGACACGTCGAAGTTAAATTCAAAATAATTACATAACAATAATAAAACTTCGAGACTTTGGTTGGCTGGTTTAAAAAGTCTTAAGAATAAATATACCTTTGAAACAAATATGAATTTTCATCATTCTATTTAGAAATAATTTCCTAGTGAATGTCAAAGTTGAAATGAGGATTAATATGTTCCGAGGCGAAGTTAATCAGACTCATAGTTTGCGGTTTCAATTCCAAAGAGTCCCCACTTCAAGTTCAATTATTAGGTAAGAATTTGTAAGGCGGCGATAATGGTTCAGTGGTAAGATCTCTACCCACGAAATCTCTGATTGTAGGATCGTGCCAGACTCGCGGCTATGTTACATTTTTCTTACAACAGACCATGCCAACAAACATTATGTTTATAAGTCAATAAAAATCTATAAGGTAGCGGTATGTCTGAGAAAAAATGGACTTGCTGTTACATGTTCAATTCTGGCAAGCAACCCATACTAATGGTTAGTTGTACGGGAAATCAATTATTCCTGTGCGTCCGTTGGAGATCTTATCGGCGTTGGATTTGCCATTATTGGCAAATCCGATGCTGGCAACTCTCCACCCCGAATCGACGTACTAAAACTCGCAAGAAAAACAGGGTGCGGCTTTTCTTTGGCCCGTTTTAAGCCCGGTCCGTTTCTTTACCGGCGGTGATTTTTCAGAGTCCCTCATGAGCAGCACGACCTTAGTGCTGTTAATGTGATTTTCTTTTCTTTAATTTGCATTACAACAAAACTCAAGAAAAACGGGCCAAGAAACCAAATAAAATTCAACAAAGCTTGGCTATGCCAAAAAACAAGTCGCACGTAAAAACGCAAAAAGAATAAGAAAAAGAAAATAAGACAAACCAAAAAATGAAAGTTCTGCTTAAAAAAGCCAGAAACTAAAGTGGGAGGAGGGTGAAAATTAGAATTTGACTAAAAAATTAAAAAGTAAGTCAAATAGAAAAAAAATGGTATGCGGCTTGAAGCGGAAAACAAAACTAAAAAAAAAAAGATGGAAGGGGTAAAAAGTTCAAACCACTAACAAAGATTTTAAAAAATCACACTTGGCTTCAATTCGCTAATATCCACACGTAAAAACTCAACTCTTGACGGGAGGTTCTTTGCTGGTTCATGTTATTTTCTTTGTTACACTGATTAGCTCTTTGAAGTACCACCTAAGAAGGAATATTAGAATTTACCGATAAAAGATTTCTGTGTCGGAATATGGTAAATGGTGAGTGAAAATTATTTTAGTTTCAACAATTATTATACAATGTATTTTAAATGATTACGAATATTTAAACCGTTCGATATTTTATTATGTTTCAACAATATATAGTGCACGAATTAAGTTTTCAAATTGCGTTAATTTATCAGTTGCCTGATTTGTAGCACATCTTTCGTTTTCAAACAATTTACTTGTATATGGAAAATAAGTTTTTGTTAATACATAGTTTAAAACTGAATAGATGTGAACTTTCTTATTGGTGGTGATACGCATTAAAATTGTCATGTTGGTAAAATGCGAAACTAACCTACGAGATACAACGAAAGATTTACGATTGTAATTTACATTCGCACACCTTACATCTCAAATATGTTAACCCATAAAACTGCAAAGATTGAAAATTACTTCACTCGTTAAAATACATTTTTATTCAAATTTAATCATCCCGTGCAACCAGAGTTGTGACTAGGCTCCCCGAAAACCAGAATGTACATACAGTTAATTTATAAAGTCTTTTCTAAAATGTAATATTCAAAGTTCCCCTACACCACAAGATCTCTCGCCAATGTATTACGTCTTTCATTTTGAGCCCAAACATTTCACTTCATATAGAAGGTAGGCATATAAAGAATATATATATTAAACTCTTGTTCTGATAAAGAAAATTCTTGTGTCGAACCAAATTGGTCAGATACCTAAAAGTCATCAAGTTATCTTCAGTACTGTGGCTGTGAGGAAGTCAACCCCTTCCAGTTATTAAACAAAGTGGAGGCAGGCTAAGTTTCAGTCCATTCTTTCACTACCTGAAACATATCGCACCATAGATTTGCAATTTTCAAATTCCTTTTTACAAAAATCATTTAATGTGTGTTCAGTCTTACAGTTTATCAAAACCAACATGTTTGCTATTGCGCTGAAAGTTTCAACATTTCTTTTACATTTGTTAATGTGTCAGAACAACTGCACAACATTTCAGTAGTAAGCTTTTCTTAACTTTAGTATTTTCTATTTATATATTTTTCATAATCTAAGCAAAACATGGGACAAATTCATCTTGAAATAGATTCTTGATAATTTTAAATTCTGACACGCATCCACATATTCGATTAAAATCAAATCTTTGAAACATATTGGTCAGGAGGATTTTTTAAAAAAATCCAGTCTATAATTAGGAGAAGAAATCTATTTTCTTGGATCATACACCGTTCTATTTAATTATAGATATTTTCGTGATGCTCTTTATCCTTCTATCTAGAGATTGATTTATTTGGAAAATATCTAAGAACTATGCAGACTGCAGTATTTATTTCGGATAAAACCATGATAGTAAAGTAATCTATTTTTACCTTTATTTATTTATTTATTTTTGTTTATTTATTTTTACCTTTATTTGATTAATTATTAATTAAATATGTTGATATGAAAGAATGTTCATTTTACATAGACTGAAATTCATATGCCGAAACTTACCAACATTGGTTGGTTAACACGAATTTCAAGGAGAAAACATTGACTTTGATAATAAAATCTGACCATACCAATATTTGTTCACCTGATTTAAAGTATCAAAATTTCATTTCAGTTAATAAAGATGATTTTTTTTTTGGTTTCATTTCCTGCGACATCAAAAATTCTATTTAAAATAATTTTATAGAACTTTTTCTGAAATAAAAATCGGAAAATGAAAGGAAAAGAAAAATTAAATAATGAAACAGTCATATTGGTAATAAGTCAAGAGGCACGGTGGAGTATTTGATAGCGGCTTGGAGCCAAGTTCGAATTCCCTTGGAAAAGATATGAATCCTCTTCTTCTCACCAGCTATGGTTAGATAGCAGTACAGACCGGGTTCTATATTCCTGGATGGCATCTGGTCTACTGCAAAAAGAAATGGCAACCTACTGCGAGAAAAAAAATCTGCCTCATCAGTCATGTATCGAAAGATACATGATCGCCTAAAAGTGTATCGCGCATGGCACTTAACTGAATCGGAGGACCGAGCTCGAATTCCCAGTTGAATCCATTACATTCGCTTACGTTTTAATTCCCTTGCGAAATGTATGAATGCACTTTTTCTTCCCAAGCTATGGGTAAATATCAGTACAGACCGGGTTCTGTAGCCTTGGATGGCATCTGATCTACTGCAGAAAGAAATGGCAACCTACCGCGAGAAAAAATCTGCCTCATCAGTCATGTATCGATAGGTACATGATCGCCTAACGTGTATCATGCATGGCACATAACTGACTGGCGTGTTTATTAAGAAGATCGAGATCAGCAATATGTATCAGGTAATCTGGAGTTGAAATTATCTGGATACCAACAAGGTCTTTGAATCTAGCCAAGTTGTCTGGCGGGAAGGCAGGTAACAACTGTTTCCATTAAATAACCCTTGCGTGATTAGATGGATAAGTTTCAATGCTTTTTTAAATTGTAAAAGTTAAAGGAGGTTTAATTTCGCTACTCAAATGTACGTGATGTGATGCCAGTCATCAAGGATAAGTTATTCTTAGGCTTAGACAGTAAACAAAATTCCGAGATATTTGATGCCCAAACTTAAAGCATATCAGAAATGTATATTTAAAACAATAAGTTTAAATACGTTAGTTTTTCGTTTGTATTTTTAAAACATCAGTTGAACGTCAAGAAAACGAAAACAAATTTGAAATGAATTAAACGTTTATGATGTGAAAAGTTGAAATAGCAATCAAATATTTTTTATCTTCTTTAAATGTGCAATTATAATGACTTTAAAAACATTTCAGATCCATTATTGCATAGGGAGCTTAGCTTATCATTTCTGAATACGGAGATGCCAGTTCAGGACCCCTAAAAACCAGACATAGTTCAGATACAATAGATACTTTGGAGTTGTGCATTCTTCAAAAAGATAATAAATGGAATTGTGGCCCAATTTGGACTCTAATGAGATTATTTCCTTTTTTACAAATTATTTAAGATCTTTTATTATGCTTCATTTTTACCTACTTGCAAAAATTAAAATCGAAATAAAAGTTATCAGCAAGGATTTTATTTAATTGTTGTGTATAAAACTTTTCTAATTTTTAATCATATCCAGAGATGAGAGATTAAAAGAAAGTCTTAAAAATGAGTTATCTGTCTACGCTGATTTTGCAAGGTAAAATTATTTCCCTCTTTAGAAAAAGAAGTTCGGACTTGAAAAAGGAATATTTTTGAAAATATAAATTGATACATTATTTTCAGACATAATCATTGGAATCTGTCGGAAGAAGGGATGGTGTCTACATGTGATAATTTTTTTTAAATAAATCAAAGGCACTAAATTTTTTATGTTTTTTTTTCTTTCTTTTTAAGTCTCTTTCTCTTTTTTTATTCCGTAATATCTTCCCCGTCATACCAAAGGGTATTTTTTGAGGGGTGGAAAACATCAAAATTCACGGTCTTTTAGGTATTGAAGAGTGGATACATCGAAGCTGGTAAGTTCCATGAATTCTAGAAGCGGATACTGGATTATTAAAGTGATACAGACGAGAATTCGGCTTAAAGAAAGCAATCAACCAATGTATTTTCAAGCCCGAAAAGTTCATGCTCATATGTTACCCTTGGTTGTTACTAAGCTGAAAATGTGTTGGAACAAGGAATATTAGAAAAAGTCAGCCAGGATGGTAGCAGTTAGGATTCATCCACTGTGCTGATATGCAGGTACAATGAAGGTTTAAGAATTTGTGGCAATTATAAGATTGGCGTGAATCACCAAAACTGTTCTGATTCATTGCCACTGCCAAACACTGAAATAACGTACCATGAGTTTGCTGGTATTAAATAATTTGCTAAAGTTAACTTCAAGTCAGCATATAATCAGATAACAATTGATAGCAAGTTTCAAGAAGTCACCAAAATGAACATATTATTGGATTAAACAGAAGGACGTTTGGAGTTAAAAATTTAAAACACAAAATCAAAAAAACGATCGAAAATGTTTTAGAGGTGATTAAAAATATAATTGTATATGAGGACAATATTGGCATTGGTGCTTGCAGAAAAGAAGCGCTAAACAGTAAAACGGGGCAAGTTTGAGAAAATTAAATAGGACTGTATGACAATTAATCGTGATAAATGCAAGTTTAATTGGGAAAATCATACTTAGGATATCAAATATCCAAAGATGGTATATTGCTGGATGATAAACTCGTAAGATTTGAGAGAGAGCTGCACCCAGAAATAAGAGTCAGAATCTTTTTTGTGATTAACCAATTTCTATAACAGATATCTACCGCGATATAGTGGAACGATTTAACAAAATAAGGAAGAAGAATACCGAATTTCAATAGACAAAAAGACAGGAGGTTGCTTTCGAGAAATTAAAAAATAAAACACTCGTAAACAAAGGAGTTGTTAAAATTTTGGACTCGGCGAAAAAATTGACGTTAACTACTGATGTCAGTGACTGTGCTATAGCCGCAATGTTGTCACATGGGGTTATTACCTTGTAATGTACTTATCCGGAAAACTAACATTGACGGAGGCGAATTATTTAAATATTGACAAGGAGGAGGAAATAGCGATTGTGTGGAGCAAAGAAAGAGCTAGATTTTTTTTTTTTTTTTTTTTTGCTGGGGAGGACATTTCTATTGAAATCTGATCATAAGCCTTTGGAATTTATATTCAACACCAGAAGAGAGTTCCCAAATGTCAAATCTGCAAGGATATTAATATGGACGATTAGGCTGATGTCGTTTGACTTTGACATTGTATATATTAAAGGAAATACTATTCCGTATGTTGATGCATTATCTTGGTTAAAGTTTGGGAGTAAAAATATTGAAGTAATCGGAAATATTGCGGATAGTTTTTTGTACTAGATAGAAATGGATGTATTATCCTTAAAAGGGCTTAGGCTGGGAAATAGACAGGGACCAGAGTTGAATAGAATTATGGGTAGAAATAAAGAGAAATACATGGAAGAATTGCTGTATGACCGAGAGACCTTTTAAAGAATCAAGACACAACGATAGAAAAAGAAATTATGTGTAATGAAGATATCCTAGTACCTCCACAGTCTCCGAGAAAAGAATTAATTAAAGCCGTGCACAACGATATACATGGAAGTATATTGGTTACGCATATGTGTTTAACATTGTAAGCATGGTGGCCAGGCTATTCAAGAGGGTGGAAGGACATGGTAAAAAAAAACCCCAAAGTGTGCAGAAATAAAGAAATTTAGGCAAACTAAAATTCACTTCTGGCCAAAGGAAATGGATCCCTGGACGCGAGTACATGTGGGTCATGCCACCATTAAAGCTATGTAGCATGAGTATTGTTCTCTTGACGGTCGTTCAAAGAGAATGTTCGTAAGTGCTGCTTGTTCGGTATTTACATTGTTTTTCCTTCACCGGTTTTCTTACCAGTGATCACTTTATTCATTTCATCTTTTCGGTGGGCCTCTCTTCCCGACATGCTCCCCCTCCCATGACCACAAGGCCTATGAATTGTGTTCATAGGACGGGTAATCATGTGCCGGTCCTCGCATTTGTTGGGTTAATAATCTAGGTGGTTGTGATACCTTTGTACTACGCCGTAGACCCTGATTTGTTGGCAGTTATACGATTGTGGGTTGTCTTCCGTCCACTTCCATTTTGTCCAAGACCCTGTCGTCGCATCCCGGCTCGTTTATTTCCATACTTTTCAGTGCGGTGTATGGTGGTTCGTCATCGATGGAAGCGGTTGTGATGTCTGGTAGTCTGGCATATCTACGACGGGTAATATCACCACTTCTGCTCTCGTCCATTACTTTGAGGGTAATGTACTGATGATATGTATTTTTTTTTATTCCCTAATCCTTAAGGAACGAATTGTATTTTTGGGAGTCAAATTGCGTTCTTCCATCCGACGATA
Organism: Acanthosepion lycidas; assembly: GCA_963932145.1. Taxonomy (NCBI): domain Eukaryota; kingdom Metazoa; phylum Mollusca; class Cephalopoda; order Sepiida; family Sepiidae; genus Acanthosepion; species Acanthosepion lycidas. Next base: position 6,454,203 of record OZ010604.1, on the reverse strand, counting down.
TCTCCTCCGGTGCACCGTACATAAAGAACCAACTTCGTAAGGACTCGCATATTGTTTTAGCTTTCCCCGATGTTAATGAGGGCTACTTCCAGTGAGGAAAAGAGCACCATGACGCAATTCACTCAGCCAGAAATATGTATTGCTTGGCATTTGCACCAGAAGCTTCAGTACGAACATTTCATGGTGTTTAGATGTCAATCTGAAGACAGTGCAGAGGATTCCGAAAGAGTTGGATGAATCTAATTGTGATTACAAAGGCACAGCAGCTCAAAAAATTAACTCTGATTGTTCTGATAAGAAAAGAACATCAGACTCGACACGGAGGCCTACTTCAAGAAGTAGTGCTGCCCTGAATCAAGATGGTGTCTGCTGGGAGGTCAAAAGAGCTGTTATTCCTTTGACGCCACGATTAATGAATACACTTTCTACTCACTCAGTAATGTTTATTTATAAGAATATAAAAGTATATGATCCAATTACAATGTGATATTTATCATTTACTATTTTATGAAAAAATATATTTAAAACAAAATATTTTTATTAAAAAATTTACAAAAATAGAATATATATATATATATATATATATATATATATGCAGCTCAAGGCCTTTTTTACATGGAGTTTTCCGAACCCATAGGCTCGGGTAAAAATTACTCATAGACCCCTTATACACGGGCTTGGGTTGCTCTCTATCTCTTCGGCGTAGGTTCTATTCTGCCCGAAGATAGAAAGGTCGACAAACTCTAAGAGTTTGAGAAAACCCGTCCTGTGGGCATTTACGTTTGACTCACCACTGAATCAAAATGTGACACAAGGTCAGTTTGTTTTAACGTGGGGACTTGTGTGTCAACACTCGGGCCACTAGATAAAACTGGTCTGAGCTAGATATAGTCGGTTATCCCACCACTACAGAACAGATTTTACGGAACAAGTTCGAGGATTCTGTCCAGGCAGTGGGGAGAGGACAGTCACCAGAACGGAATAGATACTACGACAGCAGCATCTCCTCCAACGGGAAAACCCATCCTCTGATCGATTCGACTGCTTCGGCATTTATCCGAGACCCCTCCCCAAATATATATATATATTTGGTTGGTGCAAAAATAATTTCGTTTTCTCACATAGTAACATATGTTAGAAAACGAAATTATTTTTGCACCAACCTAATATATATATATGTGTGTGTGTATGTATTTATTGTACAATTACGTTTATAAGTCCGCAAAATTAATTCTCTGAAGTCTCTAAGGGCACCTGTGTGTGGATAAAAGTGTTGGTTAAGTGATCCAAAAGAGGAAAAATAAATAAATAAATAAAAACAAACTTGGAGGCTTGCGAATTAATATCCAAACTCATGACGCGTGGAATTAGAACAATATACCCCCATGGATTAAATAAGTGGTTTGGCTCGAAATTCTAGCGTATATCACCTGAAGAAGGCCTGAGCGTACAACGTCCGAAACCTCGTGAATATAGCAATAAAGATCAGGACAACAGCCCGAACAATATAATATATATATATATGTATGTATGTGTATATATATATATATATATATATATATATATATATATATATATATATATATATATAAAAATATATTGAATACGGCCAACAAGAAAGATTCTTTCATTCTTTTCTATCTGATAAAAATAAGGAAACCAAAAATGTATCTGGTAAGTTGGTAAGTTATTAAAAAATAAATTGGTATGGTGGTGATTTGCAGTTTAAGATCATTCTTGATTGTTATATATATATATTTATATATATTTCTTTATTCTGTTTATCTGGCCTTTCCTTTTTTTGTTAACAAGTTTTGTTCCGCTAGAGCAGTGGTTCCCAAACTTTTTGGGGGGCCGCATTTTCGCTATGAAAACTTACTTGTGCTTCAACAAATGTTGTGATAAAAAATTACATTTAAAAGTAAAACAACAAGGGGCGGTGATCTCACTTTTTCCTTCATATGTGGTCAGCTCCGCCTGATTTTTCTATTTCCCCTCGTGTTATGGTTTTACGATGTTCTTGCAGTCTTAAGGGAGCAGCCCGTTTTTCCTTTCTTACCAAAACTGCAGGGGATGGTGAACACATAGTCCTCAATCAAGTTCTCCTCTATTTCTTAACCGAAAGACGTGTCTGCGAAGTTTTCAAAAACTTTTGAAGGTCGTCCAGATGTTATATAGATCTCAGATCTTTTGTATTTTTTTCCGATAATCCCTTCACATAAGTTGACCGAAGCTGTTTTCTGAATATAGTTATCCTCTTGTATCCTTCTATCCCAGTTTGTAGGAGCTGCTGTCATGTACCTAGATTAGTTGTTACGTTGTAGAGTACTGCTTCTACTGACCATTTCTTGGTCATATGTCTCTGAATCACCACTTATGACTTTTGCTCGATGTTGTAAGCAGCGGACAACTCCTTTCTTTACACTGTATGCCTGTTAGGAGTTGAAGTTGAGGTATAGGTCGGTGAATGTTGGCTTGCGGTATAGAGATGTCTTGAAGCTATGCTCTGTTCGAGATATTAGTGCAGTTTGCGAGTTTGATGTCGTTTTTTCTGTCCACTGGGAACTGTTTCGATGATCTTATTGAGTTCACTAGGTTCAGGAGAAATTGGACTTCTTCCTGGGTTGACCAGAGTATGAAGGGGTCATCTACGTAAAGTAAATGTAAGAATTTGGGTTTCTAAGAATAAGCTCCTTTTTTAGAAGCGGGTTTAAATAATTTAGAAATATTATTTTTGTTATAAATTTCTATATTTTAGGACTGATATTATTAGTTAACGAACTTACTTCATATTTCTTCAAAACAATTGTTCTCGCCTGCCATTACTACACTACTAACGTCAAGCGGAACCGAAAAAGTTCTACAGAATTATCTAAATAAATAAAAATAATGTACTTAATTAGATTCTGTGAAAACTGCCTGTACCGAATTATTTATTTTAAACAGATGAAAAACAGCAAATTTTAAAAATAAAATTATTTGTTGTAGTAAATAACAATTCGGAGTAAATAACAAACATTAGTTAATTAGTTGTTTTTTGTTTTTTTTTACGTGGTAACTCCGATGTATTAATGTCTAAAAGTTTGAAATTCAAATGGACTTTTCATAATGGTAAAAGGAAATTTAGAAAATTGATGTCTTGCTGAACATGTTGTTTATTTTGAAATATTATAGAATGTGATGTTGAAGAGAAAAATCATAAAATGTACTGCCTAGCGCAAGGATTGAACTTACAGCATTCAGTTAACGAGCTAGCGATGTCAGCTCTTACTGACTTCGTGCAAATGTCACCCCTGTTGACTGAAATAAGATCATCCATAGAAGCTGTATAAAAGACAAGACTTTTCCTCTCTCGTTAAACTTTTTTGAGTTGCCGGGGGAATCTTTGTCACTCGTCATAAGCCCCCCCCCTCTCTCCCCACTAAAAAAACAAAAACAAAAAAAAAACCCCCGAAAAAATCAAACCAAAAACAAACCTCAACTGGTGTTTTTATTTGCTGAGAAAAGAGAAGACGAAAAAATCAAAACAAGTAAAAGAGAGATCAGAAAAAAGACTTAATTTCAACTACGAAAGGTAACCGAACTTCTTTTCCTTTCTTTAAATTTTGAATATTACTGTTTAAAATTGAAACTTTAAATACACTTCATAGACATTTGATCATCTAGTTCCTCTTGTTATTAACAGCGTTGAATTTATTATTCGTCGCTGTTAAAAATTGTTTGCCATGAAGTCCTAAAATTAGAGAAATTATATAACCACAAAGTAGGGTTTTTGACAAAGAGGGTTTTTCCAAAGAAATCAATTTATTCAAATTTCCCCATGTATAATACGCATTTTTTTCTAAAAAAAATTAAGCAAAATTAGGAGTCCGTATTATGCGCAGCAACAAAAAAAATCTTTAAAATTTGCGTTTTCATAGGTTGATTTTAGTTACGAAATGACTATTCACCACAAACAGACGTCAATTTGACAAAAACATTCGGCGATTGCGACCGCATAAGGATGTTAAATACTATCATATGTACCTAAGAATACTTAGAAATGTAAAATAAAATAAGAATTATTATAAAACTAAATCAGAATATTATTCTATGTTTATAACCATTTTTTGCTAATAAGAGTAGGAAACGCTGGCCGTAATGAAATTGGGGAGGTAGAGTTTATGGGGTTTGATTACCAAACAAGGGGTGCGTATTCTACGTTTGTAGAAGCATTTTCCCAACATTTTCAGCCAAAATTTTAGGGGTGCGTATTATGGATGAAGTCGTATTATACTATGTACCTCCACGAAATCGCTAAAAAAAAGATCATAGCTTGATGAAAAAGACGCCAATCTTGCCGAAAACAAAATTTTATTGTCTAAATGTTATTAAGAGGAAAGACCAAAGTTTTTTTTTTATTTTTAAAAATGTTTCCTTCTTTTTAGAACATACTAAATTTTGATTAAAAAACTTTGTTTCTGTTTGTATCAGCGGAACTAGTAAATAACAGACAATTTTTAGCACGATTTTTTGGTATGACACACATTAATTTGAAAAATCGTGCAAAAATAGAAATAATTGTCGGGTGTTAATGAAACTTTCAGGAACTATTCACAGATGATCGAAATTATTATAAATGTTTTTTTTATTAAGGTCATGGTAGAAATATTCTTTTTAAATATTTATTACCCCCTCCACCAACTAATTTTATGAAAACGCTAGAAATTCGATCGCATCGTGTTTAGTGATTACAAAAATTAAAAGCACAGGGCTTTGAGGAATGCATAGCATGTCTTTTTTGTTTTTAATTGGAGCCAACGTACCTGAAAATCAGCTCTGAATTGTAACATACAAAACCCAATAAAACAAAGATATTATTTAATTTCAAATGCTTTTATTTCTTTTAGTTGTTTTTATGAATATGGACAATAAATCCTGTAAGCAAAAAAATTTTTTCGATGAAAAATGAATTTTTAATACAATTATTTATTTCTTTAATGATAATAGATTTTACATTTAAATATTATAAAATTAGTTAAAAGTTATTAGTTATAATAGATTTACATTAAAATATTATAAAATTAGTTAAAAGCCCCATCGATTTTCCTAAGTGTCCTTATGAGATAGATCTTTTTTAGCGCGTTGTAAATTGTATCATTTTGACTAATCAGAAGATCCACAGTAATTAAGAAATGTAATTTTGTGCTTATAACCGGGCTGTAATTATAAAGTACGGAAGACCAACCAGAATATAATTAAGTTGCGTTATTCTCCGCTGTTAAGGCCTTTACTTTTGCGGAACACGTGTGGAGAAGTTAATTTGATTCTTCAATTTCAACTGAAAAGGGTACCTACAAGTATCAGTATCATCTTATGAAATTTATATGATCTTATTTTTATATTAATCTCAGTTATGACATTTTTCCATAAATGAAATATCAAAATTAATAAAATGAATGCAAATACAAATAACAGTAAAATGTAATAAATGTACATAAAATTGTAGTATTTTATGTACAGTTCTGATAAAATTTCATAAGAAAGGTACCTATAAATGAATTAGACACATTTCTTAGGAAATATGAAATTTAATGTCACTCTTAACAGTCTTATTTTAATTTCTTTATAATATACTTTCCATAAAGCATCATAAACGTAAAGGTGAAAGCTAAGTACAAAAAAAAAATTAGACCGCTGAAAGTTTTCGTTAAAATAACGAGGTAAATAATTTGTTCGCTTAAATGTAAATTATTTCACTTTTCTCCTTCCGTAGAATAAATTAGCCTCATGGAATTCGTAAATATGTCATTCATCACCTGTCAAGAGACGCGAAAGTTTGACCGGCTTTGTTTTATTTTCAAATTACATCTTCTTGACACAAAAGCTAAGTTAAGTTTGGTTCAAAATATTTTAAATAAACATTATAATGTCGGATTTTTTAAAATAAGTTTTGAAAAAATGATCATTGATATTTAAAAGAATTTCAAAGTGAGATTTCTAGTTTTTTTTTTAAATGGAAAAAATGGTCAATTTTGCTGACTCAAAAAAAAAAAAAACTAGATTTTTAACGAAAATTTCGGACGTGCTATGAACGATTATAAAATGTAAAAAATACCCCAAAATTACTTTGATCTTTCTTCTTAATAATAACAAACGTTTAGACGATAAAATTTTGTTTTCGTCAAGTTTGGCGTCTTTTTCATCATGCTTTTTTTAGCAATCTCGTGGAGGTACTTATATTATATGTGGGGAATTACGTTAGTTTGCAAAATTGAATGAAACATAGTTTGTAAATCTTGACAAAAATGTTAGTGATAACACCCTTCGAATGGCTCTTAAACCGTCTATAAAAATCCTTTACAAGTCATAAATGAAGCAAATATTTTAAATTTCTTCAAGTAACGGTGCTAGCACGTATTAGGACAAAACTCTTTTTGTAATAATGGCAATTTCAGTCTACCGTACATAGAAATAAGGAACGTATTAAGTAGAAAAATACAACATAAAAAATGATTTGAAAAAAAAATGGAATCACTAAATTTATTAAACTTTGCAATTTTGAACTCGTAAATTTTGTTTCTACTTAATTACTAATTATCACAAGGAAATAGGCTAATACAGCATTTTGCACGATCTTTAAACTATTATAAATTATTATAATTAAAATGTAAAACAAATAAAAAATTCTTGTAAAATTTAATTATTCTTCAGGCAATAATGACCTTAATATTACTTATTTACAAAAACAATTAAAAGCTTTTCTAATTAAGTAATATCATAGTTTTATTGGATTCATTATTTTTCACTTCAGAGCAGATTTTCAGTTAGCACAAAGTTGAAAAAAAAAAGTAGGTGATTTACCATCTCTAATGACTCTTACTTTAAACAAAAAAAAAAGTAAATGGGGTGTAACATATTTAAAAAAAAAATATTTGTTACCAAAATTTACTAAAAAGAAATATTTCAAAAATAATTTCATTCATTTGTGAATAAGTCCCGAAAATTTCATTAAAATCGGACAATTACTTTAATTTTACAAGAATTTCCAAATCAATGTGTTTTCAACTTGAAAAAAGCGCAAAAAAAAAAAACAATGTTATTTTAACAGCACCGCGATGACGTAAAAAAAAGAAGACTTTAACCAAAATTTCGAGCGTCTGAGAAAATATTTAAAAATTTCAAAAAATAATTAAAAAATACTTTGGTCTTTCATCTTAATAATAACATAAGCATTTTGACGATAAAACTTTATTTTCGTTAAGTTTGTGGCATTTTTTTATTACGCTATGCTGTTTTCCCGCGAAAAAGTGGAGGTACCTAGACCGTTTGATTACCAAACAAGGGGTGCGTATTCTACGTGTGTAGAAGCATTTTCCCCACATTTTCAGTCAAAATTTTAGGGGTGCGTATTATGGATGAAGTCGTATTATACGTGGGGAATTACGGTAGTTTGCAAAATTGAATGAAACATAGTTTGTAAATCTTGACAAAAAATGTTAGTGATAACACCCTTCAACCGTTCAGTAATCCTCTACTTCGAATGGCTCTTAAACCGTCTATAAAAATCCTTTACAAGTCATAAATGAAGCAAATATTTTAAATTTCTTCAGAAGCTATTAAAGTAACTGTGCTAGCACTATTCTTGTTAAACATCTGATGATATTTTCTGGTAGAAACAAAGATCCATTATTGCTATTGATTTGTGATATTAACATCTATGGAATATGAAAAACAACATTTGGAGAAAAACATTACTTTTAGAGTCTCGGTGGTTGGTAGTTGTTTTCTGCACTGTCTACAGCCCATCTAACCAAGTGGCTCTTTTTCATTTGAAATTTTTCATAAATATGCAAATCAGTAGATGCCGTTTATGTTTCAAACTTTCAGTTCAAGCATTATGTTTAGGAATGTTATCTTTTATTAATTTTTGATAGATATCTGATGTTACTTTTCACCACAGCAGTAAACAATACGGAATGGAAATAAGGAATAGACTCCAGGTGAGATATTACTTTCAACCTTTTTACTTGAGGAAATCTATGTTCAGCTGCTGCTCTGGGACTTTTGTGGTTGGCAAAAGACCCAGTTTAACCATTAAACTTTTACATTTTCCCCTTGGATGTTTGATGCCATATTTGCGATTATTTTTACCACTATTATTATTAGTATTAGCAGTGGTGGTGGTAATATTGATTTATTCTTTATTAGATAAAATATTGTCAACCAATATTAATTTTTGATTAGTACTGTTGAGAAAATGCTCCCAATCCCCAAAACGAATGGAGACTAGTCAGGTTGAGCAGAGAGGGGGGAGCAATAGCACTTATCTCAAGTTGCAAAATATATTGCCACTTCTCTGTGATGTATAAATATAGAAGGTAAATTTAGCAATAAAAAAAAGATTTTTCCCTTCTTTTTATGCAACTTCAGGGATCACATAGTAAACCTGTCATGTGACCACTGTAACTCTAAAGGGATAGTACAGAAAATAACAAGCTTTTGTTTAGTAAGCATTTGAACAACACAAGGTAAATACTCTTCTCCTTTGCTGTCTGACCAACAGTTAATTTCTCCACAATATTTCTGTCAGCCTTTTTTCTCTCTTAGTATTTGTAGTAATATTATCTGGAATTTTTATAAGATGAAGCATCGACAGTCATTAGTCAATTTTGACTTATTTAATTTCTATTCTTTTTCATCAAGTAGTATTAGTATTAATATTGAATTTTTATTAAACATTGAAAATTCTAGTTTTCCTCTTTTTGTTTCATCTTAATTTGACTTGCTTTTCAAAACAAGTATTTTGAATGTTAGTCTCTGATTAGAATTAAACAAAATGGATTGGAAATTAATTGTTGACAATCCTTCATTTGATAAAAAAGCAAATTCTCTTCCACTTATATTCCTCAATATACTTTTGCAAAGAATATTGATTTGTGCTACAAAAATTGCATAAAACATTCAGTTGGCATTTGTTTTTGCTGTTGAATGAAAAGAAAACTCAACCATAAACCATGTGGTACTTAATGGAGCTTAAAAAACCAGGCTACATGTACACTGATATTTCTGAAGAAATGTTAGCTGCCTTCATTGGTATTTATGAAATGGCTTAATCTTCCATAAATAATTTAAAGAAAGAACTGAATTTATTTGAATTATTGTTAACATTATTTTTTTTAACTAATTGTTCACCTAAAACAAGGCTCAAGAGCTACTCAATGTAGAGGGTTACTGTTTGAAGTTGAGGCATGTAAGAAGAATAGGTAAAAATGGTTAACTCCCCTGTATAGCTGTACTTTATACATAAGGTCACAAACAATATATTTTCATAAAAAAAAGTATGAAAGATACATATTTATAGTAAAATTAATAAAAATTTATCCTCCGGGTCATATAGCAAAATTGAAAACATGGCACAGATTGTCAAAAAAGATTTTTAAAATTTAAAAAAAACAAACAATTTGGTATGATTAATTTCATTTATTGAAAAGAGAAACAAGTTTTTACTTCTTATTTGATTTTCTTAGGTTATTTGTTTCAAAAATGCAGATACGTAATTATAATTTAACCATGAAATAAAATCATTCTCTTTAATTTATAAATAATTCAAAAGAATGATATTATTTCATGATTTGAATTTTTAATATTTAGATTTTGATATTAAACAAGCCATTTGACTCATAAAAAAACAACCGAACCAAATTGACTTTTTAATTCTATTTTCTCTGCTGATAACGTTGTAGCACCTGGACATTCATGTATAAGATAAAGTTACATAATTCTGTTCTCTGATTGGTCAACAGAGAAGCTGTCTCAGCTAATCATTGGTTAATCAAATTTTGTATGCATATTAATATCCTTTTGGACTATATACACATCACTAAAAAAAAAATATCTATTTTTCTCTGAATAATAACCATTTATTTTTAGCATCCAATTTATACCCATGAATTTGTAGCAATCATACAGCAAGGCATCAGACTCTTCCTGTCTGATCTTCTGTGAGTGCCACCAATGGGGTGGGGTGGGGGGAAATTGAGCAGGATAGTTAAATATGTAGAGAAATAAGTAGTCGTTCATCTGACAAACTTGTCTTTGCAATTGCAAAGCATTACCAGAATCACTTAGGAACAGTTGTGGAAAAGGAATACACTTTGTAAATAAAGAAAGTCACAGAAAAAATAGCAGTCATTACATTCATATTTAAATTACAAGATGAAAAATAAATGGTAAATTTGACATTTAGAATTTTATTAAACACAATCTTATGTAATTGAAATAATTATAAAAATAATCCAAAATCAAAAACTAAATTGATGAAGCAATTGAAATCAATTTTTGTTAGCAATTTGTTTGACTGAAGAATGATATTAGCCCTGCATTTATCAATAGTCTGATACCATATATAACTATTGATCTGTTCCATTTATTGATTTTGATGAATGTATCCAGCAGTTTGATTTTTTAATACTAGAATATTAATTGAATAATTTCCTTTGTTTATGGCATTTTCAGTTTTGATTTGCTCATCCGACCATCTCATCTCCTCTTCATGAAAATGTTTGCTGGTGTATACAATCAGAAAATAAAGTGACAGGTGACTCTGCATGTTGGTGTCTTGTAAGGTGGGTATGTTTTTTTGTTGTTTTTTTTTTAGCATTTCACTCCATGCAAGGTGGAAGTCCTACTAGCACGTAGGTGGTACAGTGAATGAGAGCAAGAGTAAAGTGGTGTGTTTGAGGAAAGAAGAAAGAGAAAGACGGGAAACAAAGCATTAGAACATGTCTATTGACATATGCATATTTGAAGATTGTAGCTATTAGGGAAGCAACTAAGAGGAAGGGAGTTCCACAGATGGGAAGTGCAAGATAAGAAGCTATTCGAGTAGAAGAGACGGCTATATTTAATCATTTCAACCTAGTAGCATGCTTGAATTCATGCAGTTTGGGAACCAGAGAAAGTAGTTCATCAGAGCAGTTGCTGTGAAAATACTTGTAGAAAAGACAGAGGGAAGCAAAGGTACATCTGTGAGAAATTGACAGTAGATGAGATGCCAGATCAGGACCCATCATATCCTATTTCCATCTCTGGATTCTGTTGAGGTCTTGTTACTTTTAGCTTTAATCCAATCTAAACTCTTTGTATTTCACAAACATTTTTTTTTTTAATTCAGGACACACTTGTAGAATAACTGAAATTCTGGGGCATACTTTAAATTTTAATAAGGAAATCATTAATCATGAAATTTGAAAATAGAAAAATAATACAGAGGTCTCCTGAAATAAGCATTAATTTCTTTTTTTTAGACATTACATTGCTTGGTGTCTTTAAGTTTTAAAAAGAAAGATTTTTTTAAATATAAAAATGATCCATAAATTACTGTCCTGTTAATGTGGGGCACACCTTGTTTTCTTTCAGGGAACATTGATGTGAATGAAAGCACCAACTGGGAAACAAGGATCTGAAATAATAAATGATAAAGCTATAAGTTACAATCTACTCAAAGATTCCTTGAAAGAAGTTAATAGCAAAATGGATGTCTTAAAAGCTGACTTCCTCTCTTCATGATGTAGGCAATCATGGCTTTCCACAACTTCCTATCCTTCATAGCTCTTAATAATTCATTTTTTTGTTATTTCTCCTAAACCTTGTTCCATAGGTTATACATTATTTTCCTCTGTACCTCTTGCCTTCTTGCGAGTATCAGATTTGCCAAGCCCTCTTTACTCATTATGTGCCAAGGAAATTTCAACTATCAACATATGTTAAGTATAAGTTTCCTTCTGGTTTCCATTTTCTTTAAAACTTAATTCTTACTTGTTGCTTACATATTCAGTCCTTGGTATCCTCAGTATCCTTCTGTAGAATCACGTTTCTGTTTTTTGAGGTCTCATCATTTTTCAGTGTTAAATTCTTTAATGTTTATTAAGTGATAATACTAGAATGTTGAATAATAAGTAATTTCATTAAATTAATTAGTCAAATATTATTGTGTTTTTATGCTCAGTCAGTAAAGATCCAGGGTCATTTTTCAGTAAATTTGCATATTAAGCCCCAGAAACCAATTGTAATGAAAATTTCCATTCTGGTGTAAATGTACACGATTATTTAAAAAATACCAATAAATGTTTGCAGACAAATACGGTTTAGGAGTTACCATCAATGGTGAGTACTATGCCAACTTGCTGAAGCAGTTATAGCTCATAAATATAGCATACTTTAAATATATATATATATATATATATAGTAAGTAATCCATGTGAATCCTCGTAATATAAAATATTAAGACTGATCCACAGAAGAGATCTCAATATATTTATTATAAAGCAAACAGGAATTACTGTAGATAAAATTCAATACCCCATATGATATATAGCCATTTCACCCACAATGGGCTTGTCTTTTTAAATACATTTACTCCTAGTTGTTAATTTCCCCCCTCTTTCTTCGTATTTACAAAAACATTGATTCATTTCTTTATCTAACTTCTTGGTGTTGACAAGCTGGTTCTGGGTAAAATGGCTCTTTATCCTATGGGGTATTGAATTTTATCTACTTGTAATATATATATATATATATATATATATATATATATATATATTCAAAAGTCTGAAGCCACTCCCAGCATTATCATGGGAAGAACTTGATAAAATAGTGAAAAAAATGAAATAGCATCATCAGAAAAATGGATTCTCTTTTAACCAAATCTATATCAATAAGAGAGAACTTAATTTATATTAGTCACATGGATATTGGATTAATTCAAGAAACTCCTTAGTAACCCATTAGATAAAACTGTGATATTACTGACACATTTGGGATAGGATAGTGGATGGTTTCCTTCTTTAGTGAGAATAGTATAATGGTGATAATTAATTGCCAATACCATTAGAATAAACAGTACACTGCATGATTTCACCCTCCCGCACTTGTGGAAAAGGACTCTGTCAGATATCTCATAATACAAAATATGTAAAAGTCTAGCTGTAGATGCCATGAAATGTTGCTTTGTTGATTTGACTCACAAGAGAATGCTTACCCAATCCCAACAAGCTTAACCTGTTTGAGTCTAGAGTCAACAGTTATCTTCCCCATATATCCTCATAAACTGAGTGGCTTTTGAGCCTTGCACAGGGTTAACATTATTCCAAAAAAAAAAAAAAAAAGGAAAAAAACATCATGAAACTGTTGTTACCTCGAATGTAATGTATGAATGAGTCTGCTGGCAACATAAAATGATGAGAATGATACAATGAAAGGCAATGTAATTCAATGCCAGTGCTACTCAACCTATCAGCCAGTGCATTGTATAATACACACTGCATTCTACAGAGTTTTAGAGTTGTCAACCCACTTTTTCCATTAAATGAAATATTTTAAAAATTAGTATTGTAGGAAATTTATCAATACATCCATGTCTACAAGGATTTTTCATTTGGTTGAATCGAGCAAAGTGCAGCTTTGACAATGTCACTGTTGTGTCCTTTAACAATTAAGATGTCCGAAAACCGGTTTGCTCAATGGGTCTGCATTTCTTCTTAATTTCTTGCTTAATCCATGTATAAAAGAATTTTTCCAGTTGCTTAAGTATGGACAATGTGGCGTTTGATGATACATCGACTTGTGTTAGTGGATTTGTTGGGATTTTCATGAGGCCCAAAACTGGGGGATCAAAATTTTTTATTCATATTGATTTTATTATTAATTCTTATGTAGTTAGATGCATAAGATAAGAAAAAAACAATTGCAATCCTATTCGTGCAAGATATATGCCTTAAATAAGACATGGAAGATAGCGGTTTTAAACCCTCATAGTAATAGAAGCCTCAAAAATGCCAATTTCCAAAACTTTTTATTCATATTCATTTTATTATTGATTCTAATGTAGTTAGATGAGTAAGAAAAGAAAAAAAAACAATAGCAATCCTTATATATGCCTTAAATCAGACATCGAAGATAGTGGTTTTAGCCCCTAGTAGTAAGAGAAGCCTCAAAAATACCATTTTCCAAAACTTTTTATTTTGGGATTTTATTATTGATTCTCATGTGGTTTGATGGGTAAGAAAAGAAAAAAACAATGGCAATCATTTTTTGCAAGATATAAGCCTTAAATCAGACATCGAAGATCGAGGTTTTAGCCCCTACTAGTAATAGAAACCTCAAAAATGGTATTTTCCAAAATTTTTATTCATATTGATTTTATTATTGATTCTAATGTAGTTTGATACATGAGAAAATAAAAAAAAACAATTGCAATCTTTTAGTGCAAGTATTAAATTGTGCAGAATTTGTCGACTCATGCCTGTCTTGAAGGATTTAAAATTTGGCTTAATAGAGCAAAGTAAAGCATCGACCATGTCGCTGCTGTGCCCTTTCAAAGTTTACAGTGTCCGAAACCCGGTTTGCTCGATAAGATTGCATTTGAACTTTGCCCCTCTATGGAGCCCTCATAAAATAGATATGAGATTGAGCGGAATTTCTTGCTTAATCCATGTATGAAAGAATTATTTAAGTAGATTGAGTAGGGAGAGAAGGCCTTAGATGATACGGTAACTTGAGTTAGTAGAATTGTGGGATTTTTCATGCGGACCGTAACTGGGTGATCACACATTTTCACTACTTAACTTTTATCCAGTAAGTGAAATAACTTCAATGTCTCGACACAGGCCTGTCTAGAATGATTTTAAAATAGGTTTAATAGACACGATAGAGCAACGACCATGTAGATGCTGTGGCCTTTGATAACTGACAGTGTTCGGAAACCGGTTTGCTCGATAAGATTGCAATACAAATTTTTCCCATCTAAGGAACCCTCATAAAATAGATATCACATTGTGTGGAATTTCCTGCTTAATGCAGGAGTCAAAGAATTATTTCAGTCACTTCTGTAGGGAGGGAGTGATGTTCGAGGATACGGGACCTTGTGTTATTGAATTTGTTGGAATTTTCATGCGGACCAAAAACTGGGGGATCTCTCACCATATCCCTGCTTTATAACTTTTTTCCAGCAGATGAAATCTCTTCAAAATTGGTATTAAATTGTGCGAAATCTCTCACTCTGTCGATGTCTACAAGCATTTTTCATTTGCTTTTATAGTGCAAAGTGTAGCTTCGAGTGTGTCGCTGCTGTCACCGTGGGCAATTTACAGTGTCCGAAAAGCGTTTTGCTCAAGGAGATCCCATTTCAAGTTTTTCCTCTCGAGGGGATCCTCATGAAATAGATATCAGATTGTGAGGAATTTCCTGCTTAATCAATGAGTCAAAGAATTATTTCAGTCCCTTGTGTAGGGAGGGAGTGACGTTCAACGATACGGGACCTCATGTAGTGAATTTGTCGGAATTTTGAAGTGGACCAAAACTGGGGGATCCCTCACCATTTCCCTGCTTTATAACTTTTTTTTCCAGCAGATGAAATCTCTTCAAACTTGGTATTAAATTGTGCGAAGTCTCTGACTCAGTCCATGCCAACAAGCATTTCTAAGTAGCATTTACAGGGCAAAGTCTAGCTTCGAACTTGCCGCAGCTGTCACCGCTGGCAATTTACGGTGTCCGAAAAGCGGTTTTCTCGAAGAGATCAGATTTCAACTTTCTCCACTCTTGGGCACCCTCATGAAATTGATATCAAATTATGAGGAATTTCTTGCTTAATCCATGAGTCAAATAATTATTTAAGTCGATTGCGTGGGGAGAGAGTGAACTTCAACGATTCGGGACCTACCGTTAGTGAATTTGTTGGAAGCGGACCAAAACTGGGGGGCCACGCCCAATATATTGCATTATAAATTTTTTCCAGTAGCTGGAATCTCTTCCAAATTGGTATCAAATTCTGCGGAATCTCTCACTCTGTGCATGGCTACAAGCATTTTTCGTTCGCTTTCATTCGGCAAACTGCAGCTTCGACCATGTCACTGCTGTCACCGTTGGCACTTTATGGTGTCCGAAAAGCGGTTTGCTCGCAGAGATCCCATTTCTACTTTTTCCTCTCTTGGGGATCCTCATGAGATGTCAGATTGTGGGGAATTTCCTGTTGACTCCATCAGTCAAAGGTTTATTTCAGTCGCTTGAGTGGGGAGGGAGTGACCTTCGACGATTCGGGACCTAGCGTTAGTGAATTTGTTGGTATTTCAATACGCATCAAAACTGGGCGGGGGTTCCCCCAATTCATTGCTTTATAAATTTTTTCCAGTAGCTGGAATATCTTCCAAATTGGTATCAAATTGTTTGGAATCTCTCACTCTGTCCATGGCTACAAGCATTATTTGTTCGCTTTCATGCGGCAAACTGCAGCTTCGACCATGTCACTGCTGTCACCGTACGGTGTCCGAAAAGCGGTTTGCTCAAAGAGATCACATTTCAGTTTTTTCCTCTCCAGGGGATCCTCAGGAGATAGATGTCAGATTGTGGGGAATTTCCTGCTGACTCCATCATTCAAAGGTTTATTTCAGTTGCTCGTGTGGGGAGGGAGTGAGATTCGACGATTCGGGACCTAGCGTTAGTGAATTTCTTGGAATTTTCATGCGCACCAAAACTGGGGGGGCATCCCCCAATTCATTGCTTTATAAATTTTTTCCAGTAGCTGGATCCTCTTCCAAATTGTTATCAAATTTGTGGAATATCTCACTCTGTGCATGGCTACAAGCATTTTTCGTTCGCTTTCATGCGGCATACTGCAGCTTCGAACATGTCACTGCTGTCACCGTTGGCACTTTACGGTTTCCGAAAAGCGGTTTGCTCGAAGTGATCGTATTTCTACTTTTTCCTCTCTAGGGGATCCTCATGAAATAGACGTCAGATTGTGTGAAATTTCCTGCTGACTCCATCAGTCAAATGTTTATTTCAGTCGCTTGTGTGGGGAGGGAGTGACCTTCGACGATTCGGGACCTAGCGTTAGTGAATTTGTTGGAATTTTCATGCGCACCAAAACTGGTGGGGCCTCCCCCAATTCATTGCTTTATAAATTTTTTCCAGTAGTTGGAATCTCCTCCAAATTGGTATCAAATTGTGTGGAATCACTCACTCTGTGCATGGCTACAAGCATTTTTCGTTCGCTTTCATGCGGCATACTGCAGCTTCGAACATGTCACTGCTGTCACCGTTGGCACTTTACGGTGTTCGAAAAGCGGTTTGCTCGAAGATATCGAATTTCTACTTTTTCCTGTCTTGGGGATCCTCATGAGATAGATATCAGATTGTGGGGAATTTCCTGCTGACTCAATCAGTCAAATGTTTATTTCAGTCGCTTGTGTGTGGAGGGAGTGACCTTCGACGATACGGGACATAGCGTTAGTGAATTTGTTGGTATTTTCATGCGCACCAAAAATGGGGGGGCATCCCCCAATTCATTGCTTTATAAAATTTTTCCAGTAGCTTGAAGCTCTTCCAAATTGGTATCAAATTGTGTGGTATCTCTCACTCTCTGCATGGCTACAAGCATTTTTCGATCGCTTTCATGCGGCAAACTGCACCTTCGACCATGTTACTGCTGTCACCGTTGGCACTTTACGGTGTCCGAAAAGTGTTTTGCTCGAAGAGATCGCATTTCTATTTTTACCTCTCTAGGGGATCCTCATGAGATAGATGTCAGATTGTCGGGAATTTCCTGGTGACTCCATCAGTCAAAGGTTTATTTCAGTCGATTGTGTGGGCAGGGAGTGACCTTCGACGATTCGTGACTTAGCGTTAGTAAATTTGTTAGAATATTCATGCACACCAACATTGGCGGGGAATCCCTCAAATCATTGCTTTATAAATTTTTTCAAGTAGCTGGATTCTCTTCCAATTTGGAATGAAATTGTGTGGAATCTCTCACTCACTGCATGGCTAAAAGCATTTTTCATTTGCTTTCATGCGGCAAACTGCAGCTTCGACCATGTCGCTGCTGTCACCGTTGGCACTGTACGGTGTCCGAAAAGCGGATTCCTTTTTGCAGATCTTAGATTAGGTATTTCCCTGTCCATAATGCTAAATGAAGGAAGTAAAATAGAAATATAAATAGGAAACAGAAGAGAAATGTACAGGGATCACCCATTTTCTGCTGACAATGTTTTTCATGGAAATCCCAGTCATATGATTTGAGTCCATAAATGCTACGATCACGGTATGAATTTGAAGGAAAAATATTTTTTTGCAGATCTTAGATTAGGTCTTTCCCTGTCAATAATGCTAAATTGATGTAGTAAAATAGAAATATAAATAGAAAACAGAAGAGAAATATACAGTGATCCACCCATTTTCTACCCACAAACTTTTTCTTGGAAATCCCAGTCATATGAGTCGTGTCCATACATGGTACGATCACGGTATGAAATTGAAAGCAAAATATTTTTTTGCAGAGCTTAGATTAGGTCTTTCCCTGTCCATAATGCTAAATGTAGGTAGTAAAATATAAATATAAATAGGAAACAGAAGAGAAATGTACAGTGATCACCCATTTTCTGACCACAATCTTTTTCATGGAAATCCTAGTCATATGAATCGAGTCCATACATGCTACGATCACGGCATGAATTTGAAGGTAAAATATTTTTTTCAGATCTTAGATTAGGTCTTTCCCTGTCCATAATGCTAAATGAAGGAAGTAAAATAAAAATATAAATAGGAAACAGAAGAGAAATGTACAGTGATCTCCCATTTTCTGCCCACAATCTGTTTCATGGAAATCCCAGTCATATGAGTCGAGTCTATGCATGCTACGATCACAGTATGAATTTGAAGGCAAAATATTTTTTTGCAGAGCTCAGATTAGGTCTTTCTTTGTCCATAATGCTAAATTAACGAAATGAAATATAAATATAAATAGGAAACAGAAGAGAAATGTACAGTGACCACCCATTTTCGGCCCACAATCTTTTTCATGGAAATCCCAGTCATATGAGTCGAGTCCATGCATGCAACGTTCACGGTATGAATTTTGAGGCAAAATATTTTTGTGAAGATTTTAGATTAGGTCTTTCCCTGTCCATAATGCTAAATTGAGGAGGTAAAATAGAAATATAACTAGGAAACAGAAGAGAAATGTACAGTGATCACCCATTTTGTGCCCACAATCTTTTTCATGGAAATCCCAGTCATATGAGTCGAGTCCATGCATGCTACGATCACGGTATGAATTTGAAGGCAAAATATTTTTGTGCAGATCTTAGATTAGGTCTTTCCCTGTCCATAATGCTAAATTGAGGAGGTAAAATAGAAATATAAATAGGAAACAGAAGAGAAATGTACAGTGATCACCCATTTTCGGCCCACAATCTTTTTCATGGAAATCCCAGTCATATGATTTGAGTACATAAATGCTACGATCACGGTATGAATTTGAAGGAAAAATATTTTTTTGCAGGTCTTAGATTAGGTCTTTCCCTGTCAATAATGCTAAATTGATGTAGTAAAATAGAAATATAAATAGAAAACAGAAGAGAAATATACAGTGATCCACCCATTTTCTACCCACAAACTTTTTCTTGGAAATCCCAGTCATATGATTCGTGTCCATACATGGTACGATCACGGTATGAAATTGAAAGCAAAATATTTTTTTGCAGAGCTTAGATTAGGTCTTTCCCTGTCCATAATGCTAAATGTAGGTAGTAAAATATAAATATAAATAGGAAACAGAAGAGAAATGTACAGTGATCACCCATTTTCTGACCACAATCTTTTTCATGGAAATCCTAGTCATATGAATCGAGTCCATACATGCTACGATCACGGCATGAATTTGAAGGTAAAATATTTTTTTCAGATCTTAGATTAGGTCTTTCCCTGTCCATAATGCTAAATGAAGGAAGTAAAATAAAAATATAAATAGGAAACAGAAGAGAAATGTACAGTGATCTCCCATTTTCTGCCCACAATCTGTTTCATGGAAATCCCAGTCATATGAGTCGAGTCTATGCATGCTACGATCACAGTATGAATTTGAAGGCAAAATATTTTTTTGCAGAGCTCAGATTAGGTCTTTCCTTGTCCATAATGCTAAATTAACGAAATGAAATATAAATATAAATAGGAAACAGAAGAGAAATGTACAGTGACCACCCATTTTCGGCCCACAATCTTTTTCATGGAAATCCCAGTCATATGAGTCGAGTCCATGCATGCAACGTTCACGGTATGAATTTTGAGGCAAAATATTTTTGTGAAGATTTTAGATTAGGTCTTTCCCTGTCCATAATGCTAAATTGAGGAGGTACAATAGAAATATAACTAGGAAACAGAAGAGAAATGTACAGTGATCACCCATTTTGTGCCCACAATCTTTTTCATGGAAATCCCAGTCATATGAGTCGAGTCCATGCATGCTACGATCACGGTATGAATTTGAAGGCAAAATATTTTTGTGCAGATCTTAGATTAGGTCTTTCCCTGTCCATAATGCTAAATTGAGGAGGTAAAATAGAAATATAAATAGGAAACAGAAGAGAAATGTACAGTGATCACCCATTTTCGGCCCACAATCTTTTTCATGGAAATCCCAGTATTATGAGTCGAGTCCATGCATGCTACGATCACGGTATGAATTTGAAGGCAAAATGTTTTTGTGCAGATCTTACATTTGGTCTTTCCCTGTCCATAATGCTAAATTGAGGAGGTAAAAAAGAAATATAAATAGGAAACAGAAGAGAAATGTACAGTGATCACCCATTTTCGGCCCACAATCTTTTTCATGGAAATCCCAGTCATATGAGTCGAGTCCATGTATGCTACGATCACGGTAAGAATTTGAAGGCAAAATATTTTTGTGCAGATCTTAGATTCGGTCTTTCCCTATCCATAATGCTAAATTGAGGAGGTAAAATATAAATATAAATAGGAAACAGAAGAGAAATGTACAGTGATCACCCATTTTGTGCCCACAATCTTTTTCATGGAAATCCCAGTCATATGAGTCGAGTCCATGTATGCTACGATCACGGTATGAATTTGAAGGCAAAATATTTTTGTGCAGATGTTAGATTCGGTCTTTCCCTATCCATAATGCTAAATTGAGGAGGTAAAATATAAATATAAATAGGAAACAGAAGAGAAATGTACAGTGATCACCCATTTTGTGCCCACAATCTTTTTCATGGAAATCCCAGTCATATGAGTCGAGTCGATGCATGCTACGATCATGGTATGAATTTGAAGGCAAAATGTTTTTGTGCAGATCTTACATTTGGTCTTTCCCTGTCCATAATGCTAAATTGAGGAGGTAAAATAGAAATATAAATAGGAAACAGAAGAGAAATGTACAGTGATCACCCATTTTCTGCCCACTATCTTTTTCATGGAAATCCCAGTCATATGAGCCGAGTCCATGCATGCTGCGATCACGGTATGAAATTGAAGGCTAAATATTTTTGTGCAGATCTTAGATTAGGTCTTTCCCTGTCCATAATGCTAAATTGAGGAGGTAAAATATAAATATAAATAGGAAACAGAAGAGAAATATACAGTGATCAGCCATTTTCTGCCCACTATCTTTTTCATGGAAATCCCAGTCATATGAGTTGAGTCCATGCATGCTACGATCACGGTATGAATTTGAAGTCTAAATATTTTTGTGCAGATCTTAGATTAGGTCTTTCCCTGTCCATAATGCTAAATTGAGGAGGTAAAATAGAAATATAAATAGGAAACAGAAGAGAAATGTACAGTGATCGCCCATTTTCGGCCCACAATCTTTTTCATGGAAATCCCAGTCATATGAGTCGAGTCCATGCATGCTATGATCACGGTATGAATTTGAAGGCAAAATATTTTTGTGCAGATCTTAGATGAGGTCTTTCCCTGTCCATAATGCTAAATTGAGGAGGTAAAATAGAAATATAAATAGGAAACAGAAGAGAAATGTACAGTGATCACCCATTTTCGGCCCTCAATCTTTTTCATGGAAATCCCAGTCATATGAGTCGAGTCCATGTATGCTACGATCACGGTATGAATTTGAAGGCAAAATATTTTTGTGCAGATCTTAGATTCGGTCTTTCCCTATCCATAATGCTAAATTGAGGAGGTAAAATATAAATATAAATAGGAAACAGAAGAGAAATGTACAGTGATCACCCATTTTGTGCCCACAATCTTTTTCATGGAAATCCCAGTCATATGAGTCGAGTCGATGCATGCTACGATCATGGTATGAATTTGAAGGCAAAATGTTTTTGTGCAGATCTTACATTTGGTCTTTCCCTGTCCATAATGCTAAATTGAGGAGGTAAAACAGAAATATAAATAGGAAACAGAAGAGAAATGTACAGTGATCACCAATTTTCTGCCCGCAATATTTTTCATGGAAATCCCAGTCATATGAGCCGAGTCCATGCATGCTACGTTCACGGTATGAATTTGAAGGCTAAATATTTTTGTGCAGATCTTAGATTAGGTCTTTCCCTGTCCATAATGCTAAATTGAGGAGGTAAAATAGAAAGATAAATAGGAAACAGAAGAGAAATGTACAGTGATCACCCATTTTCTGCCCACTATCTTTTTCATGGAAATCCCAGTCATATGAGCCGAGTCCATGCATGCTACGATCACGGTATGAATTTGAAGTCTAAATATTTTTGTGCAGATCTTAGATTAGGTCTTTCCCTGTCCATAATGCTAAATTGAGGAGGTAAAATAGAAATAGTAATGGTAAACAGAAGAGAAATGTACAGTGATCACCCATTTTGTGCCCACAATCATTTTCATGGAAATCCCATTCATATGAACGAATCCACGCATGCTACGATCACGGTATGAATTTGAAGGCAAAATATTTTTTTGCAGATCTTAGATTAGGTCTTTCCCTGTCCATAATGCTAAATTGAGGAAGTAAAATAGAAATAGTAATGGGAAACAGAAGAGAAATGTACAGTGATCACCCATTTTGTGCCCACAATATTTTTCATGAAAATCCCAGTCATATGAGTCGAATCCATGCATGCTACGATCACGGTATGAATTTGAAGGCAAAATATTTATTAGCAGAACATACATTAGGTCTTTCCCTCTCCATAATGCTAAATTGAGGAGGTAAAACAGAAATAGTAATGGTAAACAGACGAGAAATATACAGTGATCACCCATTTTGTGCCCACAATCTTTTTCATGGAAATCCCAGTCATATGAGTCGAGTCCATGCATGCTACGATCATGGTATGAATTTGAAGGCAAAATATTTTTTTGCAGATCTTAGATTAGGTCTTTCCCTGTCCATAATGCTAAATTGAGGAGGTAAAATAGAAATAGTAATGGTAAACAGAAGAGAAATATACAGTGATCACCCATTTTGTGCCCACAATCTTTTTCATGGAAATCCCAGTCATATGAGTCGAGTCCATGCATGCTACGATCTCGGTATGAATTTGAAGGCAAAATATTTTTTTGCAGATCTTAGATTAGGTCTTTCACTGTCCATAATGCTAAATTGAGGAAGTAAAATAGAAATAGTAATGGGAAACAGAAGAGAAATGTACAGTGGTCACCCATTTTGTGACCACAATCTTTTTCGTGGAAAACCCAGTCATATGAGTCGAGTCCATTCATGCTACGATCACGGTATGAATTTGAAGGCAAAATATTTATTTGCAGAACTTACATTAGGTCTTTCCCTGTCCATAATGCTAAATGAAGGAAGTAAAATATAAATATAAATAGGAAACAGAAGAGAAATATACAGTGATCACCCATTCTGTGCCCACAATCTTTTTCATGGAAATCCCAGTCATATGAGTCGAGTCCATGCATGCTACGATCACGGTATGAATTTGAAGGCAAAATATTTTTTTGCAGATCTTAGATTAGGTCTTTCACTGTCCATAATGCTAAATTGAGGCAGTAAAATAGAAATAATAATGGGAAACAGAAGAGAAATATACAGTGATCGCCCATTTTGTGCCCACAAACTTTTTCATGGAAATCCCAGTCATATGAGTCGAGTCCACGCATGCTACGATCACGGTATGAATTTGACGGCAAAATATTTTTTTGCAGATCTTAGATTTGGTCTTTCCCAGTCCATAATGCTAAATTGAGGAAGTAAAATAGAAATAGTAATGGGAAATAGAAGAGAAATGTACAGTGATCACCCATTTTGTGCCCACAATCATTTTCATGGAAATCCCATTCATATGAACGAATCCATGCATGCTACGATCACGGTATGAATTTGAAGGCAAAATATTTTTTTGCAGATCTTAGATTAGGTCTTTCAACTGTCCATAATGATAAATTGAGGAAGTAAAATAGAAATAGTAATGGGAAATGGAAGAGAAATGTACAGTGATCACCCATTTTGTGCCCACAATCTTTTTCATGGAAATCCCAGTCATATGAGTCGAGTCCATGCATGCTACGATCACGGTATGAATTTGAAGGCAAAATATTTATTAGCAGAACATACATTAGGTCTTTCCCTGTCCATAATGCTAAATTGAGGAAGTAAAATAGAAATAGTAATGGGAGACAGAAGAGAAATGTACAGTGATCACCCATTTTGTGCCCACAATCTTTTTCATGGAAATCCCAGTCATATGAGTCGAATCTATGCATGCTACGATCACGGTATGAATTTGAAGGCAAAATATTTTTTTGCAGATCTTAGATTAGGTCTTTCACTGCCCATAATGCTAAATTGAGGAAGTAAAATAGAAATAGTAATGGGAAACAGAAGAGAAATGTACAGTGATCTCGCATTTTGTGCCCACAATCTTTTTCATGGAAATCGCAGTCATATGAGTCGAGTCCCTGCATGCTACGATCACGGTATGAATTTGAAGGCAAAATATTTATTTGCAGAACTTAGATTAGGTCTTTTCCTGTCCATAATGCTAAATTGAGGAAGTAAAATAGAAATAGTAATGGGAAACAGAAGAGAAATGTACAGTGATCACCCATTTTGTGCCCACAATCTTTTTCAGTGAAATCCCAGTCATATATGTCGAGTCCATGCATGCTACGATGACGGTATGAATTTGAAGGCAAAATATTTTATTGCAGATCTTAGATTATGTCTTTCCCTGTCCATAAAGCTAAATTGAGGAAGTAAAATAGAAATAGTATTGGGAAACAGAAGGGAAATGTACAGTGAACACCCATTTTGTGCCCACAATCTTTTTCATGGAAATCCCAGTCATATGAGTCGAATCCATGCATGCTACGATCACGGTATGAATTTGAAGGCAAAATATTTTTTTGCAGATCTTAGATTAGGTCTTTCACTGCCCATAATGCTAAACTGAGGAAGTAAAATAGAAATAGTAATGGGAAAC
Organism: Acanthosepion lycidas; assembly: GCA_963932145.1. Taxonomy (NCBI): domain Eukaryota; kingdom Metazoa; phylum Mollusca; class Cephalopoda; order Sepiida; family Sepiidae; genus Acanthosepion; species Acanthosepion lycidas. The sequence goes on along the minus strand of OZ010604.1, from coordinate 6,428,986 downwards.
AGAAGAGAAATGTACAGTGATCACCCATTTTGTGCCCACAATCTTTTTCATGGAAATCCCAGTCATATGAGTCGAGTCCATGCATGCTACGATCATGGTATGAATTTGAAGACAAAATATTTTCTTGCAGATCTTAGATTAGGTCTTTCCCTATCCATAATGCTAAATTGAGGAAGTAAAATAGAAATAGTAATGGGAAACAGAAGAGAAATGTACAGTGATCACCCATTTTGTGCCCACAATCTTTTTCATGGAAATCCCAGTCATATGAGTCGAGTCCATGCATGCTACGATCATGGTTTGAATTTGAAGTCAAAATATTTTCTTGCAGATCTTAGATTAGGTCTTTCCCTATCCATAATGCTAAATTGAGGAAGTAAAATAGAAATAGTAATCGGAAACAGAAGAGAAATGTACAGTGATCACCCATTTTGTGCCCACAATCTTTTTCAGTGAAATTCCAGTCATATAAGTCGAGTCCATGCATGCTACGGTCACGGTATGAATTTGAAGGCAAAATATTTTATTGCAGATCTTAGATTATGTCTTTCCCTGTCCATAAAGCTAAATTGAGGAAGTAAAATAGAAATAGTAATGGGAAACAGAAGAGAAATGTACAGTGAACTGCCATTTTGTGCCCACAATCTTTTTCATGGAAATCCCAGTCATATGAGTCGAATCAATGCATGCTACGATCACGGTATGAATTTGAAGGCAAAATATTTTTTTGCAGATCTTAGATTAGGTCTTTCACTGCCCATAATGATAAACTGAGGAAGTAAAATAGAAATAGTAATGGGAAACAGAAGAGAAATGTACAGTGATCACCCATTTTGTGCCCACAATCTTTTTCATGGAAATCCCAGTCATATGAGTCGAATCTATGCATGCTACGATCACGGTATGAATTTGAAGGCAAAATATTTTTTTGCAGATCTTAGATTAGGTCTTCCACTGCCCATAATGCTAAATTGAGGAAGTAAAATAGAAATATAATGGGAAACAGAAGAGAAATGTACAGTGATCACCCATTTTGTGCCCACAATCTTTTTCATGGAAATCCCAGTCATATGAGTCGAGTCCATGCATGCTACGATCACGTTATGAATTTGAAGTCAAAATATTTTTTTGCAGATCTTAGATTAGGTCTTTCACTGCCCATAATGCTAAATTTAGGAAGTAAAATAGAAATAGTAATGGGAAACAGAAGAGAAATGTACAGTGATCTCGCATTTTGTGCCCACAATCTTTTTCATGGAAATCCCAGTCATATGAGTCGAGTCCATGCATGCTACGATCACGGTATGAATTTGAAGGCAAAATATTTTTTTGCAGATCTTAGATTAGGTCTTTCCCTGTCCATAATGCTAAATTGAGGAAGTAAAATAGAAATAGTAATGGGAAACAGAAGAGAAATGTACAGTGAACACCCACTTTGTGCCCACAATCTTTTTCATGGAAATCCCAGTCATATAAGTCGAGTCCATGCATGCTACGATCACGGTATTAATTTGAAGGCAAAATATTTTTTTGCAGATCTTAGATTAGGTATTTCACTTCCCATAATGCTAAATTGAGGAAGTAAAATAGAAATAGTAATGGGAAACAGAAGAGAAATGTACAGTGAACACCCATTTTGTGCCCACAATCTTTTTCATGGAAATCCCAGTCATATGAGTCGAATCCATGCATGCTACGATCACGGTATGAATTTGAAGGCAAAATATTTTTTTGCAGATCTTAGATTAGGTCTTTCACTGCCCATAATGCTAAATTGAGGAAGTAAAATAGAAATAGTAATGGGAAACAGAAGAGAAATGTACAGTGATCACCCATTTTGTGCCCACAATCTTTTTCGTGGAAATCCCAGTCATATGAACGAATCCATGCATGCTTCGATCACGGTATGAATTTGAAGGCAAAATATATTTTTGCAGATCTTAGTTTAGGTCTTTCCCTGTCCATAATGCTAAATGAAGGAATTAAATTAGAAATATAAATAGAAAACAGATAAGAAATGTACAGTGATCACCCATTTTCTGCACACAATCTTTTTCATAGAAATCCTAGTCATATGTGTCCAGTCCATACATGCTACGATCACGGTATGAATTTGAAGGCAAAATATTTTTTTGCAGAGCTTAGATTAGGTCTTTCCCTGTCCATAATGCTAAATGAAGGAAATAAAATACAAATATAAATAGGAAACAGAAGAGAAATGTACAGTGATCCCCCATATTCTGCCCACAATCTTTTTCATGGAAATCCCAGTCATATGAGTCCAGTCCATACATGCTACGATCATGCTATGAATTTGAAGGCAAAATATTTTTTTGCAGATCTTAGATTAGGTCTTTCCCTGTCCATAATGCTAAATGAAGGAAGTAAAATAGAAATATAAATAGGAAACAGAAGAGAAATGTACAGTGATCACCCATTTTGTGCCCACAATTTTTTTCATGGAAATCCCAGTCATATGAGTCGAATCCATGCATGCTACGCTCACGGTATGAATTTGAAGGCAAAATAATTTTTTGCAGATCTTAGATTAGGTCTTTCACTGCCCATAATGCTAAATTGAGGAAGTAAAATAGAAATAGTAATGGGAAACAGAAGAGAAATGTACAGTGATCACCCATTTTGTGCCCACAATCTTTTTCATGGAAATCCCAGTCATATGAACGAATCCATGCATGCTTCGATCACGGTATGACTTTGAAGGCAAAATATATTTTTGCAGATCTTAGTTTAGGTCTTTCCCTGTCCATAATGCTAAATGAAGGAATTAAATTAGAAATATAAATAGAAAACAGATAAGAAATGTACAGTGATCACCCATTTTCTGCACACAATCTTTTTCATAGAAATCCTAGTCATATGAGTCGAGTCCAGGCATGCTACGATCACGGTATGAATTTGAAGGCAAAATATTCTTTTGCAGATCTTAGATTATATCTTTCCCTGTCTATAATGCTAAATTGAGGAGGTAAAATACAAATATAAATATGAAACAGGAGAGAAATGTACAGTGATCACCAATTTTTTGCCCACAATCTTTTTCATGGAAATCCCAGTCATATGAGTCGAATCCATGCATGCTACGATCACGGTAAGAATTTGAAGGCAAAATATTTTTTTGCAGATCTTAGATTAGGTCTTTCACTGCCCATAATGCTAAATTGAGGAAGTAAAATAGAAATATAATGGGAAACAGAAGAGAAATGTACAGTGATCACCCATTTTGTGCCCACAATCTTTTTCATGGAAATCCCAGTCATATGAGTCGAGTCCATGTATGCTACGATCACGGTATGAATTTGAAGGCAAAATATTTTTGTGCAGATGTTAGATTCGGTCTTTCCCTATCCATAATGCTAAATTGAGGAGGTAAAATATAAATATAAATAGGAAACAGAAGAGAAATGTACAGTGATCACCCATTTTGTGCCCACAATCTTTTTCATGGAAATCCCAGTCATATGAGTCGAGTCGATGCATGCTACGATCATGGTATGAATTTGAAGGCAAAATGTTTTTGTGCAGATCTTACATTTGGTCTTTCCCTGTCCATAATGCTAAATTGAGGAGGTAAAATAGAAATATAAATAGGAAACAGAAGAGAAATGTACAGTGATCACCCATTTTCTGCCCACTATCTTTTTCATGGAAATCCCAGTCATATGAGCCGAGTCCATGCATGCTGCGATCACGGTATGAAATTGAAGGCTAAATATTTTTGTGCAGATCTTAGATTAGGTCTTTCCCTGTCCATAATGCTAAATTGAGGAGGTAAAATATAAATATAAATAGGAAACAGAAGAGAAATATACAGTGATCAGCCATTTTCTGCCCACTATCTTTTTCATGGAAATCCCAGTCATATGAGTTGAGTCCATGCATGCTACGATCACGGTATGAATTTGAAGTCTAAATATTTTTGTGCAGATCTTAGATTAGGTCTTTCCCTGTCCATAATGCTAAATTGAGGAGGTAAAATAGAAATATAAATAGGAAACAGAAGAGAAATGTACAGTGATCGCCCATTTTCGGCCCACAATCTTTTTCATGGAAATCCCAGTCATATGAGTCGAGTCCATGCATGCTATGATCACGGTATGAATTTGAAGGCAAAATATTTTTGTGCAGATCTTAGATGAGGTCTTTCCCTGTCCATAATGCTAAATTGAGGAGGTAAAATAGAAATATGAATAGGAAACAGAAGAGAAATGTACAGTGATCACCCATTTTCGGCCCTCAATCTTTTTCATGGAAATCCCAGTCATATGAGTCGAGTCCATGTATGCTACGATCACGGTATGAATTTGAAGGCAAAATATTTTTGTGCAGATCTTAGATTCGGTCTTTCCCTATCCATAATGCTAAATTGAGGAGGTAAAATATAAATATAAATAGGAAACAGAAGAGAAATGTACAGTGATCACCCATTTTGTGCCCACAATCTTTTTCATGGAAATCCCAGTCATATGAGTCGAGTCGATGCATGCTACGATCATGGTATGAATTTGAAGGCAAAATGTTTTTGTGCAGATCTTACATTTGGTCTTTCCCTGTCCATAATGCTAAATTGAGGAGGTAAAACAGAAATATAAATAGGAAACAGAAGAGAAATGTACAGTGATCACCAATTTTCTGCCCGCAATATTTTTCATGGAAATCCCAGTCATATGAGCCGAGTCCATGCATGCTACGTTCACGGTATGAATTTGAAGGCTAAATATTTTTGTGCAGATCTTAGATTAGGTCTTTCCCTGTCCATAATGCTAAATTGAGGAGGTAAAATAGAAAGATAAATAGGAAACAGAAGAGAAATGTACAGTGATCACCCATTTTCTGCCCACTATCTTTTTCATGGAAATCCCAGTCATATGAGCCGAGTCCATGCATGCTACGATCACGGTATGAATTTGAAGTCTAAATATTTTTGTGCAGATCTTAGATTAGGTCTTTCCCTGTCCATAATGCTAAATTGAGGAGGTAAAATAGAAATAGTAATGGTAAACAGAAGAGAAATGTACAGTGATCACCCATTTTGTGCCCACAATCATTTTCATGGAAATCCCATTCATATGAACGAATCCACGCATGCTACGATCACGGTATGAATTTGAAGGCAAAATATTTTTTTGCAGATCTTAGATTAGGTCTTTCCCTGTCCATAATGCTAAATTGAGGAAGTAAAATAGAAATAGTAATGGGAAACAGAAGAGAAATGTACAGTGATCACCCATTTTGTGCCCACAATATTTTTCATGAAAATCCCAGTCATATGAGTCGAATCCATGCATGCTACGATCACGGTATGAATTTGAAGGCAAAATATTTATTAGCAGAACATACATTAGGTCTTTCCCTCTCCATAATGCTAAATTGAGGAGGTAAAACAGAAATAGTAATGGTAAACAGACGAGAAATATACAGTGATCACCCATTTTGTGCCCACAATCTTTTTCATGGAAATCCCAGTCATATGAGTCGAGTCCATGCATGCTACGATCATGGTATGAATTTGAAGGCAAAATATTTTTTTGCAGATCTTAGATTAGGTCTTTCCCTGTCCATAATGCTAAATTGAGGAGGTAAAATAGAAATAGTAATGGTAAACAGAAGAGAAATATACAGTGATCACCCATTTTGTGCCCACAATCTTTTTCATGGAAATCCCAGTCATATGAGTCGAGTCCATGCATGCTACGATCTCGGTATGAATTTGAAGGCAAAATATTTTTTTGCAGATCTTAGATTAGGTCTTTCACTGTCCATAATGCTAAATTGAGGAAGTAAAATAGAAATAGTAATGGGAAACAGAAGAGAAATGTACAGTGGTCACCCATTTTGTGACCACAATCTTTTTCGTGGAAAACCCAGTCATATGAGTCGAGTCCATTCATGCTACGATCACGGTATGAATTTGAAGGCAAAATATTTATTTGCAGAACTTACATTAGGTCTTTCCCTGTCCATAATGCTAAATGAAGGAAGTAAAATATAAATATAAATAGGAAACAGAAGAGAAATATACAGTGATCACCCATTCTGTGCCCACAATCTTTTTCATGGAAATCCCAGTCATATGAGTCGAGTCCATGCATGCTACGATCACGGTATGAATTTGAAGGCAAAATATTTTTTTGCAGATCTTAGATTAGGTCTTTCACTGTCCATAATGCTAAATTGAGGCAGTAAAATAGAAATAATAATGGGAAACAGAAGAGAAATATACAGTGATCGCCCATTTTGTGCCCACAAACTTTTTCATGGAAATCCCAGTCATATGAGTCGAGTCCACGCATGCTACGATCACGGTATGAATTTGACGGCAAAATATTTTTTTGCAGATCTTAGATTTGGTCTTTCCCAGTCCATAATGCTAAATTGAGGAAGTAAAATAGAAATAGTAATGGGAAATAGAAGAGAAATGTACAGTGATCACCCATTTTGTGCCCACAATCATTTTCATGGAAATCCCATTCATATTAACGAATCCATGCATGCTACGATCACGGTATGAATTTGAAGGCAAAATATTTTTTTGCAGATCTTAGATTAGGTCTTTCAACTGTCCATAATGATAAATTGAGGAAGTAAAATAGAAATAGTAATGGGAAATGGAAGAGAAATGTACAGTGATCACCCATTTTGTGCCCACAATCTTTTTCATGGAAATCCCAGTCATATGAGTCGAGTCCATGCATGCTACGATCACGGTATGAATTTGAAGGCAAAATATTTATTAGCAGAACATACATTAGGTCTTTCCCTGTCCATAATGCTAAATTGAGGAAGTAAAATAGAAATAGTAATGGGAGACAGAAGAGAAATGTACAGTGATCACCCATTTTGTGCCCACAATCTTTTTCATGGAAATCCCAGTCATATGAGTCGAATCTATGCATGCTACGATCACGGTATGAATTTGAAGGCAAAATATTTTTTTGCAGATCTTAGATTAGGTCTTTCACTGCCCATAATGCTAAATTGAGGAAGTAAAATAGAAATAGTAATGGGAAACAGAAGAGAAATGTACAGTGATCTCGCATTTTGTGCCCACAATCTTTTTCATGGAAATCGCAGTCATATGAGTCGAGTCCCTGCATGCTACGATCACGGTATGAATTTGAAGGCAAAATATTTATTTGCAGAACTTAGATTAGGTCTTTTCCTGTCCATAATGCTAAATTGAGGAAGTAAAATAGAAATAGTAATGGGAAACAGAAGAGAAATGTACAGTGATCACCCATTTTGTGCCCACAATCTTTTTCAGTGAAATCCCAGTCATATATGTCGAGTCCATGCATGCTACGATGACGGTATGAATTTGAAGGCAAAATATTTTATTGCAGATCTTAGATTATGTCTTTCCCTGTCCATAAAGCTAAATTGAGGAAGTAAAATAGAAATAGTATTGGGAAACAGAAGGGAAATGTACAGTGAACACCCATTTTGTGCCCACAATCTTTTTCATGGAAATCCCAGTCATATGAGTCGAATCCATGCATGCTACGATCACGGTATGAATTTGAAGGCAAAATATTTTTTTGCAGATCTTAGATTAGGTCTTTCACTGCCCATAATGCTAAACTGAGGAAGTAAAATAGAAATAGTAATGGGAAACAGAAGAGAAATGTACAGTGATCACCCATTTTGTGCCCACAATCTTTTTCATGGAAATCCCAGTCATATGAGTCGAGTCCATGCATGCTACGATCATGGTATGAATTTGAAGACAAAATATTTTCTTGCAGATCTTAGATTAGGTCTTTCCCTATCCATAATGCTAAATTGAGGAAGTAAAATAGAAATAGTAATGGGAAACAGAAGAGAAATGTACAGTGATCACCCATTTTGTGCCCACAATCTTTTTCATGGAAATCCCAGTCATATGAGTCGAGTCCATGCATGCTACGATCATGGTTTGAATTTGAAGTCAAAATATTTTCTTGCAGATCTTAGATTAGGTCTTTCCCTATCCATAATGCTAAATTGAGGAAGTAAAATAGAAATAGTAATCGGAAACAGAAGAGAAATGTACAGTGATCACCCATTTTGTGCCCACAATCTTTTTCAGTGAAATTCCAGTCATATAAGTCGAGTCCATGCATGCTACGGTCACGGTATGAATTTGAAGGCAAAATATTTTATTGCAGATCTTAGATTATGTCTTTCCCTGTCCATAAAGCTAAATTGAGGAAGTAAAATAGAAATAGTAATGGGAAACAGAAGAGAAATGTACAGTGAACTGCCATTTTGTGCCCACAATCTTTTTCATGGAAATCCCAGTCATATGAGTCGAATCAATGCATGCTACGATCACGGTATGAATTTGAAGGCAAAATATTTTTTTGCAGATCTTAGATTAGGTCTTTCACTGCCCATAATGATAAACTGAGGAAGTAAAATAGAAATAGTAATGGGAAACAGAAGAGAAATGTACAGTGATCACCCATTTTGTGCCCACAATCTTTTTCATGGAAATCCCAGTCATATGAGTCGAATCTATGCATGCTACGATCACGGTATGAATTTGAAGGCAAAATATTTTTTTGCAGATCTTAGATTAGGTCTTCCACTGCCCATAATGCTAAATTGAGGAAGTAAAATAGAAATATAATGGGAAACAGAAGAGAAATGTACAGTGATCACCCATTTTGTGCCCACAATCTTTTTCATGGAAATCCCAGTCATATGAGTCGAGTCCATGCATGCTACGATCACGTTATGAATTTGAAGTCAAAATATTTTTTTGCAGATCTTAGATTAGGTCTTTCACTGCCCATAATGCTAAATTTAGGAAGTAAAATAGAAATAGTAATGGGAAACAGAAGAGAAATGTACAGTGATCTCGCATTTTGTGCCCACAATCTTTTTCATGGAAATCCCAGTCATATGAGTCGAGTCCATGCATGCTACGATCACGGTATGAATTTGAAGGCAAAATATTTTTTTGCAGATCTTAGATTAGGTCTTTCCCTGTCCATAATGCTAAATTGAGGAAGTAAAATAGAAATAGTAATGGGAAACAGAAGAGAAATGTACAGTGAACACCCACTTTGTGCCCACAATCTTTTTCATGGAAATCCCAGTCATATAAGTCGAGTCCATGCATGCTACGATCACGGTATTAATTTGAAGGCAAAATATTTTTTTGCAGATCTTAGATTAGGTATTTCACTTCCCATAATGCTAAATTGAGGAAGTAAAATAGAAATAGTAATGGGAAACAGAAGAGAAATGTACAGTGAACACCCATTTTGTGCCCACAATCTTTTTCATGGAAATCCCAGTCATATGAGTCGAATCCATGCATGCTACGATCACGGTATGAATTTGAAGGCAAAATATTTTTTTGCAGATCTTAGATTAGGTCTTTCACTGCCCATAATGCTAAATTGAGGAAGTAAAATAGAAATAGTAATGGGAAACAGAAGAGAAATGTACAGTGATCACCCATTTTGTGCCCACAATCTTTTTCGTGGAAATCCCAGTCATATGAACGAATCCATGCATGCTTCGATCACGGTATGAATTTGAAGGCAAAATATATTTTTGCAGATCTTAGTTTAGGTCTTTCCCTGTCCATAATGCTAAATGAAGGAATTAAATTAGAAATATAAATAGAAAACAGATAAGAAATGTACAGTGATCACCCATTTTCTGCACACAATCTTTTTCATAGAAATCCTAGTCATATGTGTCCAGTCCATACATGCTACGATCACGGTATGAATTTGAAGGCAAAATATTTTTTTGCAGAGCTTAGATTAGGTCTTTCCCTGTCCATAATGCTAAATGAAGGAAATAAAATACAAATATAAATAGGAAACAGAAGAGAAATGTACAGTGATCCCCCATATTCTGCCCACAATCTTTTTCATGGAAATCCCAGTCATATGAGTCCAGTCCATACATGCTACGATCATGCTATGAATTTGAAGGCAAAATATTTTTTTGCAGATCTTAGATTAGGTCTTTCCCTGTCCATAATGCTAAATGAAGGAAGTAAAATAGAAATATAAATAGGAAACAGAAGAGAAATGTACAGTGATCACCCATTTTGTGCCCACAATTTTTTTCATGGAAATCCCAGTCATATGAGTCGAATCCATGCATGCTACGCTCACGGTATGAATTTGAAGGCAAAATAATTTTTTGCAGATCTTAGATTAGGTCTTTCACTGCCCATAATGCTAAATTGAGGAAGTAAAATAGAAATAGTAATGGGAAACAGAAGAGAAATGTACAGTGATCACCCATTTTGTGCCCACAATCTTTTTCATGGAAATCCCAGTCATATGAACGAATCCATGCATGCTTCGATCACGGTATGACTTTGAAGGCAAAATATATTTTTGCAGATCTTAGTTTAGGTCTTTCCCTGTCCATAATGCTAAATGAAGGAATTAAATTAGAAATATAAATAGAAAACAGATAAGAAATGTACAGTGATCACCCATTTTCTGCACACAATCTTTTTCATAGAAATCCTAGTCATATGAGTCGAGTCCAGGCATGCTACGATCACGGTATGAATTTGAAGGCAAAATATTCTTTTGCAGATCTTAGATTATATCTTTCCCTGTCTATAATGCTAAATTGAGGAGGTAAAATACAAATATAAATATGAAACAGGAGAGAAATGTACAGTGATCACCAATTTTTTGCCCACAATCTTTTTCATGGAAATCCCAGTCATATGAGTCGAATCCATGCATGCTACGATCACGGTAAGAATTTGAAGGCAAAATATTTTTTTGCAGATCTTAGATTAGGTCTTTCACTGCCCATAATGCTAAATTGAGGAAGTAAAATAGAAATATAATGGGAAACAGAAGAGAAATGTACAGTGATCACCCATTTTGTGCCCACAATCTTTTTCATGGAAATCCCAGTCATATGAGTCGAATCCATGCATGCTACGATCACGGTAAGAATTTGAAGGCAAAATATTTTTTTGCAGATCTTAGATTAGGTCTTTCACTGCCCATAATGCTAAATTGAGGAAGTAAAATAGAAATAGTAATGGGAAACAGAAGAGAAATATACAGTGATCACCTATTTTGTGCCCACAATCTTTTTCATGGAAATCCCAGTCATATGAGTCGAGTCCATGCATGCTACGATCACGGTATGAATTTGAAGGCAAAATAATTTTTTGCAGATCTTAGATTAGGTCTTTCACTGCCCATAATGCTAAATTGAGGAAATAAAATAGAAATAGTAATGGGAAACAGAAGAGAAATGTACAGTGATCACCCATTTTCGGCCCACAATCTTTTTCATGGAAATCCCAGTCATATGACTCGAGTCCATGCATGCTACGATCACGGTATTAATTTGAAGGCAAAATATTGTTGTGCAGATTTTAGATTAGGTCTTTCCCTGTCCATAATGCTAAATTGAGGAGGTAAAATAGAAATATAAATAGGAAACAGTAGAGAAATGTACAGTGCTCGCCCATTTTGGGCCCACAATATTTTTCATGGAAATCCCAGTCATATGAGTCGAGTCCATGCATGCTACGATCACGGTATGAATTTGATGGCAAAATATTTATTTGCAGAACTTAGATTAGGTCTTTCCCTGTCCATAATGCTAAATTGAGGAAGTAAAATAGAAATAGTAATCGGAAACAGAAGAGAAATGTACAGTGATCACCCATTCTGTGCCCACAATCTTTTTCATGGAAATCCCAGTCATATGAGTCGAGTCCATGCATGCTACGATCACGGTATGAATTTGAAGGCAAAATATTTATTTGCAGAAATTAGATTAGGTCTTTCCCTGTCCATAATGCTAAATTGAGGAAGTAAAATAGAAATAGTAATGGGAAACAGAAGAGAAATATACAGTGATCACCCATTTTGTGCCCACAATCTTTTTCAGTGAAATCCCAGTCATATAAGTCGAGTCCATGCATGCTACGATCACGGTATGAATTTGAAGGCAAAATATTTTATTGCAGATCTTAGATTATGTCTTTCCCTGTCCATAAAGCTAAATTGAGGAAGTAAAATAGAAATAGTAATGGGAAACAGTAGAGAAATGTACAGTTAACTCCCATTTTGTGCCCACAATCTTTTTCATGGAAATCCCAGTCATATGAGTCGAATCCATGCATGCTACGATCACGGTATGAATTTGAAGGCAAAATATTTTTTTTGCAGATCTTAGATTAGGTCTTTCACTGACCATAATGCTAAACTGAGGAAGTAAAATAGAAATAGTAATGGGAAACAGAAGAGAAATGTACAGTGATCACCCATTTTGTGGCCACAATCTTTTTCATGGAAATCCCAGTCATATGAGTCGAGTCCATGCATGCTACGATCACGGTATGAATTTGAAGGCAAAATAATTTTTTGCAGATCTTAGATTAGGTCTTTCACTGCCCATAATGCTAAATTGAGGAAGTAAAATAGAAAAAGTAATGGGAAACAGAAGAGAAATGTACAGTGTTCACCCATTTTGTGCCCACAATCTTTTTCATGGAAATCCCAGTCATATGAGTCGAATCCATGCATGCTACGATCACGGTATGTATTTGAAGGCAAAATATTTTTTTGCAGATCTTAGATTAGGTCTTTCACTGCCCATAATGCTAAATTGAGGAAGTAAAATAGAAATAGTAATGGGAAACAGAAGAGAAATGTACAGTGATCACCCATTTTGTGCCCACAACCTTTTTTATGGAAATCCCAGTCATATGAGTCGAGTCCATGCATGCTATGACCATGGTATGAATTTGAGGTCAAAATATTTACTTGCAGATCTTAGATTAGGTCTTTCCCTATCCATAATGCTAAATTGAGGAAGTAAAATAGAAATAGTGATGGGAAACAGAAGAGAAATGTACAGTGATCACCCATTTTGTGCCCACAATCTTTTTCATGGAAATCCCAGTCATATGAGTCGAATCCATGCAAGCTACGATCACGGTATGAATTTGAAGGCAAAATATTTTTTTGCAGATCTTAGATTAGGTCTTTCACTGCCCATAATGCTAAATTGAGGAAGTAAAATAGAAATACTAATGGGAAACAGAAGAGAAATGTACAGTGATCACCCATTTTGTGCCCACAATCTTTTTCATGGAAATCCCAGTCATATGAGTCGAGTCCATGCATGCTACGATCACGGTATGAATTTGAAGGCAAAATATTTTTTTGCAGATCTTAGATTAGGTCTTTCACTGCCCATAATGCTAAATTGAGGAAGTAAAATAGAAACAGTAATGGGAAACAGAAGAGAAATGTACAGTGATCACCCATTTTGTGCCCACAATCTTTTTCATGGAAATCCCAGTCATATGAGTCAAGTCCATGCATGCTATGACCATGGTATGAATTTGAGGTCAAAATATTTACTTGCAGATCTTAGATTAGGTCTTTCCCTATCCATAATGCTAAATTGAGGAAGTAAAATAGAAATAGTGATGGGAAACAGAAGAGAAATGTACAGTGATCACCCATTTTGTGCCCACAATCTTTTTCATGGAAATCCCAGTCATACGAGTCGAATCCATGCAAGCTACGATCACGGTATGAATTTGAAGGCAAAATATTTTTTTGCAGATCTTAGATTAGCTCTTTCACTGCCCTTAATGCTAAATTGAGGAAGTAAAATAGAAATAGTAATGGGAAACAGAAGAGAAATGTACAGTGATCACCCATTTTGTGCCCACAATCTTTTTCATGGAAATCCCAGTCATATGAGTCGAGTCCATGCATGCTACGATCACGGTATGAATTTGAAGGCAAAATATTTTTTTGCAGATCTTAGATTAGGTCTTTCACTGCCCATAATGCTAAATTTAGGAAGTAAAATAGAAATAGTAATGGAAAACAGAAGAGAAATGTACAGTGATCACCCATTTTGTGCCCACAATCGTTTTCATGGAAATCCCAGTCATATGAGTCGAATCCATGCATGCTACGATCACGGTATGAATTTGAAGGCAAAATATTTTTTTGCAGATCTTAGATTAGGTCTTTCACTGCCCATAATGCTAAATTGAGGAAGTAAAATAGAAATAGTAATGGGAAACAGAAGAGAAATGTACAGTGAACACCCATTTTGTGCCCACAATCTTTTTCATGGAAATCCCAGTCATATGAGTCGAATCCATGCATGCTACGATCACGGTATGAATTTGAAGGCAAAATATTTTTTTGCAGATCTTAGATTAGGTCTTTCACTGCCCATAATGCTAAATTGAGGAAGTAAAATAGAAATAGTAATGGGAAACAGAAGAGAAATGTACAGTGATCTCCCATTTTGTGCCCACAACCTTTTTCATGGAAATCCCAGTCATATGAGTCGAGTCCATGCATGCTACGATCACGGTATGAATTTGAAGGCAAAATAATTTTTTGCAGATCTTAGATTAGGTCTTTCCCTGTCCATAATGCTAAATTGAGGAAGTAAAATAGAAATAGTAATGGGAAACAGAAGAGAAATGTACTGTTATCACCCATTTTGTGCCCACAATCTTTTTCATGGAAATCCCAGTCATATAAGTCGAGTCCATGCATGCTACGATCACGGTATGAATTTGAAGGCAAAATATTTTTTTGCAGATGTTAGATTAGGTCTTTCACTGTCCATAATGCTAAATTGAGAAAGTAAAATATAAATATAAATAGGAAACAGAAGAGAAATGTACAGTGATCACCCATTTTCTGCCCACAATCTTTTTCATGGAAATCCCAGTCATATGAGTCGAGTCCATGCATGCTACGATCACGGTATGAATTTGAAGGCAAAATATTTTTTTGCAGATCTTAGATTAGGTCTTTCCCTGTCCATAATGCTAAATTGAAGAGGTAAATTATAAATATATATAGGAAACAGAAGAGAAATGTACAGTGATCACCCATTTTCTGCCCACAATCTTTTTCATGGAAATCCCAGTCATATGAACGAATCCATGCATGCTTCGATCACGGTATGAATTTGAAGGCAAAATATATTTTTGCAGATCTTAGTTTAGGTCTTTCCCTGTCCATAATGCTAAATGAAGGAAGTAAAATAGAAATATAAATAGCAAACAGATAAGAAATATACAGTGATCACCCATTTTCTGCCCACAATCTTTTTCATAGAAATCCTAGTCATATGAGTCCAGTCCATACATGCTACGATCACGGTATGAATTTGAAGGCAAAATATTTTTTTGCAGAGCTTAGATTAGGACTTTCCCTGTCCATAATGTTAAATGAAGGAAGTAAAATAGAAATATAAATAGGAAACAGAACAGAAATGTACAGTGATCACCCATTTTGTGCCCACAATCTTTTTCATGGAAATCCCAGTCATATGAGTCCAGTCCATACATGCTACGATCACGGTATGAATTTGAAGGCAAAATATTTTTTTGCAGATCTTAGATTAGGTCTTTCCCTGTCCATAATGCTAAATTGAGGAAGTAAAATACAAATATAAATAGGAAACAGAAGAGAAATGTACAGTGATCACCAATTTTTTGCCCACAATCTTTTTCATGGAAATCCCAGTAATGAGTCGAGTCCAGGCATGCTATTATCACGATATGAATTTGAAGGCAAAATATTTTTGTGCAGATCTTAGATTAGGTCTTTCCCTGTCCATAATGCTAAATTGAGGAGGTAAAATAGAAAAATAAATAGGAAACAGAAGAGAAATATACAGTGATCACCCTTTTTCTGCCCACAATATTTTTCATAGAAATCCCAGTCATATGAGTCGAGTCCATGCATGCTACTATCACGGTATGAATTTGAAGGCATAATATTATTTTAGAGATCTTAGATTAGGTCCTTCCCTGTCCATAATGCTAAATTCAGGAAGTAAAATACAAATATAAATAGGAAACAGAAGAGAAACGTACAGTAATCACCCATTTTCTGCCCACAATCATTTTCATGGAAATCCCAGTCATGTGAGTCGATTCCATGCATGCTACGATCATGGTATGAATTTGAAGGCAAAATATTATTTTGCAGATCTTAGATTAGGTCCTTCCCTGTCCATAATGCTAAATTCAGGAAGTAAAATACAAATATAAATAGGAAACAGAAGAGAAATGTACAGTGATCACCCATTTTCTGCCCACAATGTTTTTCATGGAAATCCCATCATATCAGTCGAGTCCATGCATGCTACGATCACGGTATGAATTTGAAGGCAAAATATTTTTTTCAGATCTTCGATTATGTCTTTCCCTGTCCATAATGCTAAATTGAGAAGGTAAATTATAAATATAAATAGGAAACAGAAGAGAAATGTACAGTGATCACCCATGTTCTGCCCACAATCTTTTTCATGGAAATCCCAGTCATATGAGTCGAGTCCATGCATGCTACGATCACGGTATGAATTTGAAGGCAAAATATTTTTTTGCAGATCTTAGATTAGGTCTTTCCCTGTCCATAATGCTAAATTGAGGAGGTAAAATAGAAATATGAATAGGAAACAGAAGAGAAATGTACAGTGATCACCAATTTTCTGCCCACAATCTTTTTCATGGTAATCCCAGTCATGTGAGTCGTGTCCGTGCATGCTACGATCACCGTATGAATTTGAAGGCAAAATATTTTTTTGCAGATCTTAGATTAGGTCTTTCCCTGTCCATAATGCTAAATTGAGAAAGTAAAATATAAATATAAATAAGAAACAGAAGAGAAATGTACAGTGATCACCAATTTTCTGCCCACAATCTTTTTCATGGAAATCCCGGATACATGAGTCGAGTCCATGCATGCTACGATCACGGTATGAATTTGAAGGCAAAATATTTTTTTGCAGAGCTTAGATTAGGTCTTTCCCTGTCCATAATGCTAAATTGAGGAACTAAAATATAAATATAAATAGGAAACAGAAGAGAAATGTACAGTGATCACCCATTTTCTGCCCACAATCTTTTTCATGGAAATCCCAGTCATATGAGTCTAGTCCATGCATGCTACGATCACGGTATGAATTTGAAGGCAAAATATTTTTTTGCAGATCTAACGTCTTTCCCTGTCCATAATGCTAAATTGAGGAGGTAAAATAGAAATATAAATAGGAAACAGAATAGAAATGTACAGTGATCACCCATTTTCGGCCCACAATCTTTTTCATGGAAATCTCAGTCATATGAGTCGAGTCCATGCATGCTACGATCACGGTATGAATTTGAAGGCAAAGTATTTTTGTGCAGAGTTTAGATTAAGTCTTTCACTGTCCATAATGCTAAATTGAGGAGGTAAAATATAAATATAAATAGGAAACAGAAGAGAAATGTACAGTGATCACCTATTTTCGGCTCACAATCTTTTTTATGGAAATCCCAGTCATATGAGTCGAGTCCATGCATGCTACCATCACGGTATGAATTTGAAGGCAAAATATTTTTTGCAGAGCTTAGATTAGGTCTTTCCCTGTCCTTAATGCAAAATTGAGGAGGTAAAATATAAATATAAATAGGAAACAGAAGCAAAATGTACAGTGATCACCCATTTTCTGCCCACAATCTATTTCATGGAAATCCCGGTTACATGAGTCGAGTTCATGCATGCTACGATCACGGTATGAAATTGAAGGCAAAATATTTTTTTGCAGATCTTAGATTAGGTCTTTCCCTGTCCATAATGCAAAATTGAGGAGGTAATATAGAAATATAAATAGGAAACAGAAGAGAAATGTACAGTGGGCACCCATTTTCTGCACCCAATCTTTTTCATGGAAATCCATGTCATATGAGTCGAGTCCATGCATGCTACGATCACGGTATGAATTTGAAGGCAAAATATTTTTTTGCAGAGCTTAGATTACGTCTTTCCCTGTCCATAATGCTAAATGAGGGAAATAAAATAGAAATATAAATAGGAAACAGAAGAGAAATGTACAGTGGGCACCCATTTTCTGCACCCAATCTTTTTCATGGAAATCCAAGTCATATGAGTCGAGTCCATGCATGCTACGATCACCGTATGAATTTGAAGGCAAAATATTTTTTTGCAGAAATTAAATTAGGTCTTTCCCTGTCCATAATGCTAAATTCAGGAAGTAAAATAAAAATATAAATAGGAAACAGAAGAGAAATGTACAGTGATCACCCATTTTCTACCCACAATCTTTTTCATGGAAATCCTAGTCATATGAGTCGAGTCCATACATGCTCCGATCACTGTATGAATTTGAAGGCTAAATATTTTTGTGCAGATCTTAGATTAGGTATTTCCCTGTCAATAATGCTAAATTGATGAGGTAAATTCGAAATATAAATAGGAAACAGAAGAGGAATGTACAGTGATCACCCATTTTCTGCCCACAATCTTTTTCATGGAAATCCCAGTCATATGAGTCGTGTCCATGCCTGCTACGATCACGGTATGAATTTGAAGTAAAATATTTTTTTGCAGATGTTAGATTAGGTCTTTCCCTGTCCATAATGCTAAATTGAGAAGGTAAAATAGAAATATAAATAGAAAACAGAAGAGAAATGTACAGTGATCACCCATTTTCTGCCCACAATCTTTTTCATGGAATTACCAGTCATATGAGTCAAGTCCATACCTGCTACGATCACGGTATGAATTTGAAAGCAAAATATTTTTTTGCAGATCTTAGATTAGTTCTTTCCCTGTACATAATGCTAAATGAAGGAAGTAAAATATAAATATAAATAGGAAACAGAAGAGAAATGTACAGTGATCACCCATTTTCTGCCCACAATCTTTTTCATGGAAATCCCAGTCATATGAGTCGAGTCCATACATGCTACGATCATGGTATGAATTTGAAGGCAAAATATTTTGTTACAGATCTTAGATTAGGTCTTTCCCTGTCCATAATGCTAAATTGAGGAGGTAAAATAGAAATATAAATAGGAAACAGAAGAGAAATGTACAGTGATCACCCATTTTCTGCCCACTAACTTTTTCATGGAAATCCCAGTCATATGAGTCGAGTCCATGCATGCTACGATCACGGTATGAATTTGAAGGCAAAATATTTTTTTGCAGATCTTAGATGAGGTCTTTCCTTGTCCATAATGCTAAATTCAGGAAGTAAAATTGAAATAGTAATAGGAAACAGAAGACAAATGTACAATGATCCCCCATTTTCTGCCCACAATCATTTTCATGGAAATCCCAGTCATATGAGTCGAGACCATGCAAGGTAAGATCACGGTATGAATTTGTATGGAAAATATTTTTGTGCAGATCTTAGATTAGGTCCCTTCCCTGTCCATAATGCTAAATTGAGGAAGTAAAATATAAATATAAATAGGAAACAGAAGAGAAATGTACAGTGATCACCCATTTTCTGCCCACAATCTTTTTCATGGAAATCCCAGTCATTCGAGTCGAATCCATGCATGCTACGATCACGGTATGATTTTGAAGGCAAAATATTTTTTTGCAGATCTTAGGTCTTTCTCTGTCCATAATGCTAAATTGAGGAGGTAAAATAGAAATATAAATAGGAAACAGAAGAGAAATGTACAGTGATCACCCAATTGCGGCCCACAATGTTTTTTTATGGAAATCCCAGTCATATGAGTCGAGTCCATGCATGCTACGATCACGGTATGAATTTGAAGGCAAAATATTTTTGTGCAGATCTTAGATTAGGTCTTTCCCTGTACATAATGCTAAATTGAGGAGGTAAAATATAAATATAAATAGGAAACAGAAGAGAAATGTACAGTGATCACCGATTTTCGGCCCACAATCTTTTTCATGGAAATCCCAGTCATATGAGTTGAGTCCATGCATGCTACGATCACGGTATGAATTTGAAGGCAAAATATTTTTGTGCACATTTTAGATTAGGTCTTTCCCTGTACATAATGCTAAATTGAGGAAGTAAAATAGAAATACAAATAGGAAAAAGAAGAAAAATGTACAGTGATCACTCATTTTCTGCCCACAATCTTTTTCATGGAAATCCCAGTCATATGAGTCGAGTCCATGCATGCTACGATCACGGTATGAATTTGAAGGCAAAATATTTTTGTGCAGATCTTAGATTAGGTCTTTCCCTGTCCATAATGCTGAATTTAGCAGGTAAAATAGAAATATAAATAGGAAACAGAAGAGAAATGTACAGTGATCTCCCATTTTCGGCCCACAATCTTTTTCATGGAAATCCCAGTCATATGAGTCGAGTCCATGGATGCTACGATCACGGTATGAATTTGAAGGCAAAATATTTTTGTGCAGAGCTTAGATTAGGTTTTTCCTGTCCATAATGCTAAATTGAGGAAGTAAAATAGAAATATGAATAGTAAACAGAAGAGATATGTACAGTGATCACCCATTTTCGGCCCACAATATTTTCATGGGAATCCCAGTCATATGAGTCGAGTCCATGCATGCTACGATCACGGTATGAATTTGAAGGCAAAATATTTTTTTGCAGATCTTAGATTAGGTCTTTCCCTGTACATAATGCTAAATTGAGGAGGTAAATTAGAGATATAAATAGGAAACAGAAGTAAAAAGTACAGTGATCACCCATTTTCTGCCCACAATCTTTTTCATGGAAATCCCAGTCATATGAGTCGAGTCCATACGTGCTACGATCACGGTATGAATTCGTAGGCAAAATATTTTTTTGCAGATCTTAGATTAGGTCTTTCCCTGTCCATAATGCTAAATTGAGGAAGTAAAATAGAAATATAAATAGGAAACAGAAGAGAAATGTACAGTGATCACCCATTTTCTGCCCACAATATTTTCATGGAAATCCCTGTCATATGAGTCGAGTCCATACATGCTACGATCACGGTATGAATTTGAAAGCAAAATATTTTTTTGCAGATTTTAGATTAGGTCTTTCCCTGTCCATAATGCTAAATGAAGGAAGTAAAATAAAAATATAAAGAGGAAACAGAAGTGAAATGTACAGTGATCACCCATTTTCTGCCCACAATCTTTTTCTTTGAAATCCCAGTCATATGAGTCGAGTCCATACATGCTACGATCACGGTATGAATTTGAAGGCAAAATATTTTTGTGCAGAGCTTAGATTAGGTCTTTCCCTGGCCATAATGCTAAATTGAAGAGGTAAAATATAAATATAAATAGGAAACAGAAGAAAAATGTACAGTGATCACCCATTTTCGGCCCACAATCTTTGTCATGGAAATCCCAGTCATATGAGGCGAGTCCATGCATGCTACGATCACGGTATGAATTTGAAGGCAAAATATTTTTGTGCAGATTTTAGTTTAGGTCTTTCCCTGTCCATAATGCTAAATTGAGGAGGTAAAATAGAAATATAAATAGGAAACAGAGGTGAAATGTACAGTGATCACCCATTTTCGGCCCACAAACTTTGTCATGGAAATCCCAGTCATATGAGTCGAGTCCATGCATGCTACGATCACGGTATGAATTTGAAGGCAAATTATTTTCGTGCAGAGGTTAGATTACGTCTTTCACTGGCCATAATGCTAAATTGAGGAGATAAAATAGGAATATAAATAGGAAACAATAGAGAAATGTACAGTGATCACCCATTTTCGGCCCACAATCTTTTTCATGGAAATCCCAGTCATATGTGTCGAGTCCATGCATGCTACGATCACGGTATGAATTTGAAAGCAAAATATTTTTGTGCAGATCTTAGATTAGGTCTTTCCCTGTCCATAATGCTAAATTGAGGAGGTAAAATAGAAATATAAATAGGAAACAGAAGAGAAATGTACAGTGATCACCCATTTTCGGCCCACAATCTTTTTCATGGAAATCCCAGTCATATGAGTCGAGTCCATGCATGCTACGATCACGGTATGAATTTCAAGGCAAAATATTTTTGTGCAGATCTTAGATTAGGTCTTTCCCTGTCCATAATGCTAAATTGAAGAGGTAAAATATAAATATAAATAGGGAACAGAAGAGAAATGTACAGTGATCACCCATTTTCGGCCCACAATCTTTTCATGGAAATCCCAGTCATATGAGTCGAGTCCATGCATGCTACGATCACGGTATGAATTTGAAGGCAAAATATTTTTGTGCAGAAGTTAGATTAGTTCTTTCCCTGGCCATAATGCTAAATTGAGGAGGTAAAATAGAAATATAAATGGGAAACAGAAGAGAAATGTACAGTGATCACCCATTTTCGGCCCACAATCTTTTCATGGAAATCCCAGTCATATGAGTCGAGTCCATGCATGCTACGATCACGGTATGAATTTGAAGGCAAAATATTTTTGGGCAGATCTTAGATTAGGTCTTTCCCTGTCCATAATGCTAAATTGAGGAGGTAAAATAGAAATATAAATAGGAAACAGAGGTGAAATGTACAGTGATCACCCATTTTCGGCCCACAATCTTTTTCATGGAAATCCCAGTCATATGTGTCGAGTCCATGCATGCTACGATCACGGTATGAATTTGAAGGCAAAATATTTTTGTGCAGATCTTAGATTAGGTCTTTCCCTGTCCATGATGCTAAATTGAGGAGGTAAAATATAAATATAAATAGGAAACAGAAGAGAAATATACAGTGATCACCCATTTTCGGACCAAAATCTTTTTCATGGAAATCCCAGTCATATGAGTCGTGTACATCCATGCTATGATCACGGTATGAATTTGAAGGTAAAATATTTTTGTGCAGATCTTAGATTAGGTCTTTCCCTGTCCATAATGCTAAATTGAGGAGGTAAAATAGAAATATTAATAGAAAACAGAAGAGAAATGTACAGTGATCACCCATTTTCGGTCCACAATCTTTTTCATGGAAATCCCAGTCATATGAGTCGAGTCCATGCATGCTACGATCACGGTATGAATTTGAAGGCAAAATATTTTTGGGCAGATCTTAGATTAGGTCTTTCCATGTCCATAATGCTAAATTGAGGAGGTAAAAAAGAAATATAAATAGGAAACAGAAGAGAAATGTACAGTGATCACCCATTTTCTGCCCACTATATTTTTCATGGAAATCCCAGTGATATGAGTCGAGTCCATGCATGCTACGATCACGGTATGAATTTGAAGGCAAAATATTTTTCTGCAGGTTTTAGATTAGGTCTTTCCATGTCCATAATGCTAAATTGAGGCGGTAAAATAGAAATATAAATAGGAAACAGAAGAGAAATGTACAGTGATCACCAATTTTCGGCCCACAAACTTTTTCATGGAAATCCCAGTCATATGAGTCGAGTCCATGCATGCTACGATCACGGTATGAATTTCAAGGCAAAATATTTCTGTGCAGATCTTAGATGAGGTCTTTCCCTGTCCATAATGCTAAATTGAGGAGGTAAAATATAAATATAAATAGGAAACAGAAGAGAATTGTACAGTGATCACCCATTTTCGGCCCACAATATTTTTCATGGAAATCCCAGTCATATGAGTCGAGTCCATGCATGCTACGATCACGGTATGAATTTGAAGGCAAAATATTTTTGTGCAGATCTTAGATTAGATCTTTCCCTGTCCATAATGCTAAATTGAGGAGGTAACATAGAAATATAAATGGGAAACGAGAAAAATCTACAGTGATCACCCATTTTCGGCCCACAATCTTTTTCATGGAAATCCCAGTCATATGAGTCGAGTACATGCATGCTACGATCACGGTATGAATTTGAAGGCAAAATATTTTTGTGCAGATCTTGATTAGGTCTTTCCCTGTCCATAATGCTAAATTGAGGAGGTAAAAAAGAAATATGAATAGGAAACAGAAGAGAAATGTACAGTGATCACCCATTGTCGGCCTACAATCTTTTTCATGGAAATCCCAGTCATATGAGTCGAGTCCATGCATGCTACGATCACGGTATGAATTTGAAGGCAAAATATTTTTGTGCAGATCTTAGATTAGATCTTTCCCTGTCCATAATGCTAAATTGAGGAGGTAACATAGAAATATAAATGGGAAACGAGAAAAATCTACAGTGATCACCCATTTTCGGCCCACAATCTTTTTCATGGAAATCCCAGTCATATGAGTCGAGTACATGCATGCTACGATCACGGTATGAATTTGAAGGCAAAATATTTTTGTGCAGATCTTGATTAGGTCTTTCCCTGTCCATAATGCTAAATTGAGGAGGTAAAAAAGAAATATGAATAGGAAACAGAAGAGAAATGTACAGTGATCACCCATTGTCGGCCTACAATCTTTTTCATGGAAATCCCAGTCATATGAGTCGAGTCCATGCATGCTACGATCACGGTATGAATTTGAAGGCAAAATATTTTTGTGCAGAAGTTAGATTAGTTCTTTCCCTGGCCATAATGCTAAATTGAGGAGGTAAAATAGAAATATAAATGGGAAACAGAAGAGAAATGTACAGTGATCACCCATTTTCGGCCCACAATCTTTTCATGGAAATCCCAGTCATATGAGTCGAGTCCATGCATGCTACGATCACGGTATGAATTTGAAGGCAAAATATTTTTGGGCAGATCTTAGATTAGGTCTTTCCCTGTCCATAATGCTAAATTGAGGAGGTAAAATAGAAATATAAATAGGAAACAGAGGTGAAATGTACAGTGATCACCCATTTTCGGCCCACAATCTTTTTCATGGAAATCCCAGTCATATGTGTCGAGTCCATGCATGCTACGATCACGGTATGAATTTGAAGGCAAAATATTTTTGTGCAGATCTTAGATTAGGTCTTTCCCTGTCCATGATGCTAAATTGAGGAGGTAAAATATAAATATAAATAGGAAACAGAAGAGAAATATACAGTGATCACCCATTTTCGGACCAAAATCTTTTTCATGGAAATCCCAGTCATATGAGTCGTGTACATCCATGCTATGATCACGGTATGAATTTGAAGGTAAAATATTTTTGTGCAGATCTTAGATTAGGTCTTTCCCTGTCCATAATGCTAAATTGAGGAGGTAAAATAGAAATATTAATAGAAAACAGAAGAGAAATGTACAGTGATCACCCATTTTCGGTCCACAATCTTTTTCATGGAAATCCCAGTCATATGAGTCGAGTCCATGCATGCTACGATCACGGTATGAATTTGAAGGCAAAATATTTTTGGGCAGATCTTAGATTAGGTCTTTCCATGTCCATAATGCTAAATTGAGGAGGTAAAAAAGAAATATAAATAGGAAACAGAAGAGAAATGTACAGTGATCACCCATTTTCTGCCCACTATATTTTTCATGGAAATCCCAGTGATATGAGTCGAGTCCATGCATGCTACGATCACGGTATGAATTTGAAGGCAAAATATTTTTCTGCAGGTTTTAGATTAGGTCTTTCCATGTCCATAATGCTAAATTGAGGCGGTAAAATAGAAATATAAATAGGAAACAGAAGAGAAATGTACAGTGATCACCAATTTTCGGCCCACAAACTTTTTCATGGAAATCCCAGTCATATGAGTCGAGTCCATGCATGCTACGATCACGGTATGAATTTCAAGGCAAAATATTTCTGTGCAGATCTTAGATGAGGTCTTTCCCTGTCCATAATGCTAAATTGAGGAGGTAAAATATAAATATAAATAGGAAACAGAAGAGAATTGTACAGTGATCACCCATTTTCGGCCCACGATATTTTTCATGGAAATCCCAGTCATATGAGTCGAGTCCATGCATGCTACGATCACGGTATGAATTTGAAGGCAAAATATTTTTGTGCAGATCTTAGATTAGATCTTTCCCTGTCCATAATGCTAAATTGAGGAGGTAACATAGAAATATAAATGGGAAACGAGAAAAATCTACAGTGATCACCCATTTTCGGCCCACAATCTTTTTCATGGAAATCCCAGTCATATGAGTCGAGTACATGCATGCTACGATCACGGTATGAATTTGAAGGCAAAATATTTTTGTGCAGATCTTGATTAGGTCTTTCCCTGTCCATAATGCTAAATTGAGGAGGTAAAAAAGAAATATGAATAGGAAACAGAAGAGAAATGTACAGTGATCACCCATTGTCGGCCTACAATCTTTTTCATGGTAATCCCAGTCATATGAGTCGAGTCCATGCATGCTACGATCACGGTATGAATTTGAATGCAAAATATTTTTGTGCAGATTTTAGATTAGGTCTTTCCCTGTCCATAATGCTAAATTGAGGAGGTAAAATATAAATATAAATAGGAAACAGAAGAGAAATGTACAGTGATCACCCATTTTCGGCCCACAATATTTTTCATGGAAGTCCCAGTCATATGAGTCGAGTACATGCATGCTACGATCACGGTATGAATTTGAAGGCAAAATATTTTTGTGCAGAGCTTAGATTATGTCATTCACTGGCCATAATGCTAAATTTAGGAGGTAAAATATAAATATAAATAGGAAACAGAAGAGAAATGTCTAGTGATCACTCATTTTCGGCCCACTATCTTTTTCATGGAAATCCCAGTCATATGAGTCGAGTCCATGCATGCTACGATCACGGTATGAATTTGAATGCAAAATATTTTTGTGCAGATTTTAGATTAGGTCTTTCCCTGTCCATAATAATAAATTGAGGAGGTAAAATATAAATATAAATAGTAAACATAACAGAAATGTACAGTGATCATCCATTTTCGGCCCACAATGTTTTTCATGGAAATCCCAGTCATATGAGTCGAGTCAATGCATGCTACGATTACGGTATGAATTTGAAGGCAAAATATTTTTGTGCAGAACTTGATTACATCTTTCCCTGTCCATAATGCTAAATTGAGGAGGTAAAAAAGAAATATCAATAGGAAAAAGAAGAGAAATGTACAGTGATAACCCATTTTCGGCCTACAATGTTTTTCATGGTAATCCCAGTCATATGAGTCGAGTCCATGCATGCTACGATCACGGTATGAATTTGAAGGCAAAATATTTTTGTGCAGATCTTGATTAGGTCTTTCCCTGTCCATAATGCTAAATTGAGGAGGTAAAATAGAAATATAAATAGGAAACAGAAGAGAAATGTACAGTGACCACCCATTTTCGGCCCACAAACTTTTTCATGGAAATCCCAGTCATATGAGTCGAGTCCATGCATGCTACGTTCACGGTATGAATTTGAAGGCAAAATATTTTTGTGCAGATCTTAGATTAGGTCATTCCCTGTCCATAATGCTGAATTGAGGAGGTAAAATAGAAATATAAATAGGAAACAGAAGAGAAATGTACAGTGATCACCCATTTTCGGTCCACAATCTTTTTCATGGAAATCCCAGTCATATGAGCCGAGTCCATGCATGCTACGATCACGGTATGAATTTGAAGGGAAAATATTTTTTTGCAGATCTTAGATTAGGTCTTTCCCTGTTCATAATGCTAAATTGAGTTGGTAAAATAGAAATATAAATAGGAAACAGAAGAGAAATGTACAGTGATCACCCATTTACGGCCCACAATCTTTTTTATGGAAATCCCAGTCATATGAGTCGAGTCCATGCATGCTACGATCACTGTATAAATTTGAAGGCAAAATATTTTTGTGCAGATTTTAGATTAGGTCTTTCCCTGTCCATAATGCTAAATTGAGGAGGTAAAATATAAATATAAATAGGAAACAGAAGAGAAATGTACAGTGATCACCCATTTTGTGACCACAATCTTTTTCATGGAAATCCCAGTCATATGAGTCGAGTCCATGCATACTACGATCACGGTATGAATTTGAAGGCAAAATATTTTCGTGCAGATCTTAGATTAGGTCTTTCCCTGTCCATAATGCTAAATTGACAATGTAAAATAGAAATATAAATAGGAAACAGAAGAGAAATGTACAGTGATCACCCATTTTCGGCCCACAGTCTTTTTCATGGAAATCAAGTCATATGAG
The DNA here is from genome assembly GCA_963932145.1 of Acanthosepion lycidas. Classification (NCBI taxonomy): domain Eukaryota; kingdom Metazoa; phylum Mollusca; class Cephalopoda; order Sepiida; family Sepiidae; genus Acanthosepion; species Acanthosepion lycidas. Next base: position 6,401,218 of record OZ010604.1, on the reverse strand, counting down.
TCGTGTCCATGCATGCTATGATCACGGTATGAATTTGAAGGCAAAATATTTTTGTGCAGATTTTAGATTAGGTCTTTCCCTGTCCATAATGCTAAATTGAGGAGGTAAAATAGAAATATAAATAGTAAACAGAAGAGAAATGTACAGTGATCACCCATTTTCGGCCCACAATCTTTTTTATGGAAATCCCAGTCATATGAGTCGAGTCCATTCCTGCTACGATCACGGTATGAATTTGAAGGCAAAATATTTTTGTGCAGATTTTAGATTAGGTCTTTCCCTGTCCATAATGCTAAATTGAGTTGGTAAAATAAAAATATAAATAGGAAACAGTAGAAAAAATATACAGTGATCACCCATTTTCGGCCGACAATGTTTTAATGGAAATCCCAGTCATATGAGTTGAGACCATGCATCCTACCATCACGGTATGAATTTGAAGGCAAAATATTTTCGTGCAGATTTTAGATTAGGTCTTTCCCTGTCCATAATGCTAAATTGAGGAGGTAAAATAGAAATATAAATAGGAAACAGAAGAGAAATGTACAGTGATCACCAATTTTCGGCCCACAAACTTTTTCATGGAAATCCCAGTCATATGAGTCGAGTCCATGCATGCTACGATCACGCTAAGAATTTGAAGGCAAAATATTTTTGTGCAGATATTAGATTAGTTCTTTCCCTGTCCATAATGCTAAATTGAGGAGGTAAAATATAAATATAAATAGGAAACAAAAGTGAAATATACAGTGATCACGCATTTTCGGCCCACAATGTTTTTCATGGAAATCCCAGTGATATGAGTCGAGTCCATGCATGCTACGATCACGGTATGAATTTGAAGGCAAAATATTTTTGTGCAGATCTTAGATTAGGTCGTTCCCTGTCCATAATGCTAAATTGAGGAGATAAAATAGAAATATAAATAGAAATCAGAAGAGAAATGTACAGTGATCCCCCATTTTCTGCCCACAATCTTTTTCATGGAAATCCCAGTCATATGAGTCGAGTCCATGCATGCTACGTTCACGGTATGAATTTGAAGGCAAAATATTTTTGTGCAGATCTTAGATTAGGTCATTCCCTGTCCATAATGCTAAATTGAGGAGGTAAAATAGAAATATAAATAGGAAACAGAAGAGAAATGTACAGTGATCACCCATTTTCTGCCCACAATCTTTTTCATGGAAATCCCAGTCATATGAGTCGAGTCCATGCATGCTACGATCACGGTATGAATTTGAAGGCAAAATATTTTTGTGCTGATCTTAGATTAGGTCTTTCCCTGTCCATACTGCTAAATTGAGGAGGTAAAATTGAAATATAAATAGGAAACAGAAGAGAAATTTACAGTGATCACGCATTTTCGGCCCACAATGTTTTTCATGGAAATCCCAGTGATATGAGTCGTGTCCATGCATGTTACGGTCACGGTATGAATTTGAAGGCAAAATATTTTTGTGCAGATCTTAGATTTGGTCTTTCCCTGTCCATAATGCTAAATTGAGGAGGTAAAATAGAAATATAAATAGGAAACAGAAGAGAAATGTACAGTGACCACCCATTTTCGGCCCACAATCTTTTTCATGGAAATCCCAGTCATATGAGTCGAGTCCATGCATGCTACGTTCACAGTATGAATTTGAAGGCAAAATATTTTTGTGCAGATCTTAGATTAGGTCTTTCCCTGTCCATAATGCTAAATTGAGGAGGTAAAATAGAAATATAAATAGGAAACAAGATAAATGTACAGTGATCACCCATTTCCGCCCACAATCTTTTTCATGGAAATCCCAGTCATATGAGTCGAGTCCATGCATGTTACGAACTCGGTATGAATTTGAAGGCAAAATATTTTTGTGCAGATTTTAGATTAGGTCTTTCCCTGTCCATAATGCTAAATTGAGGAGGTAAAATAGAAATATAAATAGGAAACAGAAGAGAAATGTGCAGTGACCACCCATTTTCAGCCCACAATCTTTTTCATGGAAATCCCAGTCTTATGAGTCGAGTCCATGAATGCTACGCTCACAGTATGAATTTGAAGGTAAAATATTTGTGCAGATTTTAGATTAGGTCTTTCCCTGTCCATAATGCTAAATTGAGGAGGTAAAATAGAAATATAAATAGGAAACAGAAGTGAAATGTACAGTGATCACCCATTTTCCGCCCACAATATTTTTCATGGAAATCCCAGTCATATGAGTCGAGTCCATGCATGCTACAATCACGGTATGAATTTGAAGGCAAAATATTTTGTGCAGAGCTTAGATTATGTCTTTCCCTGTCAATAATGCTAAATTGAGGAGGTAAAATATAAATATAAATAGGAAACAGATGAGAAATGTACAGTGACCACCCATTTTCGGCCCACAATCTTTTTCATGGAAATCCCCGTCATATGAGTCGAGTCCATGCATGCTACGTTCACGGTATGAATTTGAAGGCAAAATGTTTTTGTGCAGATCTTAGATTAGGTCATTCCCTGTCCATAATGCTAAACTGAGGAGGTAAAATAGAAATATAAATAGGAAAAAAGAGAAATGAACAGTGATCACCCATTTTCGTCCCACAATCTTTTTCATGGAAATCCCAGACATATGAGTCGAGTCCATGCATGTTACGATCACGGTATGAATTTGAAGGCAAAATATTTTTGTGCAGATCTTAGATTTGGTCTTTCACTGTCCATAATCCTAAATTGAGGAGGTAAAATATAAATATAAATAGGAAACAGAAGAGAAATGTACAGTGACCACCCATTTTCGGCCCACAATCTTTTTCATGGAAATCCCCGTCATATGAGTCGAGTCCATGCATGCTACGTTCACGGTATGAATTTGATGGCAAAATATTTTTGTGCAGAGCTTAGATTAGGTCTTTCCCTGGCCATAATGCTAAATTGAGGAGGTAAAATATAAATATAAATAGGAAACAGAAGAGAAATGTACAGTGACCACCCATTTTCAGCCCACAATCTTTTTCATGGAAATCCAAGTCATATGAGTCGAGTCCATGCATGCTACGATCACAGTATGAATTTGAAGGTAAAATATTCGTGCAGATTTTAGATTAGGTCTTTCCCTGTCCATAATGCTAAATTGAGGAGGTAAAATAGAAATATAAATAGGAAACAGAAGAGAAATGTACAGTGATCACCCATTTTCGGCCCACAATCTTTTTCATGGAAATCCCAGTCATATGAGTCGAGTCCATGCATGCTATGATCTCGGTATGAATTTGAAGGCAAAATATTTTTGTGCAGATTTTAGATTAGGTCTTTCCCTGTCCATAATGCTAAATTGAGGAGGTAAAATATAAATATAAATAGGAAACAGAAGAGAAATGTACAGTGATCACCCATTTTCTGCCCACAATCTTTTTCATGGAAATCCCAGTCATATGAGTCGAGTCCATGCATGCTACGATCACGGTATGAATTTGAAGGCAAAATATTTTTGTGCTGATCTTAGATTAGGTCTTTCCCTGTCCATACTGCTAAATTGAGGAGGTAAAATTGAAATATAAATAGGAAACAGAAGAGAAATGTACAGTGATCACGCATTTTCGGCCCACAATGTTTTTCATGGAAATCCCAGTGATATGAGTCGTGTCCATGCATGTTACGGTCACGGTATGAATTTGAAGGCAAAATATTTTTGTGCAGATCTTAGATTTGGTCTTTCCCTGTCCATAATGCTAAATTGAGGAGGTAAAATAGAAATATAAATAGGAAACAGAAAAGAAATGTACAGTGACCACCCATTTTCGGCCCACAATCTTTTTCATGGAAATCCCAGTCATATGAGTCGAGTCCATGCATGCTACGTTCACAGTATGAATTTGAAGGCAAAATATTTTTGTGCAGATCTTAGATTAGGTCTTTCCCTGTCCATAATGCTAAATTGAGGAGGTAAAATAGAAATATAAATAGGAAACAAGATAAATGTACAGTGATCACCCATTTACGCCCACAATCTTTTTCATGGAAATCCCAGTCATATGAGTCGAGTCCATGCATGTTACGAACTCGGTATGAATTTGAAGGCAAAATATTTTTGTGCAGATTTTAGATTAGGTCTTTCCCTGTCCATAATGCTAAATTGAGGAGGTAAAATAGAAATATAAATAGGAAACAGAAGAGAAATGTGCAGTGACCACCCATTTTCAGCCCACAATCTTTTTCATGGAAATCCCAGTCTTATGAGTCGAGTCCATGAATGCTACGGTCACAGTATGAATTTGAAGGTAAAATATTTGTGCAGATTTTAGATTAGGTCTTTCCCTGTCCATAATGCTAAATTGAGGAGGTAAAATAGAAATATAAATAGGAAACAGAAGTGAAATGTACAGTGATCACCCATTTTCCGCCCACAATATTTTTCATGGAAATCCCAGTCATATGAGTCGAGTCCATGCATGCTACAATCACGGTATGAATTTGAAGGCAAAATATTTTGTGCAGAGCTTAGATTATGTCTTTCCCTGTCAATAATGCTAAATTGAGGAGGTAAAATAGAAATATAAATAGGAAACAGAAGAGAAATGTACAGTGATCACCCATTTTTGGCGCACAATCTTTTTCATGGAAATCCCAGTCATATGCGTCGAGTCCATGCATGCTACAATCACGGTATGAATTTAAAGGCATAATATTTTTGTGCAGATTTTAGATTAGGTCTTTCCCTGTCCATAATGCTAAATTGAGGAGGTAAAATAGAAATATGAATACGAAACAGAACAGAAATGTACAGTGATCACCCATTTTCGGCGCACAATCTTTTTTATGGAAATCCCAGTCATATGAGTCGAGTCCATGCATGCTACAATCACGGTATGAATTTGAAGGCATCATATTTTTGTGCAGATTTTAGATTAGGTCTTTCCCTGTCCATAATGCTAAATTGAGGAGGTAAAATATAAATATAAATAGGAAACAGATGAGAAATGTACAGTGACCACCCATTTTCGGCCCACAATCTTTTTCATGGAAATCCCCGTCATATGAGTCGAGTCCATGCATGCTACGTTCACGGTATGAATTTGAAGGCAAAATGTTTTTGTGCAGATCTTAGATTAGGTCATTCCCTGTCCATAATGCTAAACTGAGGAGGTAAAATAGAAATATAAATAGGAAAAAAGAGAAATGTACAGTGATCACCCATTTTCGTCCCACAATCTTTTTCATGGAAATCCCAGACATATGAGTCGAGTCCATGCATGTTACGATCACGGTATGAATTTGAAGGCAAAATATTTTTGTGCAGATCTTAGATTTGGTCTTTCCCTGTCCATAATCCTAAATTGAGGAGGTAAAATATAAATATAAATAGGAAACAGAAGAGAAATGTACAGTGACCACCCATTTTCGGCCCACAATCTTTTTCATGGAAATCCCCGTCATATGAGTCGAGTCCATGCATGCTACGTTCACGGTATGAATTTGATGGCAAAATATTTTTGTGCAGAGCTTAGATTAGGTCTTTCCCTGGCCATAATGCTAAATTGAGGAGGTAAAATATAAATATAAATAGGAAACAGAAGAGAAATGTACAGTGACCACCCATTTTCAGCCCACAATCTTTTTCATGGAAATCCAAGTCATATGAGTCGAGTCCATGCATGCTACGATCACAGTATGAATTTGAAGGTAAAATATTCGTGCAGATTTTAGATTAGGTCTTTCCCTGTCCATAATGCTAAATTGAGGAGGTAAAATAGAAATATAAATAGGAAACAGAAGAGAAATGTACAGTGATCACCCATTTTCTGCCCACAATATTTTTCATGGAAATCCCAGTCATATGAGTCGAGTCCATGCATGCTAAAATCACGGTATGAATTTGAAGGCAAAATATTTTTGTGCAGAGCTTAGATTATGTCTTTCCCTGTCCATAATGCTAAATTGAGGAGGTAAAATATAAATATAAATAGGAAACAGAAGAGAAATGTACAGTGATCACCCATTTTCGGCACACAATCTTTTTCATGGAAATCCCAGTCATATGCGTCGAGTCCATGCATGCTACAATCACGGTATGAATTTGAAGGCGTAATATTTTTGTGCAGATTTTAGATTAGGTCTTTCCCTGTCCATAATGCTAAATTGAGGAGGTAAAATAGAAATATGAATACGAAACAGAACAGAAATGTACAGTGATCACCCATTTTCGGCGCACAATCTTTTTTATGGAAATCCCAGTCATATGAGTCGAGTCCATGCATGCTACAATGACGGTATGAATTTGAAGGCATCATATTTTTGTGCAGATTTTAGATTAGGTCTTTCCCTGTCCATAATGCTAAATTGAGGAGGTTAAATATAAATATAAATAGGAAACAGATGAGAAATGTACAGTGATCACCCATTTTCGGCGCACAATCTTTTTCATGGAAATCCCCGTCATATGAGTCGAGTCCATGCATGCTACGTTCACGGTATGAATTTGAAGGCAAAATGTTTTTGTGCAGATCTTAGATTAGGTCATTCCCTGTCCATAATGCTAAATTGAGGAGGTAAAATATAAATATAAATAGGAAACAGAAGAGAAATGTACAGTGATCACCCATTTTCGGCCCACAATCTTTTTCATGGAAATCCCAGTCATATGAGTCGAGTCCATGCATGCTACGATCACGGTGTGGATTTGAAGGCAAAATATTTTTGTGCAGAGCTTAGATTAGGTCTTTCCCTGTCCATAATGCTAAATTGAGGAGGTAAAATATAAATATAAATAGGAAACAGCAGCGAAATGTACAGTGATCACCCATTTTCGGCCCACAATCTTTTTCATGGAAATCCCAGTCATATGAGTCGAGTCCATGCATTCTACCATCACCGTATGAATTTGAAGGCAAAATATTTTTGTGCAGATTTTAGATTAGGTCTTTCCCTGTCCATAATGCTAAATTGAGGAGGTAAAATATAAATATAAATAGTAAACAGTAGAGAAATGTACAGTGATCACCCATTTTCGGCCCACAATCTTTTTCATGGAAATCCCAGTCATATGAGTCGAGTCCATGCATGCTACGATCACGGTATGAATTTGAAGGCAAAATATTTTTGTGCAGAGCTTAGATTAGGTCTTTCCCTGGCCATAATGCTAAATTGAGGAGGTAAAATATAAATATAAATAGGAAACAGAAGAGAAATGTACAGTGATCACCCATTTTCGGCCCACAATCTTTTTCATGGAAATCCCAGTCATATGAGTCGAGTCCATGCATGCTACGTTCACGGTATGAGTTTGAAGGAAAAATATTTTTGTGCAGAGCTTAGATTAGGTCTTTCCCTGGCCATAATGCTAAATTGAGGAGGTAAAAAAGAAATATAAATAGGAAACAGAAGAGAAATGTACAGTGATCACCCATTTTCGGCACACAATCATTTTCATGGAAATCACAGTCATATGAGTCGAGTCCATGCATGCTACGATCACGGTATGAATTTGAAGGCATAATATTTTTGTGCAGATTTTAGATTAGGTCTTTCCCTGTCCATAATACTAAATTGAGGAGGTAAAATAGAAATATAAATAGGAAACAAGAGAAATGTACAGTGATCACCCATTTTCGGCCCACAATCTTTTTCATGGAAATCCCAGTCATATGAGTCGAGTCCATGCATGTTACGATCACGGTATGAATTTGAAGGCAAAATATTTTTGAGCAGATCTTAGATTTGGTCTTTCCCTGTCCATAATGCTAAATTGAGGAGGTAAAATATAAATATAAATAGGAAACAGAAGAGAAATGTACAGTGATTACCCATTTTCGGCCCACAATCTTTTTCATGGAAATCCCAGTCATATGAGTCGAGTCCATGCATGCTACGATCACGGTATGAATTTGAAGGCAAAACATTTTGGTGCAGAGCTTAGATTAGGTCTTTCACTGGCGATAATGCTAAATTGAGGAGGTAAAATATAAATATAAATAGGAAACAGAAGAGAAATGTACAGTTATCACCCATTTTGTGCCCACCATCTTTTTGAGGGAAATCCCAGTCATATGAGTCGAGTCCATGCATGCTACGATCAGGGTATGAATTTGAAGGCAAAATATTTTTGTGCAGATCTTAGATTAGGTCTTTCCCTGTCCATAATGCTAAATTGAGGAGGTAAAATATAAATATAAATAGGAAACAGAAGAGAAATGTACAGTGATCACCCATTTTCGGCCCACAATCATTTTCATGGAAATCCCAGTCATATGAGTTGAGTCCATGCATGCTACGATCACGGTATGAATTTGAAGGCAAAATGTTTTGTGCAGATCTTAGATTAGGTCTTTCCCTGTCCATAATGCTAGATTGAGGAGGTAAAATATAAATATAAATAGGAAACAGAAGAGAAATGTACAGTGATCACCCATTTTCGGCCCACAATCTTTTTCATGGAAATCCCAGTCATATGAGTCGAGTCCATGCATGCTACGTTCACGGTATGAATTTGAAGGCAAAATATTTTGTGCAGAGCTTAGATTAGGTCTTTCCCTGGCCATAATGCTAAATTGAGGAGGTAAAAATGAAATATAAATAGGAAACAGAAGAGAAATGTACAGTGATCACCCATTTTCGGCCCACAATCTTTTTCATGGAAATCCCAGCCATATGAGTCGAGTCCATGCATGCTACGATCACGGTATGAATTTGAAGGCAAAATATTTTTTTGCCGATCTTAGATTAGGTCTTTCCCTGTCCATAATGCTAAATTGAGGTGGTAAAATATAAATATAAATAGGAAACAGAAGAGAAATGTACAGTGATCAACCATTTTCGGCCAACAATCTTTTTCATGGAAATCCCAGTCATATGAGTCGAGTCCATGCATGCTACGATCACGGTATGAATTTGAAGGCAAAATATTTTTGTGCAGATTTTAGTTTAGGTCTTTCCCTGTCCATAATGCTAAATTGAGGAGGTACAATAGAAATATAAATAGGAAACAGAAGAGAAATGTACAGTGATCACCCATTTTCGGCCCACAATCTTTTTCATGGAAATCCCAGTCATATGAGTCGAGTCCATGCATGCTACGATCACGGTATGAATTTGAAGGCAAAACATTTTGGTGCAGAGCTTAGATTAGGTCTTTCACTGGCGATAATGCTAAATTGAGGAGGTAAAATATAAATATAAATAGGAAACAGAAGAGAAATGTACAGTTATCACCCATTTTGTGCCCACCATCTTTTTGAGGGAAATCCCAGTCATATGAGTCGAGTCCATGCATGCTACGATCAGGGTATGAATTTGAAGGCAAAATATTTTTGTGCAGATCTTAGATTAGGTCTTTCCCTGTCCATAATGCTAAATTGAGGAGGTAAAATATAAATATAAATAGGAAACAGAAGAGAAATGTACAGTGATCACCCATTTTCGGCCCACAATCATTTTCATGGAAATCCCAGTCATATGAGTTGAGTCCATGCATGCTACGATCACGGTATGAATTTGAAGGCAAAATATTTTTTTGCCGATCTTAGATTAGGTCTTTCCCTGTCCATAATGCTAAATTGAGGTGGTAAAATATAAATATAAATAGGAAACAGAAGAGAAATGTACAGTGATCAACCATTTTCGGCCAACAATCTTTTTCATGGAAATCCCAGTCATATGAGTCGAGTCCATGCATGCTACGATCACGGTATGAATTTGAAGGCAAAATATTTTTGTGCAGATTTTAGTTTAGGTCTTTCCCTGTCCATAATGCTAAATTGAGGAGGTACAATAGAAATATAAATAGGAAACAGAAGAGAAATGTACAGTGATCACCCATTTTCGGCCCACAATCTTTTTCATGGAAATCCCAGTCATATGAGTCGAGTCCATGCATGTTACGATCACGGTATGAATTTGAAGGCAAAATATTTTTGTGCAGATCTTAGATTTGGTCTTTCCCTGTCCATAATGCTAAATTGAGGAGGTAAAATATAAATATAAATAGGAAACAGAAGAGAAATGTACAGTGATTACCCATTTTCGGCCCACAATCTTTTTCATGGAAATCCCAGTCATATGAGTCGAGTCCATGCATGCTACGATCACGGTATGAATTTGAAGGCAAAACATTTTGGTGCAGAGCTTAGATTAGGTCTTTCACTGGCGATAATGCTAAATTGAGGAGGTAAAATATAAATATAAATAGGAAACAGAAGAGAAATGTACAGTTATCACCCATTTTGTGCCCACCATCTTTTTGAGGGAAATCCCAGTCATATGAGTCGAGTCCATGCATGCTACGATCAGGGTATGAATTTGAAGGCAAAATATTTTTGTGCAGATCTTAGATTAGGTCTTTCCCTGTCCATAATGCTAAATTGAGGAGGTAAAATATAAATATAAATAGGAAACAGAAGAGAAATGTACAGTGATCACCCATTTTCGGCCCACAATCATTTTCATGGAAATCCCAGTCATATGAGTTGAGTCCATGCATGCTACGATCACGGTATGAATTTGAAGGCAAAATGTTTTGTGCAGATCTTAGATTAGGTCTTTCCCTGTCCATAATGCTAGATTGAGGAGGTAAAATATAAATATAAATAGGAAACAGAAGAGAAATGTACAGTGATCACCCATTTTCGGCCCACAATCTTTTTCATGGAAATCCCAGTCATATGAGTCGAGTCCATGCATGCTACGTTCACGGTATGAATTTGAAGGCAAAATATTTTGTGCAGAGCTTAGATTAGGTCTTTCCCTGGCCATAATGCTAAATTGAGGAGGTAAAAATGAAATATAAATAGGAAACAGAAGAGAAATGTACAGTGATCACCCATTTTCGGCCCACAATCTTTTTCATGGAAATCCCAGCCATATGAGTCGAGTCCATGCATGCTACGATCACGGTATGAATTTGAAGGCAAAATATTTTTTTGCCGATCTTAGATTAGGTCTTTCCCTGTCCATAATGCTAAATTGAGGTGGTAAAATATAAATATAAATAGGAAACAGAAGAGAAATGTACAGTGATCAACCATTTTCGGCCAACAATCTTTTTCATGGAAATCCCAGTCATATGAGTCGAGTCCATGCATGCTACGATCACGGTATGAATTTGAAGGCAAAATATTTTTGTGCAGATTTTAGTTTAGGTCTTTCCCTGTCCATAATGCTAAATTGAGGAGGTACAATAGAAATATAAATAGGAAACAGAAGAGAAATGTACAGTGATCACCCATTTTCGGCCCACAATCTTTTTCATGGAAATCCCAGTCATATGAGTCGAGTACATGCATGCTACGATCACGGTATGAATTTGAAGGCAAAATATTTTTGTGCAGACCTTAGATTAGGTTTTTCCCTGTCCATAATGCTAAATTGAGGAGGTAAAATATAAATATAAATAGGAAACTGAAGAGAAATGTACAGTGATCACCCGTTTTCGGCCCACAAATTTTTTCATGGAAATCCCAGGCATATGAGTCAAGTCCATGCATGCTACGGTGACAGTATGAATTTGAGGGCAAAATATTTTTGTGCAGATCTTAGATTAGGTCTTTCCCTGTCCATAATGCTAAATTGAGGAGGTAAAATATAAATATAAATAGGAAACAGAAGTGAAATGTACAGTGATCACCCATTTTTGGCCAGCAATCTTTTTCATGGAAATCCCAGTCATATGAGTCGAGTCCATGCATGCTACGATCACGGTATGAATTTGAAGTCAATATATTTTTGTGCAGAACTTAGATTAGGTCTTTCCCTGTCCATAATGCTAAATTGAGGAGGGAAAATAGAAATATAAATAGGAAACAGAAGAGAAATGTACAGTGATCACCCATTTTCGGCCCACAAAGTTTTTCATGGAAATCCCATGCATATGACTTGAGTCCATGCATGCTATGATCACGGTATGAATTTGAGGGCAAAATATTTTTGTGCAGATCTTAGATTAGGTCTTTCCCTGTCCATAATGCTAAATTGAGTTGGTAAAATATAAATATAAATAGGAAACAGAAGAGAAATGTACAGTGATCACCCATTTTCGGCCCACAATCTTTTTCACGGAAATACCAGTCATATGAGTCGAGTCCATGCATGCTACGATCACGGTATGAATTTGAAGGCAAAATATTTTTGTGCAGATTTTTGATTATGTCTTTCCCTGTCCATAATATTAAATTGAGGAGGTACAATAGAAATATAAATAGGAAACAGAAGAGAAATGTACAGTGATCACTCATTTTCGGCCCACAATCTTTTTCATGGAAATCCCAGTCATATTAGTCGAGTCCATGCATGCTACGATCACGGAATGAATTTGAAGGCAATATATTTTTGTGCAGATCTTAGATTTGGTCTTTGCCAGTCCATAATGCGAAATTGAGGAGGTAAAATATAAATATAAATAGGAAACAGAAGAGAAATGTACAGTGATCACCCATTTTCGGCCCACAATCTTTTTCGTGGAAATCCCAGTCATATGAGTCGAGTCCATGCATGCTACGATCACGGTATGAATTTGAAGGCAAAATATTTTTGTGCAGATCTCAGATTAGGTCTTTCCCTGTCCGTAATGCTAAATTGAGGAGGTAAAATATAAATATAAAAAGGAAACAGAAGAGAAATGTACAGTGATCACCCATTTTCGGCCCACAATATTTTCATGGAAATCCCAGTCATATGAGTCGAGTCCATGCATGCTACGATCACGGTATGAGTTGAAGGCTAAATATTTTTGTGCAGATCTTAGATTAGGTCTTTCCCTGTCCATAATGCTAAATTGAGGAGGTAAAATAGAAATATAAATAGGAAATAGAAGAGAAATGTACAGTGATCACCCATTTTCGGCCCACAATCTTTTTCATGGAAATCCCAGTCATATGAGTCGAGTCCATTCATGCTACGATCACGGTATGAATTTGAAGGCAAAATATTTTTGTACAGAGCTTACATTAGGTCTTTCCCTGGCCATAATGCTAAATTGAGGAGGTAAAATATAAATATAAATAAGAAACAGAAGAGAAATGTACAGTGATCACCCATTTTCGGCCCACAATCTTTTTTATGGAAATCCCATTCATATGATTCGAGTCCATTCATGCTACGATCACGGTATGAATTTGAAGGCTAAATATTTTTGTGCAGATCTTAGATTAGGTCTTTCCCTGTCCATAATGCTAAATTGAGGAGGTAATATAGAAATATAAATAGGAAACAGAAGAGAAATGTACAGTGATCACCCGTTTTCGGCCAAACAAAGTTTTTCATGGAAATCCCAGGCATATGAGTCGAGTCCATGCATGCTACGATCACGGTATGAATTTGAAGGCAAAATATCTTTGTACAGAGCTTACATTAGGTCTTTCCCTGTCCATAATGCTAAATTGAGTTGGTAAAATAGAAATATAAATAGGAAACAGTAGAAAAAATGTATAGTGATCTCACATTTTCGGCCCACAAGCTTTTTCATGGAAATCCCAGTCATATGAGTCGAGTACATGCATGCTACGATCACGGTATGAATTTGAAGGCAAAATATTTTTGTGCAGATTTTAGATTAGGTCTTTCCCTGTCCATAATGTTAAATTGAGAAGGTACAATAGAAATATAAATAGGAAACAGAAGAGAAATGTACAGTGATCACCCATTTTAGGCCCACAACCTTTTTCATGGAAATCCCAGTCATATGAGTCGAGTCCATGCATGCTACAATCACGGTATGAATTTGAAGGCAAAATATTTTTGTGCAGAACTTAGATTAGGTCTTTCCCTGGCCATAATGCTAAATTGAGGAGGTAAAATATAAATAGGAAACAGAAGAGAAATGGACAGTGATCACCCATTTTCGGCCCAGATACTTTTTCATGGAAATCCCAGTCATAAGAATCGAGTCCATGCATGCTACGATCACGGTATGAATTTGAAGGCAAAATATTTTTATGCAGAGCTTAGATTAGGTCTTTCACTGGCGATAATGCTAAATTGAGGAGGTAAAATATAAATATAAATAGGAAACAGAAGAGAAATGTACAGTGATCACCCATTTTGTGACCACAATCTTTTTCATGGAAATCCCAGTCATATGAGTCGAGTCCATTCATGCTACGATCACGGTATGAATTTGAAGGCAAAATATTTTTGTGCAGATCTTAGATTTGGTCTTTCCCTATCCATAATGCTAAATTGAGGAGGTAAAATAGAAATATAAATAGGAAACAGAAGAGAAATGTACAGTGATCACCCATTTTCGGCCCACAATCTTTTTCATGGAAATACCAGTCATATGAGTCGAGTCCATTCATGCTACGATCACGGTATGAATTTGAAGGCAAAATATTTTTGTGCAGATCTTAGATTTGGTCTTTCCCTATCCATAATGCTAAATTGAGGAGGTAAAATAGAAATATAAATAGGAAACAGAAGAGAAATGTACATTGATCACCCATTTTCGGTCCACAATCTTTTTCATGGAAATCCCAGTCATATGAGCCGAGTCCATGCATGCTACGATCACGGTATGAATTTGAAGGGAAAATATTTTTTTGCAGATCTTAGATTAGGTCTTTCCCTGTCCATAATGCTAAATTGAGTTGGTAAAATAAAAATATAAATAGGAAACAGTAGAAAAAATATACAGTGATCACCCATTTTCGGCCTACAATCTTTTTCATGGAAATCCCAGTCATATGAGTCGAGTCCATGCATGCTACGATCACGGTATGAATTTGAAGGCAAAATATTTTTATGCAGATTTTAGATTAGGTCTTTCCCTGTCCATAATGCTAAATTGAGGAGGTAAAATAGAAATATAAATAGTAAACAGAAGAGAAATGTACAGTGATCACCCATTTTCGGCCCACAATCTTTTTTATGGAAATCCCAGTCATATGTGTCGAGTCCATTCATGCTACGATCACGGTATGAATTTGAAGGCAAAATATTTTTGTGCAGATCTTAGATTCGGTCTTTCCCTGTCCATAATGCTAAATTGAGGAGGTAAAATAGAAATATAAATAGGAAACAGAAGAGAAATGTACAGTGATCACCCATTTTCGGCCCACAATATTTTTCATGGAAATCCCAGTCATATGAGTCGAGTCCATGCATGCTACGATCACGGTATGAATTTGAAGGCAAAATATTTTTTTGCAGATCTTAGATTAGATCTTTCACTGTCCATAATGCTAAATTGAGGAGGTAAAATATAAATATAAATAGTAAACAGAAGAGAAATGTACAGTGATCACTCATTTTCGGCCCACAATCTTTTCCATGGAAATCCCAGTCATATGAGTCGAGTACATGCATGCTACGATCACGATATGAATTTGAAGGCAAAATATTTTTGTGCAGATTTCAGATTAGGTCTTTCCCTGTCCATAATGCTAAATTGATGAGGTAAATCAGAAATATAAATAGGAAACAGAAGAGAAATGTATAGTGATCACCCATTTTCGGCCCACAATCTTTTTCATGGAAATCCCAGTCATTTGAGTTGAGACCATGCATCCTACCATCACGGTATGAATTTGAAGGCTAAATATTTTTGTGCAGATTTTGGATTAGTCTTTCCCTGTCCATAATGCTAAATTGAGGAGGTAAAATATAAATATAAATAGGAAACAGAAGAGAAATGTACAGTGATCGCCCATTTTCGGCCCACAATCATTTTCATGGAAATCCCAGTCATATGAGTCGAGTAAATGTATGCTACGATCACGGTATGAATTTGAAGGCAAAATATTTTCGTGCAGATTTTAGATTAGGTCTTTCCCTGTCCATAATGCTAAATTGAGGAGGTAAAATATAAATATAAATAGGAAACAGAAGAGAAATGTACAGTGGTCACCAATTTTCGGCCCACAAACTTTTTCATGGAAATCCCAGTCATATGAGTCGAGTCCATGCATGCTACGATCACGCTAAGAATTTGAAGGCAAAATATTTTTGTGCAGATATTAGATTAGTTCTTTCCCTGTCCATAATGCTAAATTGAGGAGGTAAAATATAAATATAAATAGGAAACAGAAGAGAAATGTACAGTGATCACCCATTTACGGCCCACAATCTTTTTCATGGAAATCCCAGTCATATGAGTCGAGTCAATGCATGCTACGATCACGGTATGAATTTGAAGGCAAAATATTTTTGTGCAGATCTTAGATTTGGTCTTTACCTGGTCATAATGCTAAATTGAGGAGGTAAAATAGAAATATAAATAGGAAAAAGAAGAGAAATGTACAGTGATCACCCATTTTCCGCCCACAATCTTTTTCATGGAAATCCCAGTCATATGAGTCGAGTACATGCATGCTACAATCACGGTATGAATTTGAAGGCATAATATTTTCATGCAGATTTTAGATTAGGTCTTTCCCTCTCCATAATGCTAAATTGAGGAGGTAAAATAGAAATATGAATACGAAACAGAACAGAAATGTACAGTGATCACCCATTTTTGGCCCACAATCTTTTTCATGGAAATCCCAGTCATATGAGTCGAGTCCATGCATGCTACGATAACGGTATGAATTTGAAGGCAAAATATTTTAGTGCAGATCTTAGATTAGGTCTTTCACTGTCTACAATGCTAAATTAAGGAGGTAAAATATAATTATAAATAGGAAACAGAAGAGAAATGGACAGTGATCACCCATTTTCGGCCCAGATACTTTTTCATGGAAATCCCAGTCATAAGAGTCGAGTCCATGCATGCTACGATTACGGTATAAATTTGAAGGCAATATATTTTTGTGCAGATTTTAGATTAGGTCTTTCCCTGTCCATAATGCTAAATTGAGGAGGTAAAATAGAAATATAAATAGTAAACAGAAGAGAAATGTACAGTGATCACCCATTTTCGGCCCACAATCTTTTTTATGGAAATCCCAGTCGTATGAGTCGAGTCCATTCATGCTACGATCACGGTATGAATTTGAAGGCAAAATATTTTTGTGCAGATTTTAGATTAGGTCTTTCCCTGTCCATAATGCTAAATTGAGGAGGTAAAATAGAAATATAAATAGTAAACAGAAGAGAAATGTACAGTGATCACCCATTTTCGGCCCACAATCTTTTTCATAGAAATACCAGTCATATGACTCGAGTCCATGCATGCTACGATTACGGTATGAATTTGAAGGCAAAATATTTTTGTGCAGATTTTAGATTAGGTCTTTCCCTGTCCATAATGCTAAATTGATGACGTAAAATAGAAATATAAATAGTAAACAGAAGAGAAATGTACAGTGATCACCCATTTTCGGCCCACAATCTTTTTCATGGAAATCCCAGTCATATGAGCCGAGTCCATGCATGCTACGATCACGGTATGAATTTGAAGGGAAAATATTTTTTTGCAGATCTTAGATTAGGTCTTTCCCTGTCCATAATGCTAAATTGAGTAGGTAAAATAAAAATATAAATAGGAAACAGTAGAAAAAATATACAGTGATCACCCATTTTCGGCCCACAATCTTTTTCATGGAAATCCCAGTCATATGAGTCGAGTCCATGCATGCTACGATCACGGTATGAATTTGAAGGCAAAATATTTTTGTGCAGATCTTAGATTAGGTCTTTCCCTGTCCATAATGCTAAATTGACAATGTAAAATAGAAATATAAATAGGAAACAGAAGAGAAATATACAGTGATCACCCATTTTCGGCCCACAATCTTTTTCATGGAAATCCCAGTCATATGAGTCGAGTCCATGCATGCTACGATCACGGTATGAATTTGAAGGGAAAATATTTTTATGCAGATCTTAGATTAGGTCTTTCCCTGTCCATAATGCTAAATTGAGTTGGTAAAATAGAAATATAAATAGGAAACAGAAGAGAAATGTACAGTGATCACCCATTTACGGCCCACAACCTTTTTCATGGAAATCCCAGTTATATGAGTCGAGTCCATGCATGCTACGATCACGGTATAAATTTGAAGGCAAAATATTTTTGTGCAGATTTTAGATTAGGTCTTTCCCTGTCCATAATGCTAAATTGAGGAGGTACAATAGAAATATAAATATGAAACAGAAGAGAAATGTACAGTGATCACCCATTTTCGGCCCACAATCTTTTTCATGGAAATCCCAGTCATATGAGTCGTGTCCATGCATGCTACGATCACGGTATGAATTTGAAGGCAAAATATTTTTGTGCAGATTTTAGATTAGGTATTTCCCAGTCCATAATGCTAAATTGAGGAGGTAAAATATAAATATAAATAGTAAACAGAAGAGAAATGTACAGTGATCACTCATTTTCGGCCCACAATCTTTTCCATGGAAATCCCAGTCATATGAGTCGAGTCCATGCATGCTACGATCACGGTATGAATTTGAAGGCAAAATATTTTTGTGCAGATTTTAGATTAGGTCTTTCCATGTCCATAATGCTAAATTGAGGAGGTAAATTATAAATATAAATAGTAAACAGTAGAGAAATGTCCAGTGATCACCCATTTTCGGCCCACAATCTTTTTCATGGAAATCCCAGTCATATCAGTCGTGTCCATGCATGCTACGATCACGGTATGAATTTGAAGGCAAAATATTTTTGTGCAGAGCTTAGATTAGGTCTTTCCCTGTCCATAATGCTAAATTGAGGAGGTAAAATAGAAATATAAATAGGAAACAGAAAAGAAATGTACAGTGATCACCCATTTTGTGACCACAATCTTTTTCATGGAAATCCCAGTCATATGAGTCGAGTCCATGCATGCTACGATCACGGTATGAATTTGAAGGCAAAATATTTTTGTGCAGTTTTTAGATTAGGTCTTTCCCTGTCCATAATTCTAAATTGAGGAGGTAAAAAAAAATATAAATAGGAAACAGAAGAGAAATGTACAGTGATCACCCATTTTCGGCCCACAATCTTTTTCATGGAAATCCCAGTCATATGAGTCGAGTCCATGCATGCTACGTTCACGGTATGAATTTGAAGGCAAAATATTTTTGTGCAGATTTCAGATTAGGTCTTTCCCTGTCCATAATGCTAAATTGAGGAGGTAAATCAGAAATATAAATAGGAAACAGAAGAGAAATGTTCAGTGATCACACATTTTCGGCCCACAATCTTTTTCATGGAAATCCCAGTCATATGAGTCGAGTCCATGCATGCTACGATCACGGTATGAATTTGAAGGCAAAATATTTTCGTGCAGATTTTAGATTAGGTCTTTCCCTGTCCATAATGCTAAATTGAGGAGGTAAAATAGTAATATAAATAGGAAACAGAAGAGAAATGTTCAGTGATCACCAATTTTCGGCCCACAAACTTTTTCATGGAAATCCCAGTCATATGAGTCGAGTCCATGCATGCTACGATCACGGTATGAATTTGAAGGCAAAATATTTTTGTGCAGATTTCAGATTAGGTCTTTCCCTGTCCATAATGCTAAATTGAGGAGGTAAAATAGAAATATGAATAGGAAACAAAAGAGAAATATACATTTATCACGCATTTTCGGCCCACAATGTTTTTCATGGAAATCCCAGTGATATGAGTCGAGTCCATGCATGTTACGATCACGGTATGAATTTGAAGGCAAAATATTTTTGTGCAGATCTTAGATTTGGTCTTTCCCTGGTCATAATGCTAAATTGAGGAGGTAAAATAGAAATATAAATAGGAAAAAGAAGAGAAATGTACAGTGATCACCCATTTTCCGCCCACAATCTTTTTCATGGAAATCCCAGTCATATGAGTCGAGTCCATGCATGCTACGATCACGGTATGAATTTGAAGGCAGTATATTTTTGTGCAGATCTTAGATTAGGTCTTTCCCTGTCCATAATGCTAAATTGATGATGTAAAATATAAATATAAATAGGAAACAGAAGAGAAATGTACAGTGATCACCCACTTTCGGCCCACAATCTTTTTCATGGAAATCCCATTCATATGAGTCGAGTCCATGCATGCTACGATCACAGTATGAATTTGAAGGGAAAATATTTTTAAGCAGATCTTAGATTAGGTCTTTCCCTGTCCATGATGCTAAATTGAGTTGGTAAAATAGAAATATAAATAGGAAACGGAAGAGAAATGTAAAGTGATCACCCATTTTCGTCCCACAATCTTTTTCATGGAAATCCCAGTCATATGAGTCGAGTCCATGCATGCTACGATCACGGTATGAATTTCAAGGCAAAATATTTTTGTGCAGATTTTAGATTTTGTTTTTCCCTGTTCATAATGCTAAATTGAGGAGGTAAAATATAAATATAAATAGGAAACAGAAGAGAAATGTACAGTGATCACCCATTTTCGGCCCACAATCTTTTTCATTGAAATCCCAGTCATATGAGTCGAGTCAATGCATGCTACGATCACGGTATGAATTTGAAGGCAAATATTTTTGTGCAGATTTTAGATTAGGTCTTTCCCTGTCCATAATGCTAAATTGAGGAGGTAAAATAGAAATATAAAAAGGAAACAGAAGAGAAATGTACAGTGATACTGCATTTTCGGCCCACAATGTTTTTCATGGAAATCCCAGTCATATGAGTCGAGTCAATGCATGCTACGATCACGGTATGAATTTGAAGGCAAATATTTTTGTGCAGATTTTAGATTAGGTCTTTCCCTGTCCATAATGCTAAATTGAGGAGGTAAAATAGAAATATAAAAAGGAAAAAGAAGAGAAATGTACAGTGATCACCCATTTTCGGCCCACAATCATTTTCATGGAAATCCCAGTCATATGAGTCGAGTCAATGCATGCTACGATCACGGTATGAATTTGAAGGCAAAATATTTTTGTGCAGATTTTAGATTAGGTCTTTCCCTGTCCATAATGCTAAATTGAGGAGGTAAAATAGAAATATAAAAAGGAAACAGAAGAGAAATGTACAGTGATCACCCATTTTCGGCCCACAATCATTTTCATGGAAATCCCAGTAATATGAGTCGAGTCAATGCATGCTACGACCACGGTATGAATTTGAAGGCAAAATATTTTTGTGCAGATTTTAGATTAGGTCTTTTCCTGTCTATAATGCTAAATTGAGGAGGTAAAATATAAATATAAATAGGAAACAGAAGAGCAATGTACAGTGATCTCACATTTTCAGCCCACAATCTTTTTCATAGAAATCCCAGTCATATGAGTCGAGTCAATGCATGCTACGATCACAGAATGAATTTGAAGGCAAAATATTTTTGTGCAGATTTTAGATTAGGTCTTTCCCTGTCCATAATGCTAAATTTAGGAGGTAAAATAGAAATATAAATAGGAAACAAAAGAGAAATGTACAGTGTCCACCCATTTTCCGCCCACAATCTTTTTCATGGAAATCCCAGTCATATGAGTCGAGTCCATGCATGCTACGATCACGGTGTGAATTTCAAGGCAAAATATTTTTGTGCAGATTTTAGATTATGTCTTTCCCTGTCCATAATGCTAAATTGAGGAGGTGAAATATAAATATAAATAGGAAACAGAAGAGAAATGTACAGTGATAACGCATTTTCGGCCCACAATGTTTTTCATGGAAATCCCAGTCATATGAGTCGAGTCCATGCATGCTACGATCACAGTATGAATTTGAAGGCAAAATATTTTTGTGCAGATTTTAGATTATGTCTTTCCCTGTCCATAATGCTAAATTGAGGAGGTAAAATAGAAATATGAATACGAAGAAGAACAGAAATGTACAGTGATCACCCATTTTCGGCCCACAATCTTTTTCATGGAAATCCCACTCATATGAGTCGAGTCCATGCATGCTACGATCACAGTATGAATTTGAAGGCAAAAATTTTTGTGCAGATTTTAGATTAGGTCTTTCCCTGTCCATAATGCTTAATTGAGGAGGTAAAATATAAATATAAATAGGAAACAGAAGAGAAATGTACAGTGATCACCCATTTTCGGCCCACAATCTTTTTCATGGAAATCCCAGTCATATGAGTCGAGTCCATGCATGCTACGATCACGGTATGAATTTGAAGGCAAAATAGTTCTGTGCAGATCTTAGATTTGGTCTTTCCCTGTCCATAATACTAAATTGAGGAGGTAAAATATAAATATAAATAGGAAACAGAAGAGAAATGTACAGTGACCACCCATTTTCGGCGCACAATCTTTTTCATGGAAATCCCAGTCATATGAGTCGAGTCCATGCATGCTACATTCACGGTATGAATTTGGAGGCAAAATATTTTTGTGCAGATCTTAGATTAGGTCATTCCCTGTCCATAATGCTAAATTGAGGAGGTAAAATAGAAATATAAATAGGAAACAGAAGAGAAATGTACAGTGATCAACCATTTTCGGCCCACTATCTTTTTCATGGAAATCCCAGTCATATGAGTCGAGTCCATGCATGCTACGATCACGGTATGAATTTGAAGGCAAAATATTTTTGTGCAGATCTTAGATTACGTCTTTCCCTGTCCATAATGCTAAATTGAGGAGGTAAAATAGAAATATAAATAGGAATCAAAAGAGAAATATACAGTGATCACGCATTTTCGGCCCACAATCTTTTTCATGGAAATCCCAGTCATATGAGTCGAGTCCATGCATGCTACGATCACGGTATGAATTTGCAGGCAAAATATTTTTGTGCAGATTTTAGATTTGGTCTTTCCCTGTCCATAATACTAAATTGAGGAGGTAAAATATAAATATAAATAGGAAAAAGAAGAGAAATGTACCGTGACCACCCATTTTCGGCGCACAATCTTTTTCATAGAAATCCCAGTCATATGAGTCGAGTCCATGCATGCTACGTTCACGGTATGAATTTGGAGGCAAAATATTTTTGTGCAGATCTTAGATTAGGTCATTCCCTGTCCATAATGCTAAATTGAGGAGGTAAAATAGAAATATAAATAGGAAACAGAAGAGAAATGTACAGTGATCACCGATTTTCGGCCCACAATCTCTTTCATGGAAATCCCAGTCATATGAGTCGAGTCCATGCATGCTACGATCACGGTATGAATTTGAATGCAAAATATTTTTGTGCAGATCTTAGATTAGGTCTTTCCCTGTCCATAATGCTGAATTGAGGAGGTAAAATATAAATATAAATAGGAAACAGAAGAGAAATGTACAGTGATCAACCATTTTCGGCCCACTATCTTTTTCATGGAAATCCCAGTCATATGAGTCGAGTCCATGCATGCTACGATCACGGTATGAATTTGAAGGCAAAATATTTTTGTGCAGATCTTAGATTAGGTCTTTCCCTGTCCATAATGCTGAATTGAGGAGGTAAAATATAAATACAAATAGGAAACAGAAGAGAAATGTACAGTGATCAACCATTTTCCGCCCACTATCTTTTTCATGGAAATCCCAGTCATATGAGTCGAGTCCATGCATGCTACGATCACGGTATGAATTTGAAGGCAAAATATTTTTGTGCAGATCTTAGATTATGTCTTTCCCTGTCCATAATGCTAAATTGAGGAGGTAAAATAGAAATATAAATAGGAATCAAAAGAGAAATATACAGTGATCACACATTTTCGGCCCACAATATTTTTCATGGAAATCCCAGTCATATGAGTCGAGTCCATGCATGCTACGATCACGGTATGAATTTGAAGGCAAAATATTTTTCTGCAGATTTTAGATTAGGTCTTTCCCTGTCCATAATGCTAAATTGAGGAGGTAAAATCGAAATATAAATAGGAAACAGAAGAGAAATGTACAATGATCACCCATTTTCGGCCCACAATCTTTTTTATGGAAATCCCAGTCATATGAGTCGAGTCCATGCATGCTACGATCACGGTATGAATTTGAAGGCAAATTATTTTTGTTCAGAGCTTAGATTAGGTCTTGCCCTGGCCATAATGCTAAATTGAGGAGGTAAATAGAAATATAAATAGGAAACAGAAGAGAAATGTACAGTGATCACCCATTTTCGGCCCACAATCTCTTTCATGGAAATCCCAGTCATATGAGTCGAGTCCATGCATGCTACGTTCACGGTATGAATTTGGAGGCAAAATATTTTTTTGCAGATCTTAGATTAGGTCATTCCCTGTCCATAATCCTAAATTCAGGAGGTAAAATATAAATATAAATAGGAAACAGAAGAGAAATGTACAGTTATCACCCATTTTCGGCCCACAATCTTTTTCATGGAAATCCCAGTCATATGAGTCGAGTCCATGCATGCTACGATCACGGAATGAATTTGAACGCAAAATATTTTTGTGCAGATATTGATTAGGTCTTTCCCTGTCCATAATGCTAAACTGAGGATGTAAAATATAAATATAAATAGGAAACAGAAGAGAAATGTACAGTGATCACCCATTTTCAGCCCACAATCTTTTTCATTGAAATCCCAGTCATATGAGTCGTCTCCATGCATGCTACGATCACGGTATGAATTTCAAGGCAAAATATTTTTATGCAGAGCTTAGTTTAGGTCTTTCCCTGGCCATAATGCTAAATTGAGGAGGTAATATAGACATATAAATAGAATACAGAAGAGAAATGTACAGTGATCACCCATTTTCGGCCCACGATCTTTTTCATGGAAATCCCAGTCATATGAGTCGAGTTCATGCATGCTACGATCACGGTATGAATTTGAAGGCAAAATATTTTTGTGCAGATTTTAGATTAGGTCTTTCTCTGTCCATAATGCTAAATTGAGGAGGTAAAATATAAATATAAATAGGAAACAGAAGAGAAATGCACAGTGATCGCCCATTTTCTGCCCACAATCTTTTTCATGGAAATCCCAATCATATGAGTCGAGTCCATACATGCTACGATCACGGTATGAATTTGAAGGCAAAATATTTTTTTGCAGTGCATACATTAGGTCTTTCCCTGTCCATAATGCTAAATTGAGGAGGTAAAATATAAATATAAATAGGAAACAGAAGAGATATGTACAGTGATCACCCATTTTCTGTCCACAATCTTTTTCATGGAAATCCCAGTCATATGAGTCGAGTCCATACATGCTACGATCACGGTATGAATTTGAAGGCAAAATATTTTTTTGTAGAACTTAGATTAGGTCTTTCCCTGTCCATAATGCTAAATTGAGGATGTAACATAGAAATATAAATAGGAAACAGAAGAGAAATGTACAGTGATCACCCATTTTCTGCCCACAATCTTTTCCATGGAAATCCCAGTCATATGAGTCGAGTCCAAGCATGCTACGATCACGGTATGAATTTGAAAGCAAAATATTTTTTTGCAGATCTAAGATTTGGTCTTTCCCTGTCCATAATGCTAAATTGAGGAAGTAAAATATAAATATAAATAGGAAACAGTAGAGAAATGTACAGTGATCACCCATTTTCGGCCCATAATTTTTCATGGAAATCCCAGTCATATGAGTCGAGTCCATGCATGCTACGATCACGGTATGGATTTGAAGGCTAAATATTTTTTGCAGATCTTAGATTAGATCTTTCCCTGTCCATAATGCTAAATTGAGGAGGTAAAATATAAATATAAATAGGAAACAGAAGAAATGTACAGTGATCACCCATTTTGTGCCCACAATCTTTTCCATGGAAATCCCAGTCATATGAGTACAGTCCATGGATGCAACGAGCACGGTATGAATTTGAAGGCAAAATATTTTTTTGCAGATCTTACATTCGGTCTTAGCATGTCCATAATGCTAAATTGAGGAGGTAAAATATAAATATAAATAGGAAACACAAGAGAAATGTACAGTGATCACCCATTTTCGGCCCACAATCTTTTTCATGGAAATCCCAGTCATATGAGTCGAGTCCATGCATTCTACGATCACGTTATGAATTTGAAGGCAAAATATTTTTGTGCAGAGCTTAGATTAGGTTTTTCACTTTCCATAATGCTAAATTAAGGAGATAAAATATAAATATAAATAGGAAACAGAAGAGAAATGTACAGTGATCACCCATTTTCGGCCCACAATCTTTTTCATGGAAATCCATGTCATATGAGTCGAGTCCATGCATGCTACGATCACGGTATGAATTTGAAGGCAAAATATTTTTTTGCAGATCTTAGATTTGGTCTTTCCCTGTCCACAATGCTAAATTGAGGACGTAAAATAGAAATATAAATAGGAAACAGAAGAGAAATGTACAGTGATCACCCATTTTCTGCCAACAATCTTTTTCATGGAAATCCCAGACATATGAGTCGAGTCCATACATACTACGATCACAGTGTGAATTTGAAGTCAAAATATTTTTTTTATAGCTTAGATTAGGTCTTTCCCTGACTATAATCCTAAATGAAGGAAGTAAAATAGAAATATAAATAGGAAACAGAAGAGAAATGTACAGTGATCACCCATTTTCAGCCCACAATCTTTTTCATGGAAATCCCAGACATATGAGTCGTGTCCATGCATGCTATGATCACGGTATGAATTTGAAGGCAAAATATTGTTGTGCAGATTTAAGGTTAGGTCTTTCCCTGTCCATAATGCTAAATTGAGGAGGTAAAATATAAATATAAATAGGAAACAGAAGAGAAATGTACAGTGATCACCCATTTTCTGCCCACAATATTTTTCATGGAAATCCCAGTCATATGAGTCGAGTCCATTCATGCTAAGATCACGGTATGAATTTGAAGGCAAAATATTTTTTTGCAGATCTTAAATTAGGTCTTTCACTGACCATAATGCTAAATTGAGGATGTAAAATATAAATATAAATAGGAAACAGAAGAGAGATGTACAGTGATCACCCATTTTCTGCCCACAATCTTCTTCATGGAAATCCCAGTCATATGAGTCGAGTCCATACATGCTAGGATCACCGTATGAATTTGAAAGCAAAATATTTTTGTGCAGAGCTTAGATTAGGTCTTTCCCTGTCCATAATGCTAAATTGAGGAGATAAATTACAAATATAAATAGGAAACAGAAGAGAAATGTACTGTGATCACCCATTTTCGGCCCACAATCTTTTTCATGGAAATCCCAGTAATATGAGTCGATTCCATGCATGCTACGATCACGGTATGAATTTGAAGGCAAAATATTTTTTTGCAGATTTTAGATTAGGTCTTTCACTGTCCATAATGCTAAATTCAGGAAGTAAATTAGAAATAGTAATGGAAAACAGAAGAGAAATGTACAGTGATCACCCATTTTGTGCCCACTATCTTTTTCCTGGTAATCCCAGTCATATGAGCCGAGTCCATGCATGCTACGATCACGGTATGAATTTGAAGGCAAAATATTTTTTTGCAGTTTCTTAGATTAGGTCTTTCCCTGTCCATAATGCTAAATTGAGGAAGTAAAACAGAAATATAAATAGGAAACAGTAGAGAAATGTACAGTGATCACCCATTTTCGGCCCACAATCGTTTTCATGGAAATCCCAGTCATATGAGTAGAGTCCATGCATGCTACGGTCACGGTATGAATTTGAAGGCAAAATATTTTTGTGCAGAGCTTAGATTAGGTCTTTCCCTGTCCATAATGCTAAATTGAGGAGGTAAAATATAAATATAAATAGGAAACAGAAGAGAAATGTACAGTGATCACCCATTTTCGGCCCACAATCTTTTTCATGGAAATCCCAGTCATATGATTCGAGTCCATGCATGCTACGATCACGGTATGAATTTGAAGGCAAAATATTTTTGTGCAGAGGTTAGATTAGGTCTTTCCCTATCCATAATGCTAAATTGAGGAGGTAAAATATAAATATAAATAGGAAAGAGAAGAGAAATGTACAGTGATCACCCATTTTCGGCCCACAATCTTTTTCATGAAAATCCCAGTCATATGAGTCGAGTCCATGCATGCTACGATCACGGTATGAATTTGAAGGCAAAATATTTTTGTGCAGATTTTAGATTAGGTCTTTCCCTGTCCATAATGCAAATTGAGGAAGTAAAATATAAATATAAATAGGAAACAGAAGAAAAATGTACAGTTATCACCCATTTTCGGCCCAAAATCTTTTTCATTGAAATCCCAGTCACATGAGTCGAGTCTATGCATACTACGATCACGGTATGAATTTGAAGGCAAAATATTTTTGTGCAGATCTTAGATTAGGTCTTTCACTGTCCATAATGCTAAATTGAGGAGGTAAAATATAAATATAAATAGGAAACAGAAGAGAAATGTACAGTGATCACCCATTTTCGGCCCACAATATTTTTCATGAAAATCCCAGTCATATGAGTCGAGTCCATGCATGCTACGATCACGGTATGAATTTGAAGGCAAAATATTTTTGTGCAGATCTTAGATTAGGTCTTTCCCTTTCCATAATGCTAAATTGAAGAGGTAAAATATAAATATAAATAGGAAAGAGAAGAGAAATGTACAGTGATCACCCATTTTCGGCCCACAATCTTTTTCATGGAAATCCCAGTCATATGAGTCGAGTCCATGTATGCTACGATCACGGTATGGATTTGAAGGCAAAATATTTTTTTGCAGAGCTTAGATTAGGTCTTTCCTTGTCCATAATGCTAAATTAAGGAGGTAAAATATAAATATAAATAGGAAACAGAAGAGAAATGTACAGTGATCACCCATTTTCGGCCCACAATCTTTTTCATGGAAATCCCAGTCATATGAGTCGAGTCCATGCATGCTACGATCACAGTATGAATTTGAAGGCAAAATATTTTTGTGCAGATTTTAGATTAGGTCTTTCCCTGTCCATAATGCAAATTGAGGAAGTAAAATATAAATATAAATAGGAAACAGAAGAAAAATGTACAGTTATCACCCATTTTCGGCCCACAATCTTTTTCATGGAAATCCCAGTCATATGAGTCGAGTGCATACATGCTACGATCACGGTATGAATTTGAAGGCAAAATATTTTTGTGCAGATGTTAGATTAGGTCTTTCACTATCCATAATGCTAAATTGAGGAAGTAAAATATAAATATAAATAGGAAACAGAAGAGAAATATACAGTGATCACACATTTTCAGCCCACAATTTTTTCATGGAAATCCCAGTCATATGAGTTGAGTCTATGCATGCTACGATCACGGTATGAATTTGTAGGTAAAATATTTTTTTGCAGAGCTTAGATTAGGTCTTTCTCTGTCCATAATGCTAAATTAAGAAGGTAAAATATAAATATAAATAGGAAACAGAAGAGAAATGTACCGTGATCGCCCATTTTCTGCCCACAATCTTTTTCATGGAAATCCCAATCATATGAGTCGAGTCCATACATGCTACGATCACGGTATGAATTTGAATGCAAAATATTTTTTTGCAGAGCTTAGATTAAGTCTTTCCCTGTCCATAATGCTAAATGAAGTAAGTAAAATAGAAATATAAATAGGAAACAGAAGACAAAGGTACAGTGATCACCCATTTTCAGCCCATAATCTTTTTCATGGAAATCCCAGTCATATGAGTCGAGTCCATGCATGCTACGATCACGGTATGAATTTGAAGGCAAAATATTTTTGTGCAGACCTTAGATAATGTCTTTCCCTGTCCATAATGCTAAATTGAGGATGTAAAATAGAAATATAAATAGGAAACAGAAGAGAAATGTACAGTGATCACCCATTTTCGGCCCACAATCTTTTTCATGGAAATCCCAGTCATATGAGTCGAGTCCATGATTGCTACGATCACGGTATGAATTTGAAGGCAAAATATTTTTGTGCAGAGTTTAGATTAGGTCTTTCCCTGGCCATAATGCTAAATTGAGGAGGTAAAATATAAATATAAATAGGAAACAGAAGAGAAATGTACAGTGATCACCAATTTTCTTAAAACAATCTTTTTCATGGAAATCCCAGTCATATGAGTCGAGTCAAAGCATGCTACGTTCACGGTATGAATTTGAAGGCAAAATATTTTTGTGCAGATTTTAGATTAGGTCTTTCCCTGTCCATAATGCTGAATTGAGGAGTTAAAAAAGAAATATCAATAGGAAACAGAAGAGAAATGTACAGTGATCACCCATTTTCGGCCCACAATTTTTTCATGGAAATCCCAGTCATATGTATCGAGTCCATTCATGCTACGATCACGGTATGATTTTGAAGGCAAAATATTTTTGTGCAGATCTTAGATTAGGTCTTTCCCTGTCCATAATGCTAAATTGAGGAGGTACAATAGATATATGAATGGGAAACAGAAGAGAAATGTACAGTGATCACCCATTTTCGGCCCACAATCTTTTTCATGGAAATCCCAGTCATATGAGTCGAGTCCATGCATGCTACGATCACGGTATTAATTTGAAGGCAAAATATTTTTGTGCACATTTTATGATTAGGTCTTTCCCTGTCCATAATGCTAAATTGTGGAAGTAAAATAGAAATATAAATAGGAAACAGAAGAGAAATGTACAGTGATCACCCATTTTCTGCCCACTAACTTTTTCATGGAAATCCCAGTCATATGAGTCGAGTCCATGCATGCTACGATCACGGTATGAATTTGAAGGCAAAATATTTTTGTGCAGATCTTAGATTAGGTCTTTCCCTGTCCATAATGCTAAATTGAGGAAGTAAAATATAAATATAAATAGTAAACAGAAGAGAAATGTACAGTGAACACCCATTTTCGGCCCACAATCTTTTTCATGGAAATCCCAGTCATATGAGTCGAGTCCATGCATGCTACGATCACGGTATCAATTTGAAGGCAAAATATTTTTGTGCAGAGCTTAGATTAGGTCTTTCCCTGGCCATAACACTAAATTGAGGAGGTAAAATAGAAATATAAATAGGAAACATAAGAGAAATGTACAGTGATCACCCATTTTCGGTCCACAATCTTTTTCATGGAAATCACAGTCATATGAGTCGAGTCCATGCATGCTACGATCACGGTATGAATTTGAAGGCAAAATATTTTTTTGCAGAGCTTAGATTATGTCTTTCCCTGTCCATAATGCTAAATGAAGGAAGTAAAATAGAAATATAAATAGGAAACAGAAGAGAAATGTACAGTGATCACCCATTTTCCGCCCACAATCTTTTTCATGGAAATCCCAGTCATATGAGTCGAGACCATGCATGCTACGATCACGGTATGAATTTGAAGGCAAAATATTTTTTTGCAGATCTTAGATTTGGTCTTTCCCTCTCCATAATGCTAAATTGAGGAAGTAAATTAGAAATATAAATAGGAAACAGAAGAGAAATGTACAGTGATCACCTGTTTTCTGCCCACAATATTTTTCATGGAAATCTCAGTTATATGAGTCGAGTCCATGCATGCTACGATCACGGTATGAGTTTGAAGGCAAAATATTTTTTGGCAGATCTTAGATTAGTTCTTTCCCTGTCCATAATGCTAAATTGAGAAGGTAAAATAGAAATATGAATAGGAAACAGAAGAGAAATGTACATTGATCTCCCATTTTCGGTCCACAATCTTTTTCATGGAAATCCCAGTCATATGAGTCGAGTCCATGCATGCTACGATCACGGTATGAATTTGAAGGCAAAATATTTTTTTGCAGAGCTTAGATTAGGTCTTTCCCAGTCCATAATGCTAAATTGAGGATGTAAAATAGAAAATAGAAATAGGAAACATAGAAGAAATGTACAGTGATCACCCATTTTCGGCCCACAATCTTTTTTCATGGAAATCCCAGTCATATGAGTCGAGTCCATGCATGCTACGATCACGGTATGAATTTGAAGGCAAAATATTTTTGTGCAGATCTTAGATTAGGTCTTTCCATGTCCATAATGCTAAATTGAGGAAGTAAATTAGAAATATAAATAGGAAACAGAAGAGAAGTGTACAGTGATCACCCATTTTCGGCCCACAATCTTTTTCATGGAAATCCCAGTCGTATGAGTCGAGTCCATACATGCTACAATCACAGTATGAATTTGAAGGCAAAATATTTTTGTGCAGAGCTTAGATTAGGTCTTTCCCTGTCCATAATGCTAAATGAATGAAGTAAAATATAAATATAAATAGGAAACAGAAGAGAAATGCACAGTGATCACCCATTTTCTGCCCACAAACTTTTTCATGGAAATCTCAGTCATATGAGTCGAGTCCATGCATGCTACGATCACGGTATGAATTTGAAGGCAAAATATTTTTGTGCAGATTGTAGATTAGGTCTTTCCCTGTCCATAATGCAAATTGAGGAAGTAAAATATAAATATAAATAGGAAACAGAAGAAAAATGTACAGTTATCACCCATTTTTGGCCCACAATCTTTTTCATTGAAATCCCAGTCACATGAGTCGAGTCTATGCATGCTACGATCACGGTATGAATTTGAAGGCAAAATATTCTTGTGCAGATCTTAGATTAGGTCTTTCACTGTCCATAATGCTAAATTGAGGAGGTAAAATATAAATATAAATCGGAAACAGAAGAGAAATGTACAGTGATCCCCCATTTTCGGCCCACAATCTTTTTCATGGAAATCCCAGTCATATGAGTCGAGTCCATGCATGCTACGATCACGGTATGAATTTGAAGGCAAAATATTTTTGTGCAGACCTTAGATAATGTCTTTCCCTGTCCATAATGCTAAATTGAGGATGTAAAATAGAAATATAAATAGGAAACAGAAGAGAAATGTACAGTGATCACCCATTTTCGGCCCACAATCTTTTTCATGGAAATCCCAGTCATATGAGTCGAGTCCATGCATGCTACGATCACGGTATGAATTTGAAGGCAAAATATTTTTGTGCAGAGTTTAGATTAGGTCTTTCCCTGGCCATAATGCTAAATTGAGGAGGTAAAATATAAATATAAATAGGAAACAGAAGAGAAATGTACAGTGATCACCAATTTTCTTAAAACAATCTTTTTCATGGAAATCCCAGTCATATGAGTCGAGTCAAAGCATGCTACGTTCACGGTATGAATTTGAAGGCAAAATATTTTTGTGCAGATTTTAGATTAGGTCTTTCCCTGTCCATAATGCTGAATTGAGGAGTTAAAAAAGAAATATCAATAGGAAACAGAAGAGAAATGTACAGTGATCATCCATTTTCGGCCCACAATTTTTTCATGGAAATCCCAGTCATATGTGTCGAGTCCATTCATGCTACGATCACGGTATGATTTTGAAGGCAAAATATTTTTGTGCAGATCTTAGATTAGGTCTTTCCCTGTCCATAATGCTAAATTGAGGAGGTACAATAGATATATGAATGGGAAACAGAAGAGAAATGTACAGTGATCACCCATTTTCGGCCCACAATCTTTTTCATGGAAATCCCAGTCATATGAGTCGAGTCCATGCATGCTACGATCACGGTATTAATTTGAAGGCAAAATATTTTTGTGCACATTTTATGATTAGGTCTTTCCCTGTCCATAATGCTAAATTGTGGAAGTAAAATAGAAATATAAATAGGAAACAGAAGAGAAATGTACAGTGATCACCTATTTTCTGCCCACTAACTTTTTCATGGAAATCCCAGTCATATGAGTCGAGTCCATGCATGCTACGATCACGGTATGAATTTGAAGGCAAAATATTTTTGTGCAGATCTTAGATTAGGTCTTTCCCTGTCCATAATGCTAAATTGAGGAAGTAAAATATAAATATAAATAGTAAACAGAAGAGAAATGTACAGTGAACACCCATTTTCGGCCCACAATCTTTTTCATGGAAATCCCAGTCATATGAGTCGAGTCCATGCATGCTACGATCACGGTATCAATTTGAAGGCAAAATATTTTTGTGCAGAGCTTAGATTAGGTCTTTCCCTGGCCATAACACTAAATTGAGGAGGTAAAATAGAAATATAAATAGGAAACATAAGAGAAATGTACAGTGATCACCCATTTTCGGTCCACAATCTTTTTCATGGAAATCACAGTCATATGAGTCGAGTCCATGCATGCTACGATCACGGTATGAATTTGAAGGCAAAATATTTTTTTGCAGAGCTTAGATTATGTCTTTCCCTGTCCATAATGCTAAATGAAGGAAGTAAAATAGAAATATAAATAGGAAACAGAAGAGAAATGTACAGTGATCACCCATTTTCCGCCCACAATCTTTTTCATGGAAATCCCAGTCATATGAGTCGAGACCATGCATGCTACGATCACGGTATGAATTTGAAGGCAAAATATTTTTTTGCAGATCTTAGATTTGGTCTTTCCCTCTCCATAATGCTAAATTGAGGAAGTAAATTAGAAATATAAATAGGAAACAGAAGAGAAATGTACAGTGATCACCTGTTTTCTGCCCACAATATTTTTCATGGAAATCTCAGTTATATGAGTCGAGTCCATGCATGCTACGATCACGGTATGAGTTTGAAGGCAAAATATTTTTTGGCAGATCTTAGATTAGTTCTTTCCCTGTCCATAATGCTAAATTGAGAAGGTAAAATAGAAATATGAATAGGAAACAGAAGAGAAATGTACATTGATCTCCCATTTTCGGTCCACAATCTTTTTCATGGAAATCCCAGTCATATGAGTCGAGTCCATGCATGCTACGATCACGGTATGAATTTGAAGGCAAAATATTTTTTTGCAGAGCTTAGATTAGGTCTTTCCCAGTCCATAATGCTAAATTGAGGATGTAAAATAGAAAATAGAAATAGGAAACATAGAAGAAATGTACAGTGATCACCCATTTTCGGCCCACAATCTTTTTTCATGGAAATCCCAGTCATATGAGTCGAGTCCATGCATGCTACGATCACGGTTTGAATTTGAAGGTAAAATATTTTTTTGCAGATCTTAGATTAGGTCTTTCACTGTCCATAATGCTAAATTGAGGAAGTAAAATATAAATATCAATAGGAAACAGAAGAGAAATGTACAGTGATCACCCATTTCCGGCCCACAATCTTTTCCATGTAAATCCCAGTCATATGTCGAGTCCATGCATGCTACGATCACGGTATGAATCTGAAGGCAAAATTTTTTTGGGCTAAGTTTAGATTAGCTCTTTCCCTGTCCATAATGTTAAATGAAGGACGTAAAATATAAATATAAATAGGAAACAGAAGAGAAATGTTCAGTGATCACCCATTTTCTGCCCACAATGTTTTTCATGGAAATCCGAGTCATATGAGTCGAGTCCATGGATGCTACGATCACGGTATGAATTTGAAGGAAAATATTTTTTTGCAGATCTTAGATGAGGTCTTTCTCTGTCCATAATGCTAAATTGAGCAGGTAAAATAGTAATATAAATAGGAAACAGAACAGAAATGTACAGTGATCACCCATTTTCGGCCCACAATTTTTTTCATGCAAATCCCAGTCATATGATTCGAGTCCATGCATGGTACGATCACGGTATGAATTAGAAGGAAAATATTTTTGTGCAGATCTTAGATGAGGTCTTTCTCTGTCCATAATGCTAAATTGAGGAGGTAAAATATAAATATTAATAGGAAACAGTAGAGAAATGTACAGTGATCACCCATTTTCGATCCACGATCTTTTTTCATGGAAATCCCAGTCATGTGAGTCGAGTCCATGCATGCTACGTTCACGGTATGAATTTGAAGGCAAAATATTTTTTGCAGATCTTAGATTTGGTCTTTCCCTGCCACAATGCTAAATTGAGGAGGTAATATAGAAATATAAATAGGAAACAGAAGAGAAATGTACAGTGATCACCCAATTTCTGCCCACAATCTTTTTTCATGGAAATCCCAGTCATATGAGTCGAGTCCATGCATGCTACGATCACGGTTTGAATTTGAAGGCAAAATATTTTTTTGCAGATCTTAGATTATGTCTTTCCCTGTCCATAATGCTAAATTGAGGAAATAAAATATAAATATCAATAGGAAACAGAAGAGAAATGTACAGTGATCACCCATTTCCGGCCCACAATCTTTTGCATGTAAATCCCAGTCATATGAGTCGAGTCCATGCATGCTACGATCACGGTATGAATTTGAAGTCAAAATATTTTTGTGCAGATTTTAGATTATATCTTTCCCTGTCCCTAATGCTAAATTGAGGAGGTAAAATATAAATATAAATAGGAAACAGAAGAGAAATGTACAGTGATCACCCATTTTCGGGACAAAATGTTTTTCATAGGAATCCCAGTCATATGAGTCGAGTCCATGCATGCTACGATCAGGGTATGAATTTGAAGGCAAAATATTTTTGTGCAGAGCTTAGATTAGGTCTTTCCCTGGCCATAATGCTGAAGTGAGGAGGTAAAATATAAATATAAATAGGAAACAGAAGACAAATGTACAGTGATTACCCATTTTCGGCCCACAATCTTTTTCATGGAAATCCCAGTCATATGAGTCGAGTCCATGAATGCTACGATCACGGTATGAATTTGAAAGCAAAATATTTTTGTGCAGATTTTAGATTAGGTCTTTCCGTGTCCATAATGCTAAATTGATGAGGTAAAATAGAAATATCAATAGAATACAGAAGAGAATTGTACAGGGATCACCCATTTTCGGCCCACAATCCTTTTCATGGAAATCCCAGTCATATGAGTCGAGTCCATGCATGCTACGATCACGGTATGAATTTGAAGGCAAAATATTTTTGTGCAGAGCTTAGATTAGGTCTTTCCCTGTCCATAATGCTAAATTGAGGAGGTAAAATATAAATATAAATAGGAAACAGAAGAGAAATGTACAGTGATCACCCATTTTCGGCCCACAATCTTTTTCATGGAAATCCCAGTCATATGAGTCGAGTCCATGCATGCTACGATCAGAGTATGAATTTGAAAGGAAAATATTTTTGTGCAGAGCTTAGATTAGGTCTTTCCCTGTCCATAATGCTAAATTGAGGAAGTAAAATATAAATATAAATAGGAAACAGAAGAGAAATGTAGAGTGATCACCCATTTTCGGCCCACAATCTTTTTCATGGAAATCCCAGTCATATGAGTCGAGTCCATGAATGCTACGATCACGGTATAAATTTGAAAGCAAAATATTTTTGTGCAGATTTTAGATTAGGTCTTTCCGTGTCCATAATGCTAAATTGAGGAGGTAAAATAGAAATACAAATAGAAAACAGAAGAGAAATGTACAGTGATCACAGATTTTCGGCCCACAATCTTTATCATGGAAATCCCTGTCATATGAGTCGAGTCCATGCATGCTACGATCACGGTATGAATTTGAAGGCAAAATATTTTTGTGCAGATTTTAGATTAGGTCTTTCCCTGTCCATAATGCTAAATTGAGGAGGTAAAATAGAAATATCAATAGAATACAGAAGAAAAATGTACAGTGATCACCCATTTTCGGCCCACAATCTTTTTCATGGAAATCCCAGTCATATGCGTCGAGTCCATGCATGCTACGATCACGGTATGAATTTGAAAGCAAAATATTTTTGTGAAGATTTTAGATTAGGACTTTCCTTGTCCATAATGCTAAATTGAGAAGGTAAAATAGAAATATAAATAGAAAATAGAAGAGAAATGTACAGTGATCACCCATTTTCGGCCCACAATCTTTTACATGGAAATCCCAGTCATATGAGTCGCGTCCATGCATGCTACGATTACGGTATGAATTTGAAGGCAAAATATTTATGTGCAGAGTTTAGATTAGGTCTTTCCCTGTCCATAATGCTAAATTGAGGAGGTAATATATAAATATAAATAGGAAACAGAAAAGTAATGTACAGTGATCATCCATTTTCGGCCCACAAACTTTTTCATGGAAATCCCAGTCATATGAGTCGAGTCCATGCATGCTACGATCACGGTAGGAATTTGAAAGCAAAATATTTTTGTGCAGATTTTACATTAGGTCTTTCCGTGTCCATAATGCTAAACTGAGGAGGTAAAATATAAATATAAATAGGAAACAGAAGAGAAATGTACAGTGAACACCCATTTTCGGCCGACAATCTTTTTCATGGAAATCGTAGTCATATAAGTCGAGTCCATGCATGCTACGATCACGGTATGAATTTGAAGGCAAAATATTTTTGTGCAGAGCTTAGATTAGTTCTTTCCCTGTCCATAATGCTAAATTGAGGAGGTAAAATATAAATATAAATAGGAAACAGAAGAGAAATATACAGTGATCACCCATTTTCGGCCCACAATCTTTTTCATAGAAATCCCAGTCATATGAGTCGAATCCATGCATGCTACGATCAGAGTATGAATTTGAAAGGAAAATATTTTTGTGCAGAGCTTAGATTAGGTCTTTCACTGTCCATAATGCTAAACTGAGGAGGTAAAATATAAATATAAATAGGAAACAGAAGAGAAATGTACAGTGATCACCCATTTTCGGCCCAGAATCTTTTTCATGGAAATCCCAGTCATATGAGCCGAGTCCATGCATGCTACGATCACGGTATGAATTTGAAAGCAAAATATTTTTCTGCAGATTTTAGATTAGGTCTTTCCCTGTCCATAATGCTAAATTGAGGAGGTAAAATAAAAATATAAATAGGAAACAGAAGAGAAATGTACAGTGATCACCCATTTTCGGGACAAAATCTTTTTCATGGGAATCCCAGTCATATGAGTCGAGTCCATGCATGCTACGATCAGGATATGAATTTGAAGGCGAAATATTTTTGTGCAGAACTTAGATTAGGTCTGTACCTGTCCATAATGCTAAATTGAGGAGGTAAAATATAAATATAAATAGGAAACAGAAGAGAAATGTACAGTGATCACCCATTTTTGGGACAAAATGTTTTTCATGGGAATCCCAGTCATATGAGTCTAGTCCATGCATGCTACGATCACTGTATGAATTTGAAGGCAAAATATTTTTGCAGAGCTTAGATACATCTTTCCCTGTCCATAATGCTAAATTGAGGAGGTAAAATATAAATATAAATAGGAAACAGAAGAGAAATGTACAGTGATCACCCATTTTCGGCCCACAATCTTTTTCATGGAAATCCCATTCATATGAGTCGAGTCCATGCATGCTACGATCACGGTATGAATTTGAAGGCAAAATATTTCTGTGCAGAGCTTAGATAATGTCTTTCCCTGTCCATAATGCTAAATTGAGGAGGTAAAATAGAAATATAAATAGGAAACAGAAGAGGAATGTACAGTGATCACCCATTTTCTGCCCACAATCTTTTTATGGAAATCCCAGTCATATGAGTCGAGTCCATGCATGCTACGATCACAGTATGAATTTGAAGGCAAAATATTTTTGTGCAGAGCTTAGATTAGGTCTTTCCTGGTCCATAATGCTAAATTGA
Organism: Acanthosepion lycidas; assembly: GCA_963932145.1. Lineage (NCBI taxonomy): Eukaryota > Metazoa > Mollusca > Cephalopoda > Sepiida > Sepiidae > Acanthosepion > Acanthosepion lycidas. The sequence continues at coordinate 6,362,174 of OZ010604.1, read as the reverse complement.
GGAGGTAAAATAGAAATATAAATAAGAAACAGAAGAGAAATGTACAGTGATCACCCATTTTCGGCCCACAATCTTTTTCATGGAAATCCCAGTCATATGAGTCGATTCCATTCATGCTACGATCACGGTATGAATTTGAAGGCAAAATATTTTTGTGTAGATCTTAGATTAGGTCTTTCCCTGTCCATAATGCTAAATTGAGTAGGTAAAATAGAAATATAAATAGGAAATAGAAGAGAAATGTACAGTGATCACCCATTTTCGGCCCACAATCTTTTTCATGGAAATCCCAGTCATATGAGTCGAGTCCATGCATGCTAAGATCACGGTATGAATTTGAAAGCAAAATATTTTTGTGCAGATTTTAGATTAGGTCTTTCCCTGTCCATAATGCTAAATTGAGGAGGTAAAATATAAATATAAATAGGAAACAGAAGAGAAATGTACAGTGATCACCCATTTTCGGCCCTAAATCTTTTTCATGGAAATCCCAGTCATATGAGTCGAGTCCATGCATGCTACGATCACGTTATGAATTTGAAGGCAAAATATTTTTGTGCAGAGCTTAGATTAGGTCTTTCCTGGTCCATAATGCTAAATTGAGGAGGTAAAATAGAAATATAAATAAGAAACAGAAGAGAAATGTACAGTGATCACCCATTTTCGGCCCACAATCTTTTTCATGGAAATCCCAGTCATATGAGTCGATTCCATGCATGCTACGATCACGGTATGAATTTGAAGGCAAAATATTTTTGTGTAGATCTTAGATTAGGTCTTTCCCTGTCCATAATGCTAAATTGAGTAGGTAAAATAGAAATATAAATAGGAAATAGAAGAGAAATGTACAGTGATCACCCATTTTCGGCCCACAATCTTTTTCATGGAAATCCCAGTCATATGAGTCGAGTCCATGCATGCTAAGATCACGGTATGAATTTGAAAGCAAAATATTTTTGTGCAGATTTTAGATTAGGTCTTTCCCTGTCCATAATGCTAAATTGAGGAGGTAAAATATAAATATAAATAGGAAACAGAAGAGAAATGTACAGTGATCACCCATTTTCGGCCCTAAATCTTTTTCATGGAAATCCCAGTCATATGAGTCGAGTCCATGCATGCTACGATCACGTTATGAATTTGAAGGCAAAATATTTTTGTGCAGATCTTAGATTAGGTCTTTCCCTGTCCATAATGCTAAATTGAGGAGGTAAAATATAAATATAAATAGGAAACAGAAGAGAAATGTACAGTGATCACCCATTTTCCGCACAGAATCTTTTTCATGGAAATCCCATTCATATGAGTCGAGTCCATGCATGCTACGATCACGGTATGAATTTGAAGGGAAAATATTTTTTTGCACATCTTAGATTAGGTCTTTCCCTGTCCATAATGCTAAATTGAGGAGGTAAAATATAAATATAAATAGGAAAAAGAAGAGAAATGTACAGTGATTACCCATTTTCGGCCCACAATGTTTTTCATGGAAATCCCAGTCATATGAGTCGAGTCCATGCATGCTACGATCACGGTATGAATTTGAAGGCAAAATATTTTTGTGCAGATCTTAGATTAGGTCTTTCCCTGTCCATAATGCTAAATTGAGGAGATAAAATATAAATATAAATAGGAAACAGAAGAGAAATGTACAGTGATCACCCATTTTCGGCCCACAATCTTTTTCATGGAAATCTAAGTCATATGAGTCGAGTCCATGCATGCTACGATCACGGTATGAATTTGAAGGCAAAATATTTTTGTGCAGATCTTAGATTAGGTCTTTCCCTGTCCATATTGCTAAATTGAGGAGGTAAAATAGAAATATAAATAGGAAACAGGAGAGAAATGTACAGTGATCACCCATTTTCGCCCCACAAACTTTTTCATGGAAATCTCAGTCATATGAGTCGAGTCCATGCATGCTACGATCACGGTATGAATTTGAAGGCAATATATTTTTGTGCAGATTTTAGATTAGGTGTTTCCCTGTCCATAATGCTAAATTGAGGAGGTAAAATAGACATATAAATAGGAAACAGAAGAGAAATGTACAGTGATCACCCATTTTCGGCCCACAATATTTTCATGGAAATCCCAGTCATATGTGTCGTGTCCATATATGCTACGATCATGGTATGAATTTGAAAACAAAATATTTTTTTGCAGAGCTTACATTAGGCCTTTCCCTGTCCATAATGCTAAATGAAGGAAGTAAAATCGAAATAGAAATAGGAAACAGAAGAGAAATGTACAGTGATCACCCATTTTTTGCCCACAATATTTTCATGGAAATCCCAGTCATATCAGTCGAGTCGATGCATGCTACGATCACGGTATGAATTTGAAGGCAAAATATTTTTGTGCAGGTTTTAGATTAGGTCTTTCCCTGTCCATAATGCTAAATTGAGGAGGTAAAATGTAAATATAAATAAGAAACAGAAGAGAAATGTACAGTGATCACCCATTTAAGGCCCACAATCTTTTTCATGGAAACGCCAGTCACATGAGTCGAGTCCATGCATGCTACGATCACGGTATGAGTTTGAAGGCAAAATATTTTTGTGCAGATTTTAGATTAGGTCTTTCACTGTACATAATGCTAAATTGAGGAGGTAAAATAGAAATATAAATAGGAAACAGAAGAGAAATGTACAGTGATCACATATTTTCTGCCCACAATCTTTTTCATGAAAATCCCAGTCATATGAGTCGAGTCCATGCATGCTACGATAACGGTATGAAGTTGAAAGCAAAATATTTTTGTGCAGATCTTAGATTAGGTCTTTCCCTGTCCATAATGCTAAATTAAGGAAGTAAAATAGAAATAAAATAGGAAACAGAAGAGAAATGTACAGTGATCACCCATTTTCGGCCCACAATCTTTTTCATGGAAATCCCAGTCATATGAGTCGAGTCCATGCATGCTACGATCACGGTATGAATTTGAAGGGAAAATATTTTTTTGCAGATGTTAGATTATGACTTCCCTCTCCATAATGCTAAATTAAGGAAGTAAAATATAAACATAAATAAGAAACAGAAGAGAAATGTACAGTGATCACCCATTTTCTGCCCACAATCTTTTTCATGGAAATCCCTGTCATATGAGTCGAGTCCATGCATGCTATGATCACGGTATGAATTTGAAGGCAAAATATTTTTGTGCAGAGCTTAGATTAGGTCTTTCCTTGTCCATAATGCTAAATGAAGGAAATATAAATAAGAAACAGCAGAGAAATGTACAGTGATCACCCATTTTCTGCCCAGAATCTTTTTCATGGAAATCCCATTCATATGAGTCGAGTCCATGCATGCTACGATCACGGTATGAATTTGAAGGCAATATATTTTGTTGCAGATGTTAGATTAGGTCTTTCACTGTCCATAATGCTAAATTGAGGAGGTAAAATAGAAATGTAAATAGGAAAGAGAAGAGAAATGTACAGTGATCACCCATTTTCGGCCCACAATCTTTTTCATGGAAATCCCAGTCATATGAGTCGAGTCCATGCATGCTACGATCACGGTATGAATTTGAAGGGAAAATATTTTTATGCAGATCTTAGATTAGGTTTTTCACTGTCCATAATGCTAAATTGAGTTGGTAAAATAGAAATATAAATAGAAAACAGAAAAGAAATGTACAGTGATCACCCATTTTCTGCCCACAATCTTTTTCATGGAAATCCCAGACATATGAGTCGAGTCCAGTCATGCTACGATCACGGTATGAATTTGAAGGCAAAACATGTTATGCAGATCTTAGATTAGTTCTTTCCCTGTCCATAATGCTAAATTAAGGAAGTAAAATAGAAATATGAATAGGAAAGAGATGAGAAATGTACAGTGATCACACATTTTGTGCCCACAATCTTCTTCATGGAAATCCCAGTCATATAAGTCGAGTCCATGCATGCTACGATCAAGGTATGAATTTGAATGCAAAATACTTTTTTGCAGATCTTAGATTAGGTCTTTCCCTGTCCATAATGCTAAATTAAGGAGGGAAAATAGAAATATAAATAGGAAACAGAAGAGAAATGTACAGTGATCACCCATTTTCGGCCCTCAATCTTTTTCATGGAAATCCCAGTCATATGAGTCGAGTCCATGCATGCTACGATCACGGTATGAATTTGAAGGCAAAATATTTTTGTGCAGATCTTAGATTAGGTCTTTCCCTGTCCATAATGCTAAATTGAGTTGGTAAAATAGAAATATAAATAGGAAACAGAAGAGAAATATACAGTGATCACCCATTTTCGGCCCACAATCTTTTTCATGGAAATCCCAGTCATATGAGTCGAGTCCATGCATGCTACGATCACGGTATGAATTTGAATGCAAAATATTTTTGTGCAGATATTAGATTAGGTCTTTCCCTGTCCATAATGCTAAATTGAGGAGGTAAAATAGAAATATAAATAGGAAACAGAAGAGAAATGTACAGTGATTACCCAGATTCGGCCCACAAAGTTTTTCATGGAAATCCCAGGCATATGAGTCGAGTCCATGCATGCTATGATCACGGTATGAATTTGAAGGGAAAATATTTTTTGCAGATCTTAGATTAGGTCTTTCCCTGTCCATAATGCTAAATTGAGGAGGTAAAATAGAAATATAAATAGGAAACAGAATAGAAATGTACAGTGATCAAACATTTTCTGCCCTCAATCTTTTTCATGGATATCCCAGTCATATGAGTCGAGTCCATGCATGCTACGATCACGGTATGAATTTGAAGGCAAAATATTTTTTTGCAGAGCTTAGATTAAGTCTTTCCCTGTCCATAATGCTGAATGAAGGAAGTAAAATAGAAATATAAATAGGAAACAGAAGAGAAATGTACAGTGTTCACCCATTTTCTGCCCTCAATCTTTTTCATGGATATCCCAGTCATATGAGTCGAGTCCATACATGCTACGATCACGGTATGAATTTGAAGGCAAAATATTTTTTTGCAGAGCTCAGATTAAGTTTTTTCCCTGTCAATAATGCTGAATGAATGAAGTAAAATAGAAATATAAATAGGAAACAGAAGAGAAATGTACAGTGTTCACCCATTTTCTGCCCTCAATCTTTTTCATGGATATCCCAGTCATATGAGTCGAGTCCATACATGCTACGATCACGGTATGAATTTGAAGGCAAAATATTTTTGTACAGAGCTTACATTAGGTCTTTCTTTGTACATAATGCTAAATGAAGGAAGTAAAATATAAATATAAATAGGAAACAGAAGAGAAATGTACAGTGATCACCCATTTTCAGCCCACAATCTTTTTCATTCAAATCCCAGTCATATGAGTCGAGTCCATGCATGCTACGTTCACGGTATAAATTTGGAGGCAAAATATTTTTGTGCAGATCTTAGATTAGGTCATTCCCTGTCCATAATGCTAAATTGAGGAGGTAAAATAGAAATATAAATAGGAAACAGAAGAGAAATGTACAGTGGTCACCCATTTTCGGCCCACAATCTTTTTCATGGAAATCCCAGTCATATAAGTCGAGTCCATGCAGGCTACGATCACGGTATGAATTTGAAGGCAAAATATTTTTGTGCAGATCTTAGATTAGGTCTTTCCCTGTCCATAATGCTAAATTGAGGAGGTAAAATATAAATATAAATAGGAAACAAAAGAGAAATATACAGTGATCACGCATTTTCGGCCCACAATCTTTTTCATAGAAATCCCAGTCATGTGAGTCAAGTCCATGCATGCTACGATCACGGTATGAATTTGAAGGCAAAATATTTTATGCAGATGTTAGATTAGGTCTTTCCCTGTCCATAATGCTAAATTGAAGAAGTAAAATATAAATATAAATAGGAAACAGAAGAGAAATGTACAGTGATCACCCATTTTCTGCCGACAATTTTTTCATGGAAATCACAGTCATATGAGTCGAGTCCATGCATGCTACTATCACGGTATGAATTTGAAGGCAAAAAATTTTTTTGCAGAGCTTAGATTAGGTCTTTCCCTGTTCATAATGCTAAATTGAGGAAGTAAAATATAAATATAAATAGGAAACAGAAGAGAAATGTACAGTGATCACCCATTTTGTGCCCACAATCTTTTTCATGGAAATCCCAGTCATATGAGTCGAGTCCATGCATGCTATGATCACGGTATGAATTTGGTGGCAAAATATTTTTTTGCAGATCTTAGATTAGGTCTTTCCCTGTCCATAATGCTAAATTGAGGAGGTAAAATATAAATATAAATAGGAAACAAAAGAGAAATGTACAGTGATCACCCATTATCTCCCACAATCATTTTCATAGAAATAGCGTCATATGAGTCGAGTCCATGCATGCTAGGATCACCGTATGAAATTGAAGGCAAAATATTTTTGTGCAGATCATAGAATATATCTTTCCCTCTCCATAATGCTAAATTGAGGAGGTAAAATATAAATATAAATAGGAAACAGAAGAGAAATGTACAGTGATCACCCATTTTCTGCCCACAATCTTTTTCATGGAAATCCCAGTCATATGAGTCGAGTCCATGCATGCTACGATCACGGTATGAATTTGAAGGCAAAATATTTTTGTGAAGATTTCAGATTTGGTCTTTCCCTGTGATAATGCTAAATTGAGGAAGTAAAATATAAATATAAATAGGAATTAGAAGAGAAATGTACAGTGATCACCCATTTTCGGCCCACAATCTTTTTCATGGAAATCCCAGTCATATGAGTCGAGTCCATGCATGCTACGATCTTGGTATGAATTTGAAGGCAAAATATTTTTGTGCAGATCTTAGATTATGTCATTCCCGTTCCAAAATGCTAAATTGAGGAGGTAAAATATAAATATAAATAGGAAACAGAAGAGTAATGTACAGTGATCACGCATTTTCCGCCCACAATCTTTTTCATGGAAATCCCAGTCATATGAGTCGAGTCCATGCATGCTACGGTCACGGTATGAATTTGAAGGCAAAATATTTTTGAGCAGAAATTAGATTAGGTCTTTCCAAGGCCATAATGCTTAATTGAGGAAGTGAATAAATAGGAATTAGAAGAGAAATGTACAGTGATCACCCATTTTCCGCCCACAATCTTTTTCATGGAAATCCCAGTCATATGAGTCGAGTCCATGCATGCTACGATCATGGTATGAATTTAAAGGCAAAATATTTTTGTGCAGATTTTAGATTAGGTCTTTCCCTGTACATAATGCTAAATTGAGGAGGTAAAATATAAATATAAAAAGGAAACAGAAGAGAAATGTACAGTGATCTCCCATTTTCAGCCCACAATCTTTTTCATGGAAATCCCAGTCATATGAGTCGATTCCATACATGCTACGTTCACGGTTTGAATTTGGAGGCAAAATATTTTTGTGCAGATCTTAGATTAGGTCATTCCCTGTCCATAATGCTAAATTGAGGAGGTAAAATAGAAATATGAATAGGAAACAGAAGAGAAATGTACAGTGATCACCTATTTTCGGCCCACAATCTTTTTCATGGAAATCCCAGTTATATGACCCGAGTCCATCCATACTACGATCACGGTATGAATTTGAAAGCAAAATATTTTTGTGCAGATTTTAGATTAGGTCTTTCCCTGTCCATAATGCTAAATTGAGGAGGTAAAATAGAAATATGAATAGGAAACAGAAGAGAAATGCACAGTGATCTCCTATTTTCGGCCCACAATCTTTTGCAAGGAAATACCAGTTATATGACTCGAGTCCATGCATGCTACGATCACGGTATGAATTTGAAAGCAAAATATTTTTGTGCAGATTTTAGATTAGGTCTTTCCCTGTCCATAATGCTAAATTGAGGAGGTAAAATAGAAATATAAATAGGAAACAGAAGAGAAATGTACAGTGATCACCTATTTTCGGCCCACAATCTTTTTCATGGAAATCCCAGTCATATGAGTCGAGTCCATGCATGCTACGATCACGGTATGAATTTGAAGTCAAAATATTTTTGTGCAGATCTTAGATTAGGTTTTTCCCTGTTCATAATGCTAAATTGAGGAGGTAAAATATAAATATAAATAGAAAACAGAAGAGAAATGTACAGTGATCACCCATTTTCCGCCCACAATCTTTTTCATGGAAATCCCAGTCATATGAGTCGAGTCCATGAATGCTACGATCATGGTATTAATTTAAAGGCAAAATATTTTTGTGCAGATTTTAGATTAGGTCTTTCCCTGTACATAATGCTAAATTGAGGAGGTAAAATATAAATATAAAAAGGAAACAGAAGAGAAATGTACAGTGATCTCCCATTTTCAGCCCACAATCTTTTTCATGGAAATCCCAGTCATATGAGTCGATTCCATACATGCTACGTTCACGGTTTGAATTTGGAGGCAAAATATTTTTGTGCAGATCTTAGATTAGGTCATTCCCTGTCCATAATGCTAAATTGAGGAGGTAAAATAGAAATATGAATAGGAAACAGAAGAGAAATGTACAGTGATCACCTATTTTCGGCCCACAATCTTTTTCATGGAAATCCCAGTTATATGACCCGAGTCCATCCATACTACGATCACGGTATGAATTTGAAGGCAAAATATTTTTGGGCAGATTTTAGATTATGTCTTTCCCTGTCCATAATGCTAAATTGAGGAGGTAAAATATAAATATAAATAGGAAACAAAAGAGAAATATACAGTGATCACGCATTTTCGGCCCACAATCTTTTCATAGAAATCCCAGTCATATGAGTCGAGTCCATGCATGCTACGATCACGGTATGAATTTGAAGGCAAAATATTTTTGTGCAGATCTTAGATTTGGTCTTTGCCAGTCCATAATGCTAAATTGAGGAGGTAAAATATAAATATAAATAGGAAACAGAAGAGAAATGTACAGTGACCACCCATTTTCGGCCCACAATCTTTTTCATTGAAATCCCAGTCATATGAGTCGAGTCCATGCATGCTACGTTCACGGTATGAATTTGGAGGCAAAATATTTTTGTGCAGATCTTAGATTAGGTCATTCCCTGTCCATAATGCTAAATTGAGGAGGTAAAATATAAATATAAATAGGAAACAGAAGAGAAATGTACAGTGATCACCTATTTTCGGCCCACAATCTTTTTCATAGAAATCCCAGTCATATGAGTCGAGTCCATGCATGCTACGATCACGGTATGAATTTGAAGGCAAAATATTTTTGTGCAGATTTTAGATTAGGTCATTCCCTGTCCATAATACTAAATTGAGGAGTTAAAATAGAAATATAAATAGGAAACAGAAGAGAAATGTACAGTGATCTCCTATTTTCGGCCCACAATCTTTTTCAAGGAAATACCAGTTATATGACTCGAGTCCATGCATGCTACGATCACGGTATGAATTTGAAAGCAAAATATTTTTATGCAGATTTTAGATTAGGTCTTTCCCTGTCCATAATGCTAAATTGAGGAGGTAAAATAGAAATATAAATAGGAAACAGAAGAGAAATGTACAGTGATCACCTATTTTCGGCCCACAATCTTTTTCATGGAAATCCCAGTCATATGAGTCGAGTCCATGCATGCTACGATCACGGTATGAATTTGAAGGCAAAATATTTTTGTGCAGATCTTAGATTAGGTTTTTCCCTGTTCATAATGCTAAATTGAGGAGGAAAAATATAAATATAAATAGAAAACAGAAGAGAAATGTACAGTGATCTCCCATTTTCCGCCCACAATCTTTTTCATGGAAATCCCAGTCATATGAGTCGAGTCCATGCATGCTACGATCATGGTATTAATTTAAAGGCAAAATATTTTTGTGCAGATTTTAGATTAGGTCTTTCCCTGTACATAATGCCAAATTGAGGAGGTAAAATATAAATATAAAAAGGAAACAGAAGAGAAATGTACAGTGATCTCCCATTTTCAGCCCACAATCTTTTTCATGGAAATCCCAGTCATATGAGTCGATTCCATACATGCTACGTTCACGGTTTGAATTTGGAGGCAAAATATTTTTGTGCAGATCTTAGATTAGGTCATTCCCTGTCCATAATGCTAAATTGAGGAGGTAAAATAGAAATATGAATAGGAAACAGAAGAGAAATGTACAGTGATCACCTATTTTCGGCCCACAATCTTTTTCAAGGAAATACCAGTTATATGACTCGAGTCCATGCATGCTACGATCACGGTATGAATTTGAAAGCAAAATATTTTTATGCAGATTTTAGATTAGGTCTTTCCCTGTCCATAATGCTAAATTGAGGAGGTAAAATATAAATATAAATAGGAAACAGAAGAGAAATGTACAGTGATCACCTATTTTCGGCCCACAATCTTTTTCATGGAAATCCCAGTCATATGAGTCGAGTCCATGCATGCTACGATCACGGTATGAATTTGAAGGCCAAATATTTTTGTGCAGATCTTAGATTAGGTTTTTCACTGTTCATAATGCTAAATTGAGGAGGTAAAATATAAATATAAATAGGAAACAGAAGAGAAATGTACAGTGACCACCCAATTTCAGCCCACAATCTATTTCATTGAAATCCCAGTCATATGAGTCGATTCCATGCATGCTACGTTCACGGTTTGAATTTGGAGGCAAAATATTTTTGTGCAGATCTTAGATTAGGTCATTCCCTGTCCATAATGCTAAATTGAGGAGGTAAAATAGAAATATAAATAGGAAACAAAAGAGAAATATACAGTGACCACGCATTTTCGGCCCACAATCTTTTTCATAGAAATCCCAGTCATATGAGTCGAGTCCATGCATGCTACGATCACGGTATGAATTTGAAGGCAAAATATTTTTGTGCAGATCGTAGATTAGGTCTTTCCCTGTCCATAATGCTAAATTGAGGAGGTAAAATAGAAATATAAATAGGAAACAGAACAGAAATGTACAGTGGTCACCCATTTTCGGCCCACAATCTTTTTCATGGAAATCCCAGTCATATGAGTCGAGTCCATGCATGCTACGATCACGGTATGAATTTGAAGGCAAAATATTTTTGTGCAGATCGTAGATTAGGTCTTTCCCTGTCCATAATGCTAAATTGAGGAGGTAAAATATAAATATAAATAGGAAACAAAAGAGAAATATACAGTGATCACGCATTTTCGGCCCACAATCTTTTTCATAGAAATCCCAGTCATATGAGTCGAGTCCATGCATCCTACGATCACGGTATGAATTTGAAGGCAAAATATTTTTGTGCAGATCTTAGATTTGGTCTTTGCCAGTCCATAATGCTAAATTGAGGAGGTAAAATATAAATATAAATAGGAAACAGAAGAGAAATGTACAGTGACCACCCATTTTCGGCCCACATTCTTTTTCATTGAAATCCCAGTCATATGAGTCGTGTCCATGCATGCTACGTTCACGGTATGAATTTGGAGGCAAAATATTGTTGTGCAGATCTTAGATTAGGTCATTCCCTGTCCATAATGCTAAATTGAGGAGGTAAAATATAAATATAAATAGGAAACAGAAGAGAAATTTACAGTGACCACCCATTTTCGGCCCACAATCTTTTTCATTGAAATCCCAGTCATATGAGTCGTGTCCATGCATGCTACGTTCACAGTATGAATTTGGAGGCAAAATATTGTTGTGCAGATCTTAGATTAGGTCATTCCCTGTCCATAATGCTAAATTGAGGAGGTAAAATAGAAATATAAATAGGAAACAAAAGAGAAATATACAGTGATCACCCATTTTCGGCCCACAATCTTTTTCATAGAAATCCCAGTCATATGAGTCGAGTCCATGCATGCTACGATCACGGTATGAATTTGAAGGCAAAATATTTTTGTGCAGATCTTAGATTAGGTCTTTGCCAGTCCATAATGCTAAATTGAGGAGGTAAAATATAAATATAAATAGGAAACAGAAGAGAAATGTACAGTGATCACCCATTTTCGGCCCACAATCTTTTTCATGGAAATCCCAGTCATATGAGTCGAGTCCATGCATGCTACGATCACGGTATGAATTTGAAGGCAAAATATTTTTGTGCAGATTTTAGATTATGTCTTTCCCTGTCCATAATGCTAAATTGAGGAGGTAAAATATAAATATAAAAAGGAAACAGAAGAGAAATGTACAGTGATCTCCCATTTTCAGCCCACAATCTTTTTCATGGAAATCCCAGTCATATGAGTCGAGTCCATGCATGCTACGATCACGGTATGAATTTGAAGGCAAAATATTTTTGTGCAGATCTTAGATTAGGTCTTTCCCTGTCCATAATGCTAAATTGAGGAGGTAAAATATAAATATAAATAGGAAACAGAAGAGAAATGTACAGCGATCTCCCATTTTCAGCCCACAATCTTTTTCATGGAAATCCCAGTCATATGAGTCGAGTCCATGCATGCTACGATCACGGTATGAATTTGAAGGCAAAATATTTTTGTGCAGATTTTAGTTTAGGTCTTTCCCTGTCCATACTGCTAAATTGAGGAGGTAAAATATAAATATAAATAGAAAACAGAAGAGAAATGTACAGTGATCACCCATTTTCCGCCCACAATCTTTTTCATGGAAATCCCAGTCATATGAGTCGAGTCCATGCATGCTACGATCATGGTATGAATTTGAAGGCAAAATATTTTTGTGCAGATTTTAGATTAGGTCTTTCCCTGTCCATAATGCTAAATTGAGGAGGTAAAATAGAAATATAAATAGGAAACAGAAGAGAAATGTACAGTGGTCACCCAATTTTCGGCCCACAATCTTTTTCATGGAAATCCCAGTCATATGAGTCGAGTCCATGCATGCTACGATCACGGTATGAATTTGAAGGCAAAATATTTTTGTGCAGATCTTAGATTAGGTCTTTCCCTGTCCATAATGCTAAATTGAGGAGGTAAAATATAAATATAAATAGGAAACAAAAGAGAAATATACAGTGACCACGCATTTTCCGCCCACAATCTTTTTCGTAGAAATCCCAGTCATATGAGTCAAGTCCATGCATGCTACGATCACGGTATGAATTTGAAGGCAAAATATTATTGTGCAGATCTTAGATTAGATCTTTCCCTGTCCATAATGCTAAATTGAGGAGGTAAAATAGAAATATTTATAGGAAACAGAAGAGAAATGTACAGTGATCACCCATTTTCTGCCTACAATCTTTTTCATGGAAATCCCAGTCATATGAGTCAAGTCCATGCATGCTACGAACACGTTATGTATTTGAAGGCAAAATGTTTTTTTGCAGAGCTTAGATTAGGTCTTTCCCTGTCCATAATGCTAAATGAAGGTAGTAAAATAGAAATATTTATAGGAAACAGAAGAGAAATGTACAGTGATCAGCCATTTTGTGCACACAATCTTTTTCATGGAAATCCCAGTCATATGAGTCGAGTCCATGCATGGTACGATCACATTATGTATTTGAAGGCAATATATTTTTTTGCACATCTTAGATTAGGTCTTTCCCTGTCCATAATGCTAAATTAAGGAAGTAACATATAATTATAAAAAGGTAAGAGAAGAGAAATATACAGTGATCACCCATTTTCTGCCCACAATCTTTTTCATGGAAATCCCAGTCATATGAGTCGAGTCCATGCAAGCTACGATCACGGTATGAATTTGAAGGCAAAATATTTTTTTGCAGATATTAGATTAGGTCTTTCCCTCTCCATAATGCTAAATTGAGGAAGTAAAATAGAAATATAAATAGGAACCAGAAGAGAAATGTACAGTGTACACCCATTTTCTGCCCAGAATCTTTTTCATTGAAATCCCAGTCATATGAGTCGAGTCCATGCATGCTACGGTCACGGTTTGAATTGGAAGGCAAAATATTTTTTTGCATATCTTAGTTTAGGTCTTTCCCTGTCCATAATACTAAATTGTGGAAGTAAAATAGAAATAGTAATGGGAAACAGAAGAGAAATGTACAGTTATCAGCCATTTTGTGCACACAATCTTTTTCATGGAAATGCCAGTCATATGAGTCGAGTCCATGCATGCTACGATCACGGTATGAATTTGAAGGCAAAATATTTTTGTGCAGATCTTAGATTAGGTCTTTCTCTGTCCATAATGCTAAATTGAAGAGGTAAACTATAAATATAAAGTGGAAACAGAAGAGAAATGTACAGTGATCACCCATTTTCTGCCCACAATCTTTTTCATGGAAATCCCAGTCATATGAGTCGAGTCCATGCATGCTACGATCACGGTATGAATTTGAAGGCAAAATATTTTTTTGCAGAGCTTACATTAGTTCATTCCCTGTCCATAATGCTAAATTCAGGAGGTAAAATAGAAATATAAATAGGAAACAGAAGAGAAATGTACAGTGATCACCCATTTTCTGCCCACAATCTTTTTCATGGAAATCCCTGTCATATCAGTTGAGTCCATGCATGCTGCGATCATGGTATGAATTTGAAGGCAAAATATATTTTGCAGATCTTAGATTAGGTCTTTCCCTGTCCATAATGCAAATTGAGGAAGTAAAATATAAATATAAATAGGAAACAGAAGAGAAATGTACAGTGATCACCCATTTTCGGCCCACAATCTTTTTCATGGAAATCCCAGTCATATGAGTCGAGTCAATTCATGCTACAATCACGGTATGAATTTGAAGGCAAAATATTTTTTTGCAGAACTTAGATTAGGACTTTCCCTGTCCATAATGCTAAATTGAAGAAGTAAAATATAAATATAAATAGGAAACAGAAGAGAAATGTACAGTGATCACCCATTTTCTGCCCACAATCTTTTAAATGGAAATCCCAGTCATATGAGTCGAGTCCATGCCTTCTACGATCACGGTATGAATTCGAACGCAAAATATTTTGGTGCAGAGCTTAGATTAGGTCTTTCTTTGTCCATAATGCTAAATTGAGGAGGTAAAATATAAATATAAATAGGAAACAGAAGAGAAATGTACAGTGATAACCCATTTTCGGCCCACAATCTTTTTCATGGAAATCCCAGTCATATGAGTCGTGTCAATGCATGCTACGATCACGGTATGAATTTGAAGGGAAAATACTTTTGTGCAGAGCTTAGATTTGGTCTTTCCCTGTCCATAATGCTAAATTGAGGAAGTAAAATAGAAATATAAATAGGAAACAGAAGAGAAATGTACAGTGATCACCCATTTTCGGCCCACAATCTTTTTCATGGAAATCCCAGTCATATGAGTCGAGTCCATGCATGCTACGGTCACGGTATGAATTTGTAGGCAAAATATTTTTGTGCAGATTTTAGATTAGGTCTTTCCCTGTCCATAATGCTAAATTAAGGAAGTAAAAAAGAAATATAAATAGCAAACAGAAGAGAAATATACAATTATCACCCATTTTCTACCCACAATCTTTTTCATGGAAATCCCAGTCATATGAGTCGAGTCCATGCATGCTACGAACACGTTATGTATTTGAAGGCAAAATGTTTTTTTGCAGAGCTTAGATTAGGTCTTTCCCTGTCCATAATGCTAAATGAAGGAAGTAAAATAGAAATATTTATAGGAAACAGAAGAGAAATGTACAGTGATCACCCATTTTCTGCCCAAAAACTTTTTCATGGACCTCCCAGTCATATGAGTCGATTCCATGCATGGTACGATCACGGTATGTATTTGAAGGCAATATATTTTTTTGCACATCTTAGATTAGGTCTTTCGCTGTCCATAATGCTAAATTAAGGAAGTAACATATAATTATAAAAAGGTAAGAGAAGAGAAATGTACAGTGATCACCCATTTTCTGCCCACAATCTTTTTCATGGAAATCCCAGTCATATGAGTCGAGTCCATGCTTTCTACGATCACGGTATGAATTTGAAGGCAAAATATTTTTTTGCAGAGCTTAGATTAGTTCTTTCCCTGTCCATAATGCTAAATTAAGGTAGTAAAAAATAAATATAAATAGCAAACAGAAGAGAAATATACAATGATCACCCATTTTCTGCCCACAATCTTTTTCATGGAAATCCCAGTCATATGAGTCGAGGCCATGCATGTTACGATCACGGTATGAATTTCAAGGCAAAATATTTTTTTGCAGAGCTTAGATTAGGTCTTTCCCTGTCCATAATGCTAAATTGAGGAAGTAAAATATAAATATAAATAGGAAACAGAAGAGAAATGAACAGTGATCACCCATTTTCTGCCCACAATCTTTTTCATGGAAATGCCAGTCATATGAGTCGAGTCCATGCATGCTACGATCACGGTATGAATTTGAAGGCAAAATATTTTTGTGCAGATCTTAGATTAGGTCTTTCTCTGTCCATAATGCTAAATTGAAGAGGTAAACTATAAATATAAAGTGGAAACAGAAGAGAAATGTACAGTGATCACCCATTTTCTGCCCACAATCTTTTTCATGGAAATCCCAGTCATATGAGTCGAGTCCATGCATGCTACGATCACGGTATGAATTTGAAGGCAAAATATTTTTTTGCAGAGCTTACATTAGTTCATTCCCTGTCCATAATGCTAAATTCAGGAGGTAAAATAGAAATATAAATAGGAAACAGAAGAGAAATGTACAGTGATCACCCATTTTCTGCCCACAATCTTTTTCATGGAAATCCCTGTCATATCAGTTGAGTCCATGCATGCTGCGATCATGGTATGAATTTGAAGGCAAAATATATTTTGCAGATCTTAGATTAGGTCTTTCCCTGTCCATAATGCAAATTGAGGAAGTAAAATATAAATATAAATAGGAAACAGAAGAGAAATGTACAGTGATCACCCATTTTCGGCCCACAATCTTTTTCATGGAAATCCCAGTCATATGAGTCGAGTCAATTCATGCTACAATCACGGTATGAATTTGAAGGCAAAATATTTTTTTGCAGAACTTAGATTAGGACTTTCCCTGTCCATAATGCTAAATTGAAGAAGTAAAATAGAAATATAAATAGGAAACAGAAGAGAAATGTACAGTGATCACCCATTTTCTGCCCACAATCTTTTAAATGGAAATCCCAGTCATATGAGTCGAGTCCATGCCTTCTACGATCACGGTATGAATTCGAACGCAAAATATTTTGGTGCAGAGCTTAGATTAGGTCTTTCTTTGTCCATAATGCTAAATTGAGGAGGTAAAATATAAATATAAATAGGAAACAGAAGAGAAATGTACAGTGATAACCCATTTTCGGCCCACAATCTTTTTCATGGAAATCCCAGTCATATGAGTCGTGTCAATGCATGCTACGATCACGGTATGAATTTGAAGGGAAAATACTTTTGTGCAGAGCTTAGATTTGGTCTTTCCCTGTCCATAATGCTAAATTGAGGAAGTAAAATAGAAATATAAATAGGAAACAGAAGAGAAATGTACAGTGATCACCCATTTTCGGCCCACAATCTTTTTCATGGAAATCCCAGTCATATGAGTCGAGTCCATGCATGCTACGGTCACGGTATGAATTTGTAGGCAAAATATTTTTGTGCAGATTTTAGATTAGGTCTTTCCCTGTCCATAATGCTAAATTAAGGAAGTAAAAAAGAAATATAAATAGCAAACAGAAGAGAAATATACAATTATCACCCATTTTCTACCCACAATCTTTTTCATGGAAATCCCAGTCATATGAGTCGAGTCCATGCATGCTACGAACACGTTATGTATTTGAAGGCAAAATGTTTTTTTGCAGAGCTTAGATTAGGTCTTTCCCTGTCCATAATGCTAAATGAAGGAAGTAAAATAGAAATATTTATAGGAAACAGAAGAGAAATGTACAGTGATCACCCATTTTCTGCCCAAAAACTTTTTCATGGACCTCCCAGTCATATGAGTCGATTCCATGCATGGTACGATCACGGTATGTATTTGAAGGCAATATATTTTTTTGCACATCTTAGATTAGGTCTTTCGCTGTCCATAATGCTAAATTAAGGAAGTAACATATAATTATAAAAAGGTAAGAGAAGAGAAATGTACAGTGATCACCCATTTTCTGCCCACAATCTTTTTCATGGAAATCCCAGTCATATGAGTCGAGTCCATGCTTTCTACGATCACGGTATGAATTTGAAGGCAAAATATTTTTTTGCAGAGCTTAGATTAGTTCTTTCCCTGTCCATAATGCTAAATTAAGGTAGTAAAAAATAAATATAAATAGCAAACAGAAGAGAAATATACAATGATCACCCATTTTCTGCCCACAATCTTTTTCATGGAAATCCCAGTCATATGAGTCGAGGCCATGCATGTTACGATCACGGTATGAATTTCAAGGCAAAATATTTTTTTGCAGAGCTTAGATTAGGTCTTTCCCTGTCCATAATGCTAAATTGAGGAAGTAAAATATAAATATAAATAGGAAACAGAAGAGAAATGAACAGTGATCACCCATTTTCTGCCCACAATCTTTTACATGGAAATCCCAGTCATATGAGTCGAGTCCATGCATGCTACGATCACGGTATAAATTTGAAGGCAAAATATTTTTTTGCAGAGATTAGATTAGGTCTTTCCCTGTCCATTACGCTAAATTGAGGAAGTAAAATATAAATATAAATAGGAAACAGAAGAGAAATGTACAGTGATCACCCATTTTCTGCCCACAATCTTTTTCATGGAAATCCCAGTCATATGAGTCGAGTCCATGCATGCTACGAACACGTTATGAATTTGAAGGCAAAATATTTTTTTGCAGAGCTTAGATTAGGTTTTCCCTGTCCATAATGCTAAATTGAGGAGGTAAAATATAAATAGCAAACAGAAGAGAAATATACAATGATCACCCATTTTCTGCCCACAATCTTTTTTATGGAAATCCCAGTCATATGAGTCGAGTCCATGCATGCTACGAACAAGTTATGTATTTGAAGGCAAAATGTTTTTTTGCAGGGATAAGATTAGGTCTTTCCCTGTCCATAATGCTACATTGAGGAAGTAAAATATAAATATGAAGAGGAAACAGAAGAGAAATGTACAGTGAACACCCATTTTCGGCCCACAAACTTTTTCATGGAAATCCCAGTCATATGAGTCGAGTCCATGCATGCTGCGATCACGGTATGAATTTGAAGGCAAAATATTTTTGTGCAGATCTTAGATTAGGTCTTTCCCTGTCCATAATGCTAAATTGAGGAGGTAAAATATAAATATAAATAGGAAACAGAAGAGAAATGTACAGTGAACACCCATTTTCGGCCCACAAACTTTTTCATGGAAATCCCAGTCATATGAGTCGAGTCCATGCATGCTGCGATCACGGTATGAATTTGAAGGCAAAATATATTTTGCAGATCTTAGATTTGGTCTTTCCCTGTCAATAATGCTAAATTGAGGAAGTAAAATAGAAATAGTAATGGGAAACAGAAGAGTAATATATAGTGATCACCCATTTTCGGCCCACAATCTTTTTCATGGAAATCCCAGTCATATGAGTCGAGTCCATGCATGCTACGATCACGGTATGAATTTGAAGGCAAAATATTTTTTTGCAGATATTAGATTAGGTATTTCCCTGTCCATAATGCTAAATTGAGGATGTAAAAAGAAAATATAAATAGGAAACAGAAGAGAAATGTACAGCGATCACCCATTTTCGGCCCACAATCTTTTTCATGGAAATCCCAGTCATATGAGTCGAGTCCATGCATGCTACGATCACAGTATGAATTTGAAGGCAAAATATTTTTTTGCAGATCTTAGATTAGGTCTTTACCTGTCCATAATGCTAAATTGAGGATGTAACATAGAAAATAGAAATAGGAAACAGAAGAGAAATGTACAGTGATCACCCGTTTTCGCCCCACAATCTTTTTCATGAAATCCCAGTCATATGAGTCTAGTCCATGCATGCTACGAACACGGTATGAATTTCAAGGCAAAATATTTTTTTGCAGATCTTAGATTAGGTCTTTCCCTGTCCATAATGCTAAATTGAGGAGGTAAAATAGAAATATAAATAGAAAACAGGAGAGAAATGTACAGTGATCACCCATTTTCGGCCCACTATATTTTTCATGGAAATCCCAGTCATATGAGTCGAGTCCATGCATGCTATGATCACGGTATGAATTTGAAGGCAAAATATTTTTTTGCAGATCTTAGATTAGGTCTTTCCCTGTCCATAATGCTAAATTGAGGATGTAAAATAGAAAATAGAAATAGGAAACAGAAGAGAAATATACAGTGATCACCCATTTTCTGCCCACAATCTTTTTCATGAAAATCCCAGTCATATGAGTCGAGTCCATGCATGCTACGATCACGGTATGAATTTGAAGGCAAAATATTTTTTTGCAGATCTTAGATTAGGTTTTTCCCTGTCCATAATGCTAAATTGAGGAGGTAAAATATAAATAAGAAACAGAAGAGAAATGTACAGTGATCACCCATTTTCTGCCCAAAATCTTTTTCCTGGAAATCCCAGTCATATGAGTCGAGTCCATGCATGCTACGATCACGGTATGAATTTGAAGGCAAAATATTTTTTTGCAGATCATAGATTAGGTCTTTCCCTGTCCATAATGCTAAATTAAGGAAGTAAAATTAGAAATATAAATAGGAAACAGAAGAGAAATGTACAGTGATCACCCATTTTCTGCCCACAATCTTTTTTATGGGAATCCCATCATATCAGTCGAGTCCATGCATGCTACGATCACGGTATGAAGTTGAAGGCAAAATATTTTTTTGCAGATCTTAGATTAGGTCTTTCCCTGTCCATAATGCTAAATTGAGGAAGTAAAATAGAAATATAAATAAGAAAAAAAGAAAAATGTACAGTGATCACCCATTTTCTGCACACAATCTTTTTCATGGAAATCCCATCATATCAGTCGAGTCCATGCATGCTACGATCACGGTATGAATCTGAAGGCAAAATATTTTTTTGCAGAACTTAGATTTGGTCTTTCCCTGTCCATAATGCTAAATTAAGGAGGTAAAATATAAATATAAATAGGAAACAGAAGAGAAATGTACCGTGATGACCGATTTTCGACCCACAATCTTTTTCATGGAAATCCCAGTCGTATGAGTCGAGTCCATGCATGCTACGATCATGGTATGAATTTGAAGGCAAAATATTTTTTTGCAGATCTTAGATTTGGTCTTTCCCTGTCCATAATGCTAAATTGAGAAGGTAAAATAGAAATATAAATAGGAAACAGAAGAGAAATGTTCCGTGATAACCCATTTTCGGCCAACAATCTTTTTCATGGAAATCCAAGTCATATGCGTCGAGTCCAAGCATGCTATGATCACGGTACGAATTTGAAGGCGAAATATTTTTTTGCAGATCTTAGATTTGATCTTTCCCTGTCTATAATGCTAAATTAAGGATGTAAAATATAAATATAAATAGGAAACAGAAGAGAAATGTACCGTGATGACCCATTTTCGGCCCACAATCTTTTTCATGGAAATCCCAGTCGTATGAGTCGAGTCCATGCATGCTACGATCACGGAATGAATTTAAAGGCAAAATATTTTGTTGCAGAGCTTAGATTAGGTCTTTCCCTGTTCATAATGCTAAATGAAGGATGTAAAATATAAATATAAATAGGAAACAGAAGAGTAATGTACAGTTACCATCCATTTTGGGCCCACAATCTTTTTCATGGAAATCCCAGTCATATGAGTCGTCTCCATGCATGCTACGATCACAGTATGAATTTGAAGGCAAAATATTTTCGTGCAGAAATTAGATTAGGTCTTTCCCTGGCCATAATGCTAAATTTAGTAAGTTAAATATAAATATAAATAGGAAACAGAAGAGAAATTTACAGTGATCACCCATTTTGTGCCCAAAATCTTTTTCATGGAAATCCCAGTCATATGAGTCCAGTCAATACATGCTACGATCACGGTATGAATTTGAAGGCAAAATATTTTTGTGCAAATTTTAGATTAGGTCTTTCCCTGTCCATAATGCTAAATTGAGGAGGTAAAATAGAAATAGAAATAGGAAACATAAGAGAAATGTACAGTGATCACCCATTTTCCGCCCACAATCTTTTTCATGGAAATCCCAGTCATATGAGTCGAGTCCATGCATGCTACGATCATGGTATGAATTTGAAGGCAAAATATTTTTGTGCAGATTTTAGATTAGGTCTTTCCCTGTCCATAATGCTAAATTGAGGAGGTAAAATAGAAATATAAATAGGGAAGAGAAGAGAAATGTACAGTTATCACCCATTTTCGGCCCACAATCTTTTTCATGGAAATCCCAGTCATATGAGTCGAGTCCATGCATGCTACGATCACGGTATGAATTTGAAGGCAAAATATTTTTGTGCAGAGCTTAGATTAGGTCTTTCCCTGTCCATAATGATAAATTGAGGAGGTAAAATATAAATATAAATAGGAAACAGAAAAGAAATGTACAGTGATCACCCATTTTCGGCCCACAAACTTCTTCATGGAAATCCCAGTCATATGAGTCGAGTTCATGCATGCTACGATCACGGTATGAATTTGAAGGCAAAATATTTTTGTGCAGAGCTTAGATTAGGTCTTTCCCTGGCCATAATGCTAAATTGAGGAGGTAAAATATAAATATAAATAGGAAACAGAAGAGAAATGTACAGTGATCAACCATTTTTGTCCCACAATCTTTTTCATGGAAGTCCCAGTCATATGAGTCGAGTCCATGCATGCTACGATCACGGTATGAAATTGAAGGCAAAATATTATTGTGCAGAGCTTAGATTAGGTCTTTCCCTGGCCATAATGCTAAATTGAGGAGGTAAAATATAAATATAAATAGGAAACAGAAGAAAAATGTACAGTGATAACCCACTTTCGGCCCACAATCTTTTTCATGGAAATCCCATTCATATGAGTCGAGTCCATGCATGCTACGATCACGGTATGAATTTGAAGGCAAAATATTTTTGTGCAGATTTTAGATTAGGTTTTTCCCTGTCCATAATGCTAAATTAAGGAGGTAAAATAGAAATATAAATAGTAAACAGAAGAGAAATGTACAGTGATCACCCATTTTCGGCCCACAATCTTTTTCATGGAAATCCAAGTCATATGAGTCGAGTCCATGCATGCTACGTTCACGGTATGAATTTGGAGGCAACATATTTTTGTGCAAATTTTAGATTAGGTCTTTCCCTGTCCATAATGCTAAATTGAGGAGGTAAAATAGAAATATAAATAGGAAACAGAAGAGTAATGTACAGTGATGACCCATTTTCCGCCCACAATCTTTTTCATGGAAATACCAGTCATTTGAGTCGAGTCCATGCATGCTACGATCACAGTATGAATTTGAAGGCAAAATATTTTTGTGCAGATTTTAGATTAGGTCTTTCCCTGTCCATAATGCTGAAGTGAGGAGGTAAAATATAAATATAAATAGAATACAGAAGTGAAATGTACAATGATCACCCATTTTCGGCCCACAATCTTTTTCATGGAAATCCCAGTCATATGAGTCGAGTTTATGCATGCTACGATCACGGTATGAATTTGAAGGCAAAATATTTTTGTGCAGATTTTAGATTAGGTCTTTCCCTGACCATAATGCTGAATTGAGGAGGTAAAATAGAAATATAAATAGGAAACAGTAGAGAAATGTACAGTGATCACCCATTATCGTCCCACAATCTTTTTCATGGAAATGCCAGTCATATGAGTCGAGTCCATGCATGCTACGATCACGGTATGAATTTGAAGGCAAAATATTTTTGTGCAGAGTTTAGATTAGGTCTTTCCCTGTCCATAATGCTAAATTGAAGAGTTAGAATATAAATATAAATAGGAAACAGAAGAGAAATGTACAGTGATCACCCATTTTCGGCCCACAATCTTTTTCATGGAAATCCCAGTCATATGAGTCGAATCCATGCATGCTACGATCACGGTATGAATTTGAAGGCAAAATATTTGTGTGCAGAGCTTAGATAATTACTTTCCCTGCCCATAATGCTAAATTGAGGAGGGAAAATATAAATATAAATAGGAAACAGAAGAGAAATGTACAGTGATCACCCATTTTCGCCCCACAATCTTTTTCATGGAAATCCCAGTCATATGAGTCGAATCCATGCATGCTACGATCACGGTATGAATTTGAAGGCAAAATATTTGTGTGCAGAGCTTAGATAATTACTTTCCCTGCCCATAATGCTAAATTGAGGAGGGAAAATATAAATATAAATAGGAAACAGAAGAGAAATGTACAGTGATCACCCATTTTCGGCCCACAATCTTTTTCATGGAAATCCCAGTCATATGAATCGAGTCCCTGCATGCTACGATCACGGTATGAATTTGAAAGCAAAATATTTTTGTGCAGATCTTAGATTAGGTCTTTCCCTGTCCATAATGCTAAATTGAGGAGCTAAAATATAAATATCAATAGGAAACAGAATAGAAATGTACAGTGATCAACCATTTTCGGCCCACAATCTTTTTCATGGAAATCCCAGTCATATGAGTTGAGTCCATGCATGCTACGATCACGGTATGAATTTGAAGGCAAAATTTGTTATTGCAGATTTTACATTAGGTCTTTTCCTGTCCATAATGCTAAATTAAGGAAGTAAAACAGAAATATAAATCGGAAACAGAAGAGAAATGTACAGTGATCACCCATTTTCTGCCCACAATCTTTTTCAGGGAAGTCCCAGTCATATGAGTCGAGTCCATACATGCTACGATCACGGTAGGAATTTGAAGGCAAAATATTTTTGTGCAGCTCTTAGATTAGGTCTTTCCCTGTCCATAATGCTAAATTGAGGAAGTAAAATATAAATATAAATAGGAAACAGAAGAGAATTGTACAGTGATTACCCATTTTCTGCACGCAATCTTTTTCATGGAAATCCCAGTCATATGAGTCTAATCCATGCATGCTACGATCACGATATGAATTTGAAGGCAAAATCTTTTTTTGCAGATCTTAGAATAGGTCTTTCCCTGTCCATAATGCTAAATTAAGGAAGTAAAACAGAAATATAAATAGGAAACAGAAGAGAAATGTACAGTGATCACGCATTTTCTTCCCACAATCTTTTTCATGGAAATCCCAGTCATAATAGTCGAGTCTATGCATGCTACGATCACGGTATGAATTTGATGTCAAAATATTTTATGCAGATCTTAGATTAGGTCTTTCCCTGTCCATAATGCTAAATTCAGGAGGTAAAACTGAAATATAAATAGGAAACAGAAGAGAAATGTACAGTGATCACCCATTTTCGGCCCACAATCTTTTTCATGGAAATCCCAGTCATATGAGTCGATTCCATGCATGCTACGATCACGGTATGAATTTGAAGGCAAAATATTTTTGTGCAGATTTTAGATTAGGTCTTTCCCTGTCCATAATGCTAAATTGAGGAGGTAAAATAGAAATATAAATCGGAAACAGAAGAGATATGTACAGTGATCACCCATTTTCGGCCCACAATCTTTTTCATGGAAATCCCAGTCATATGAGTCGAGTCCATGCATGCTACGATCACGGTATGATTTGAAGGAAAAATATTTTTGTGCAGATCTTAGATTAGGTCTTTCGCTGTCCATAATGCTAAATTGAGGAAGTAAAATAGAAATAGTAATGGGAAACAGACGAGAAATGTACATTGATCACACATTTTGAGCCCTCAATCTTTTTCACTGAAATCCCAGTCATATGAGTCGAGTCCATGCATGCTAAGATCACGGTATGAATTTGAAGGCAAAATATTTTTGTGCAGATCTTGATTAGGTCTTTCCCTGACCATAATGCTAAATTAAGTAGGTAAAATAGAAATATAAATATGAAACAGAAGAGAAATGTACAGTGATCACCCATTTTCGGCCCACAATCTTTTTCATGGAAATCCCAGTCATATGAGTCGAGTCCATGCATGCTACGATCACGGTATGAATTTGAAGGCAAAATATTTTTGTGCAGATTTTAGATTTGGATTTCCTTCTCCATAATGCTAAATTGAGAAGGTAAAATAGAAATATAAATAGGAAAAGGAGAGAAATGTACAGTGATAACCCATTTTCGGCCCACAATTTTTCACATGGAAATCCCAGTCATATGAGTCGCGTCCATGCATGCTACGATCACGGTATGAATTTGAAGGCAAAATATTTTTGTGCAGAGCTTAGATTATGTCTTTCCCTGTCCATAATGCTAAATTGAGGAGGTAAAATATAAATATAAATAGGAAACAGAAGAGAAATGTACAGTGATCACCCATTTTCGGCCCACAATCTTTTTCATGGAAATCCCAGTCATATGAGTTGAGTCCATGCATGCTACGATCACGGTATGAATTCAAAGGCAAAATATTTTTGTGCAGATTTTCGATTACGTCTTTCCCTGTCCATAATGCTAAATTAAGGAGGTATAATAGAAATATAAATCGGAAACCGAAGAGAAATGTACAGCGACCTCCCATTTTCGGCCCACAGTCTTTTTCATGGAAATCCCAGTCATATGAGTCGAGTCCATGCATGCTACGATCACGGTATGAATTTGAAGGCAAAATATTTTTGTGCAGATCTTAGATTAGGTCTTTCCCTGTCCATAATACTAAATTGAGGAGGTAAATTAGAAATATAAATAGGAAACAGAAGAGAAATGTACAGTGATCACCCATTTTCGGCCCACAATCTCTTTCATGGAAATCCCAGTCATATGAGTCGAGTCCATGCATGCTACGATCACGGTATGAATTTGAAGGCAAAATATTTGTGTGCAGACCTTAGATAATATCTTTCCCTGTCCATAATGCTAAATTGAGGAGGTAAAATATAAATATAAATAGGAAACAGAAGAGAAATGTACAGTGATCAGCCATTTTCGCCCTACAATCTTTTTCATGGAAATCCCAGTCATATGAGTCGAGTCCATGCATGCTACTATCACAGTATGAATTTGAAAGCAAAATATTTTTGTGAAGATTTTAGATTAGGACTTTCCCTGTCCATAATGCTAAATTCAGGAGGTAAAATAGAAATATAAATAGAAAAAAGAAGAGAAATGTACAGTGATCACCCATTTTCTGCCCACAATCTTTTTCATGAAAATCCCAGTCATATGAGTCGAGTACATGCATGTTACGATCACGGTATGAATTTGAAGGCAAAATATTTTTGTGCAGATTTTAGATTTGGATTTCCTTCTCCATAATGCTAAATTGAGAAGGTAAAATAGAAATATAAATAGGAAAAGGAGAGAAATGTACAGTGATAACCCATTTTCGGCCCACAATTTTTCACATGGAAATCCCAGTCATATGAGTCGCGTCCATGCATGCTACGATCACGGTATGAATTTGAAGGCAAAATATTTTTGTGCAGAGCTTAGATTATGTCTTTCCCTGTCCATAATGCTAAATTGAGGAGGTAAAATATAAATATAAATAGGAAACAGAAGAGAAATGTACAGTGATCACCTATTTTCGGCCCAAAATCATTTTCATGGAAATCCCAGTCATATGAGTCGAGTCCATGCATGCTACAATCACAGTATGAATTTGAAGACAAGATATTTTTGTGCAGATCTTAGATTAGGTCTTTCCCTGTCCATAATGCTAAATTGAGGAGGTAAAATATAAATATAAATAGGAAACAGAAGAGAAATATACAGTGATCACGCATTTTCGGCCCACAATCTTTTTCATGGAAATCCCAGTCATATGAGTCGAGTCCATGCATTCTACGATCACGGTATGAATTTGAAGGCAAAATATTTTTGTGCAGATTTTAGATTATGTCTTTCCCTGTCCATAATACTAAATTGAGGAGGTAAATTAGAAATATAAATAGGAAACAGAAGAGAAATGTACAGTGATCACCTATTTTCGGCCCGCAATCTTTTTCATGGAAATCCCAGTCATATGAGTCGAGTCCATGCATGTTACGATTACGGTATGAATTTGAAGGCAAAATATTTTTGTGCAGATTTTAGATTAGGTCTTTCCCTGTCCGTAATGCTAAATTAAGTAGGTAAAATAGAAATATAAACAGGAAACAGAAGAGAAATGTACAGTGATTACCCATTTTCGGCCAAAAATCTTTTTCATGGAAATCCCAGTCATATGAGTCGAGTCCATGCATGCTACGATCACGGTATGAATTTGAAGGCAAAATATTTTCGTGCAGAACTCAGATTAGGTCTTTCCCTGGCCGTAATGCTAAATTGAGGAGGTAAAATATAAATATGAATAGGAAACAGAAGAAAAATGTACAGTGATCACCCATTTTCAGCCCACAATCTTTTTCATGGAAATCCCAGTCATATGAGTCGAGTCCATGCATGCTACGATCACGGTATGAATTGGAAGGCGAAATATTTTTGTGTAGATCTTGATTAGGTCTTTCCCTGTCCATAATGCTTAATTGAGGAGGTAAAATATAAATATAAATAGGAAACAGAAGAGAAATGTACAGTGATCACCCATTTTCGGCCCACTATCTTTTTCATGGAAATCCCAGTCATATGAGTCGAGTCCATGCATGCTACGATCACGGTAGGAATTTGAAGGCAAAATATTTTTGTGCAGAGCTTAGATTAGGTCTTTCCTTGTCCATAATGCTAAATTAAGTAGGTAAAATAGAAATATAAATAGGAAACAGAAGAGAAATGTACAGTGATTACCCATTTTCGGCCCACAATCTTTTTCATGGAAATCCCATTCACATGAGTCGAGTCCATGCACGCTACGATCACGGTATGAATTTGAAGGCAAAATATTTTTGTGTAGATCTTGATTAGGTCTTTCCCTGTCCATAATGCTAAATTAAGGAGGTAAAATATAAATATAAATAGGAAACAGAAGAGAAATGTACAGTGATCACCTATTTTCGGCCCAAAATCATTTTCATGGAAATCCCAGTCATATAAGTCGAGTCCATGCATGCTACGATCACGGTATGAATTTGAAGGCAAAATATTTTTGTGCAGATCTTAGATTAGGTCTTTCCCTGTCCATAATGCTAAATTGAGGAGGTAAAACGGAAATATAAATAGGAAACAAAAGAGAAATATACAGTGATCACGCATTTTCGGCCCACAATCTTTTTCATGGAAATCCCAGTCATATGAGTCGAGTCCATGTATGCTACGATCACGGTATGAATTTGAAGGCAAAATATTTTTGTGCAGATCTTAGATTAAGTCTATCCCTGTCCATAATGCTAAATTGAGGAGGTAAAATATAAATATAAATAGGAAACAGAAGAGAAATGTACAGTGATCACCCATTTTCTGCCCACAATCTTTTTCATTGAAATCCAAGTCATATGAGTCGAGTCCATGCATACTACGATCACGGTATGAATTTGAAGGCAAAATATTTTTGTGCAGAGCTTAGATTAGGTCTTTCCCTGGCCATAATACTAAATTGAGGAGGTAAAATAGAAATATAAATAGGAAACAGAAGAGAAATGTACAGTGATCACCCATTTTCGTCCCACAATCTTTTTCATGGAAATCCCAGTCATATGAGTCGTGTCCATGCATGCTACGATTACGGTATGAATTTGAAGGCAAAATATTTTTGTGCAGTGCTTAGATTAGTTCTTTCCTGTCCATAATGCTAAATTGAGGAAGTAAAATAAAAATATAAATAGGAAACAGAAGAGAAATGTACAGTGATCACCCATTTTCTGCCCACAATCTTTTTCATGGAAATCCCAGTCATATGAGTCCATGCATGCTACGATCAAGGTATGAATTTGAAAGCAAAATATTTTTGTGCAGATCTTAGATTAGGTCTTTCACTGTCCATAATGCTAAATTGAGGAGGTAAAATATAAATATAAATAGGAAACAGAAGAGAAATGTACAGTGATCACCCATTTTCGGCCCACAATCTTTTTCATGGAAATCCCAGTCATATGAGTCGAGTCCATGCATGCTACGATCACGGTATGAATTTGAAGGCAAAATATTTTTGTGCAGAGCTTAGATTAGGTCTTTCCGTGTCCATAATGCTAAATTGAGTAGGTAAAATAGAAATATAAATAGGAAACAGAAGAGAAATGTACAGTGATCAACCATTTTCTGCCCACAATCTTTTTCATGGAAATCCCAGTCATATGAGTCGAGTACATGCATTCTACGATCACGGTATGAATTTGAAGGCAAAATATTTTTGTGCATATTTTAGATTATGTCTTTCCCTATCCATAATGCTAAATTGAGGAGGTAAAATAGAAATATAAATAGGAAACAGAAGAGAAATGTACAGTGATTACCCATTTTCGGCCAAAAATCTTTTTCATGGAAATCCCAGTCATATGAGTCGAGTCCATGACTGCTACGATCACGGTATGAATTTGAAGGCGAAATATTTTTGTGCAGAACTTAGATTAGGTCTTTCCCTGTCCATAATGCTAAATTGAGTAGGTAAAATAGAAATATAAACAGGAAACAGAAGAGAAATGTACAGTGATTACCCATTTTCGGCCAAAAATCTTTTTCATGGAAATCCCAGTCATATGAGTCGAGTCCATGCATGCTACGATCACGGTATGAATTTGAAGGCAAAATATTTTTGTGCAGAGCTTAGATTAGGTCTTTCCTTGTCCATAATGCTAAATCAAGGAGCTAAAATATAAATATAAATAGGAAACAAAAGAGAAATATACAGTGATCACGCATTTTCGGCCCACAATATTTTTCATGGAAATCCCAGTCATATGAGCCGAGTCCATGAGAGCTACGATCACGGTATGAATTTGAAGGCAAAATATTTTTGTGCAGATCTTAGATTTGGTCTTTCCCTGTCCATAATGGTAAATTGAGGAGGTAAAATATAAATATAAATAGGAAACAGAAGAGAAATGTACAGTGATCAACCATTTTCGCCCCATAATCTTTTTCATGGAAATCCCAATCATATGAGTCGAGTCCATGCATGCTACGATCACGGTATGAATTTGAAGGCAAAATATTTTTGTGCAGAGCTTAGAGTAGGTCTTTCCTGGCCATAATGCTGAATTGAGGAGGTAAAATATAAATAGGAAAAAGAAGAGAAATGTACAGTGATCACCCATTTTCGGCCCACAATCTTTTTCATGGAAATCCCAGGCCTATGAGTCGAGTCATTGCATGCTACGATCACGGTATGAATTTGAAGGCAAAATATTTTCGTGCAGATTTTAGATTAGGTCTTTCCCTGTCCATAATGCTAAATTGAGGAGGTAAAATAGAAATATAAATAGGAAACAGAAGAAAAATGTACAGTGATCAACCATTTTCGGCCGACAATCTTTTTCATGGAAATCCCAGTCATATGAGTCGACTCCATGCATGCTACGATCACGGTATGAATTTGAAGGCAAAATATTTTTGTGCAGATATTAGATTATGTCTTTCCCTGTCCATAATGCTAAACTGAGGGGGTAAAATAGAAATATAAATAGGAAACAGAAGAGAAATGTACAGTGATCTCCCATTTTCAGCCCACAATCTTTTTCATGGAATTCCCAGTCATATGAGTCGAGTCCATGCATTCTACGTTCACGGTATGAATTTGAAGGCAAAATATTTTTGTGCAGATTTTAGATTAGCTCTTTCCCTGTCCATAATGCTAAATTGAGGAGGTAAAATATAAATATAAATAGGAAACAGAAGAGAAATGTACAGTGATCACCCATTTTCGGCCCACAATCTTTTTCATGGAAATCCCAGTCATATGAGTCGAGTCAATGAATTCTACGATCACGGTATGAATTTGAAGGCAAAATATTTTTGTGCAGATTTTAGATTAGGTCTTTCCCTGTCCATAATGCTAAATTAAGGAGCTAAAATAAAAATATGAATATGAAACAGAAGAGAAATGTACAGTGATCACCCATTTTCTGCCTAAAATCTTTTTCATGGAAATCCCAGTCATATGAGTCGAGTCCATGCATGCTAAGTTCACGGTATGAATTTGAAGGCAAAATATTTTTGTGCAGATTTTAGATTAGGTCTTTCCATGTCCATAATGCTAAATTGAGGAGGTAAAATATAAATATAAATAGGAAACAGAAGAGAAATGTACAGTGATCACCTATTTTCAGCCCACAATCTTTTTCATGGAAATCCCAGTCATATGAGTCGAGTCCATGCATGCTACGATCACGGTATGAATTTCAAGGCAAAATATTTTTGTGCAGGTCTTAGATTAGGTCTTTCCCTGTCCATAATTCTAAATTGAGGAGGTACAATAGAAATATAAATAATAAACAGAAGAGAAATGTACAGTGATCACCCATTTTCGACCCACAATCTTTTTCATGGAAATCCCAGTCATATGAGTCGAGTCCATCCATGCTACAATCACGGTATGAATTTGAAGGCAAAATATTTTTGTGCAGAGCTTAGATTATGTCTTTCCCTGTCCATAATGCTAAATTGAGGAGGTAAAATAGAAATATAAATAGAAAAGAGAAGAGAAATGTACAGTGATCACCCATTTCCGGCCCACAATCTTTTTCATGGAAATCCCAGTCATATGAGTCGAGTCCATGCATGCTACGATCACGGTATGAATTTGAAGCCAAAATATTTTTGTGCAGAGATTAGATTAGTTCTTTCCCTGGCCATAATACTAAATTGAGGAGGTAAAAGAGAAATATAAATAGGAAACAGAAGAGAAATGTACAGTGATCACCCATTTTCCGCCCACAATCTTTTCATGGAAATCCCAATCATATGAGTCGAGTCCATACATGCTACGATCACGGTATGAATTTGAAGGCAAAATATTTTTGTGCAGAGCTTAGAGTAGGTCTTTCCTGGCCATAATGCTGAATTGAGGAGGTAAAATATAAATATAAACAGGAAAAAGAAGAGAAATGTACAGTGATCACCCATTTTCGGCCCACAATCTTTTTCATGGAAATCCCAGGCCTATGAGTCGAGTCAATGCATGCTACGATCACGGTATGAATTTGAAGGCAAAATATTTTCGTGCAGATTTTAGATTAGGTCTTTCCCTGTCCATAATGCTAAATTGAGGAGGTAAAATAGAAATGTAAATAGGAAACAGAAGAAAAATGTACAGTGATCAACCATTTTCGGCCGACAAACTTTTTCATGGAAATCCCAGTCATATGAGTCGAGTCCATGCATGCTACGATCACGGCATGAATTTGAAGGCAAAATATTTTTGTGCAGATTTTAGATTAGGTCTTTCCCTGTCCATAAAGCTAAATTTAGGAGGTAAAATAGAAATATGAATACGAAACAGAAGAGAAATGTACAGTGATCACCCATTTTCGGCCCATAATCTTTTTCATGGAAATCCCAGTCATATGAGTCGAGTCCATGCATTCTACAATCACGGTATGAATTTGAAGGCAAAATATTTTTGTGCAGATTTTAGATTAGGTCTTTCCCTGTCTATAATGCTAAATTAAGGAAGTAAAATATGAATATAAATAAGAAACAGAAGAGAAATGTACAATGATCACCCATTTTCGGCCCACAATCTTTTCATGGAAATCCCAGTCATATGAGTCGACTCCATGCATGCTACGATCACGGTATGAATTTGAAGGCAAAATATTTTTGTGCATATTTTAGATTAGGTCTTTCCCTGTCCATAGTGCTAAATTAAGGAGGTAAAATAAAAATATGAATATGAAACAGAAGAGAAATGTACAGTGATCACCCATTTTCTGCCCAAAATCTTTTTCATGGAAATCCCAGTCATATGAGTCGAGTCCATGCATGCTAAGTTCACGGTATGAATTTGAAGGCAAAATATTTTTGTGCAGATTTTAGATTAGGTCTTTCCCTGTCCATAATGCTAAATTGAGGAGGTAAAATATAAATATAAATAGGAAACAGAAGAGAAATGTACAGTGATCACCTATTTTCAGCCCACAATCTTTTTCATGGAAATCCCAGTCATATGAGTCGAGTCCATGCATGCTACGATTACGGTATGAATTTCAAGGCAAAATATTTTTGTGCAGGTCTTAGATTTTGTCTTTCACTGTCCATAATGCTAAATTGAGGAGGTAAAATATAAATATAAATAGGAAACAGAAGAGAAATGTACAGTGATCACCCATTTTCGGCCCACAATTTTTTCATGGAAATCCCAGTCATATGTGTCGAGTGCATGCATGCTACGATCACGGTATGAATTTGAATGCAAAATATTTTTGTGCAGATATTAGATTAGGCCTTTCCCTGTCCATAATGCTAAATTGAGGAGGTAAAAGAGAAATATAAATAGGAAACAGAAGAGAAATGTACAGTGATCACCCATTTTTGGCCCACAATCTTTTTCATGGAAATCCCAGTCATATGAGTCGAGTCCATGCATGCTACGATCACGGTATGAATTTCAAGGCAAAATATTTTTGTGCAGATCTTAGATTAGGTCTTTCCCTGTCCATAATGCTAAATTGACGATGTAAAATATAAATAGAAATAGGAACCAGAAGAGAAATGTACAGTGATCACCCATTTTCGGCCGACAATCTTTTCATGGAAATCCCAGTCATATGAGTTGAGACCATGCATCCTACCATCACGGTATGAATTTGAAGGCTAAATATTTTTGTGCAGATTTTCGATTGGTCTTTCCCTGTCCATAATGCTAAATTGAGGAGGTAAAATATAAATATAAATAGGAAACAGAAGAGAAATGTACAGTGATCACCCATTTTCGGCCCACAATCTTTTTCATGGATATCCCAGTCATATGAGTCGAGTCCATGCATGCTACGGTCACGGTATGAATTTGAAGGCAAAATATTTTTGTACAGATTTTAGATTAGGTCTTTCCCTGTCCATAATGCTAAATTGAGGAGGTAAAATATAAATATAAATAGGAAACAGAAGAGAAATGTACAGTGATCACCCATTTTTGGCCCACAATCTTTTTCATCGTAATCCCACTCATATGAGACGAGTCCATGCATGCTACGATCACGGTATGAATTTGAAGGCAAAATATTTTTGTGCAGTGCTTAGATTAGGTCTTTCCCTGGCCATAATACTAAATTGAGGAGGTAAAATATAAATATAAATAGGAAACAGAAGAGAAATGTACAGTGATCACCCATTTTCGGCCCACAATCTTTTTCATGGAAATCCCAGTCATATGAGTCGAGTCCATGCATGCTACGATCAGGGTATGAATTTGAAGGCCAATTATTTTTTTGCAGATCTTAGATTAGGTTTTTCCCTGTCCATAATGCTAAATTGAGGAGGTAAAATATAAATATAAATAGGAAACAGAAGAGAAATGTACAGTGATCACCCATTTTCGGCCCACAATCTTTTTCATGGAAATCCCAGTCATATGAGTCGAGTCCATGCATGCTACGATCACGGTATGAATTTGAAGGCAAAATATTTTTGTGCGGAGCTTAGATTAGATCTTTCCCTGTCCATAATGCTAAATTGAGGAGGTAAAATAGAAATATGAATACGAAACAGAACAGAAATGTACAGTGACCACCAATTTTTGGCGCACAATCTTTTTCATGGAAATCCCAGTCATATGAGTCGAGTCCATGCATGCTACAATCACGGTATGAATTTGAAGGCATAATATTTTTGTGCAGATTTTAGATTAGATCTTTCCCTGTCCATAATGCTAAATTGAGGAGGTAAAATATAAATATAAATAGGAAACAGAAGAGAAATGTACAGTGATCACCCATTTTCCTCCCACAATCTTTTTCATGGAAATCCAAGTCATATGAGTCGAGTCCATGCATGCTATGATCACGTTTGAAATTTGAAAGGAAAATATTTTTGTGCAGAGCTTAGATTAGGTCTTTCCCTGTCCATAATGCTAAATTGAGGAGGTAAAATATAAATATAAATAGGAAACAGAAGAGGAATGTACAGTGATCACCCATTTTCGGCCCACAATCTTTTTCATGGAAATCCCAGTCATATGAGTAGAGTCCATGCATGCTACGATCACGGAATGAATTTGAAAGCAAAATGTTTTTGTGCAGATCTTAGATTAGGTTTTTCACTGTCCATAATGCTAAATTCAGGAGGTTAAATATAAATAGGAAACAGAAGAGAAATGTACAGTGATCACCCATTTTCGGCCCACAATCGTTTTCATGGAAATCCCAGTCATATGAGTCGATTCCATGCAGGCTACGATCACGGTATGAATTTGAAAGCAAAATATTTTTGTACAGATTTTAGATTAGGTCTTTCCCTGTCCATACTGCTAAATTGAGAAGGTAAAATATAAATATAAATAGGAAACAGTAGAGAAATGTACAGTGATCACCCATTTTCGGCCCACAATCGTTTTCATGGAAATCCCAGTCATATGAGTCGAGTCCATGCATGCTACGATCACGGAATGAATTTGAAGGCAAAATGTTTTTGTGCAGATCTTAGATTAGGTCTGTCACTGTCCATAATGCTAAATTGAGGAGGTAAAATATAAATATAAATAGGAAACAGAAGAGAAATGTACAGTGATCACCCATTTTCGGCACACAATCTTTTTCATGGAAATCCCAGTCATATGAGTCGAGTCCATGCATGCTACGATCACGGTATGAATTTGAAGGCAAAATATTTTTGTGCAGATTTTAGATTAGGTCTTTCCCTGTTCATAATGCTAAATTGAGGACGTAAAATAGAAATATAAATAGGAAACAGAAGAGAAATGTACAGTGATCACCCATTTTCGCCCCACAAACTTTTTCATGGAAATCCCAGTCATATGAGTCGAGTCCATGCATGCTACGATCACGGTATGAATTTGAAGGCAAAATATTTTTGTGCAGATTTTAGATTAGGTCTTTCCCTGTCCATAATGCTATGTTGAGGAGGTAAAATAGAAATATGAATACGAAACAGAACAGAAATGTACAGTGACCACCAATTTTTGGCGCACAATCTTTTTCATGGAAATCCCAGTCATATGAGTCGAGTCCATGCATGCTACAATCACGGTATGAATTTGAAGGCATAATATTTTTGTGCAGATTTTAGATTAGGTCTTTCCCTGTCCATAATGCTAAATTGAGGAGGTAAAATATAAATATAAATAGGAAACAGAAGAGAAATGTACAGTGATCACCCATTTTCCTCCCACAATCTTTTTCATGGAAATCCAAGTCATATGAGTCGAGTCCATGCATGCTACGATCACGGTATGAATTTGAAGGCAAAATATTCTTGTGCAGAGCTTAGATTAGTTTTTCCCTGTCCATAATGCTAAATTGAGGAGGTAAAATATAAATATGAATAGGAAACGGAAGAGAAATGTACAGTGTCACGCATTTTCCGCCCACAATCTTTTTCATGGAAATCCCAGTCATATGAGTCGAATCCATGCATGCTACGATCACGGTATGAATTTGAAGGCAAAATATTTTTGTGCAGATTTTAGATTCGTTCTGTCCCTGTCCATAATGCTAAATTGAGGAGGTAAAATATAAATATAAATAGGAAACAGAAGAGAAATGTACAGTGATCTCCCATTTTCGGGGCACAATCTTTTTCATGGAAATCCCAGTCATATGAGTCGAGTCCATGCATGCTACAATCACGGTATGAATT
Source organism: Acanthosepion lycidas (assembly GCA_963932145.1). NCBI lineage: Eukaryota > Metazoa > Mollusca > Cephalopoda > Sepiida > Sepiidae > Acanthosepion > Acanthosepion lycidas. The sequence goes on along the minus strand of OZ010604.1, from coordinate 6,324,737 downwards.
TGAAGCCATAATATTTTTCTGCAGGTTTTAGATTAGGTCTTTCCCTGTCCATAATGCTAAATTGAGGAGGTAAAATAGAAATATGAATACGAAACAGAAAAGAAATGTACAGTGATCACCCATTTTCGGCCCACAATCTTTTTCATGGAAATCCCAGTCATATGAGTCGAGTCCATGCATGCTACGATCACGGTATGAATTTGAAGGCAAAATATTTTTTTGTGCAGATTTTAGATTAGGTCTTTCCCTGTCCTTAATGCTAAATTGAGGAGGTAAAATATAAATATAAATAGGAAACAGAAGAGAAATGTACAGTGATCACCCATTTTCCGCCAAGAATCTTTTTCATGGAAATCCCAGTCATATGAGTCGAGTCCATGCATGCTACGATCACGGTATGAATTTGACGGCAAAATATTTTTATGAAGATTTCATATTAGGTCTTTCCCTGTCCATAATGCTAAATTGAGAAGGTAAAATCTAAATATAAATAGGAAACAGAAGAGAAATGTACAGTGATCACCATTTTCGGCCCACAATCTTTTTCATGGAAATCCCAGTCATATGAGTCGAGTCCATACATGCTACGATCACGGTATGAATTTGAAGGCAAAATATTTTTGTGCAGAGCTTAGATTAGTTATTTCCATTTCCATAATGCTAAATTGAGGAAGTAAAATATAAATATAAATAGGAAGCCGAAGACAAATGTACAGTGATCACCCATTTTCTGCCCACAATCTTTTTCATGGAAATCCCAGTCATATGAGTCGAGTCCATGCATGCTACGATCATGGTACGAATTTCAAGGCAAAATATTTTTGTGCAGATATTGATTAGGTCTTTCCCTGTCCATAATGCTAAATGGAGGAGGTAAAATAGAAATATAAATAGGAAACAGAAGAGAAATGTACAGTGATCACCCATTTTCGGCCCACAATCTTTTTCATGGAAATCCCAGTCATATGAGTCGAGTCCATGCATGCTATGATCACGGTATGAATTTGACGGCAAAATATTTTTATGAAGATTTCATATTAGGTCTTTCCCTGTCCATAATGCTACATTGAGGAGGTAAAATAGAAATATAATCAGGAAACAGAAGAGAAATGTACAGTGATCACCCATTTTCGGCCCACAATCTTTTTCATCGAAATCCCAGTCATATGAGTCGAGTCCATTCATGCTACGATCACGGTATCAATTTGAAGTCTATATATTTTTGTGCAGATCTTAGATTAGGTATTTCCCTGTATATAATGCTAAATTGAGGAGGTAAAATATAAATATAAATAGGAAGCCGAAGACAAATGTACAGTGATCACCCATTTTCTGCCCACAATCTTTTTCATGGAAATGCCAGTCATATGTGTCCATGCATGCTACGATCACGGTACGAATTTCAAGGCAAAATATTTTTGTGCAGATATTGATTAGGTCTTTCCCTGTCCATAATGCTAAATGGAGGAGGTAAAATATAAATATAAATAGGAAACAGAAGAGAAATGTACAGTGTTCACCCATTTTCGACCCACAATCTTTTTCATGGAAATCCCAGTCATATGAGTCGAGTCCATGCATGCTACGTTCACGGTATGAATTTGAAGGCAAAATGTTTTTGTGCAGATCTTAGATTAGGTCTTTCCCTGTCCATAATGCTAAATTGATGATGTAAAATATAAATATAAATAGGAAACAGAAGAGAAATGTACAGTGATCACCCATTTTCGGCCCACAATCTTTTTCATGGAAATCCCAGTCATATGAGTCGAGTCCATGCATGCTACGATCACGGTATGAATTTGACGGCAAAATATTTTTATGAAGATTTCATATTAGGTCTTTCCCTGTCCATAATGCTAAATTGAGAAGGTAAAATCTAAATATAAATAGGAAACAGAAGAGAAATGTACAGTGATCACCCATTTTCGGCCCACAATCTTTTTCATGGAAATCCCAGTCATATGAGTTGAGTCCATACATGCTACGATCACGGTATGAATTTGAAGGCAAAATATTTTTGTGCAGATTTTAGATTAGGTCTTTCAATGTCCTTAATGCTAAATTGAGGAGGTAAAATATAAATATAAATAGGAAACAGAAGAGAAATGTACAGTGATCACCCATTTTCCGCCAACAATCTTTTTCATGGAAATCCCAGTCATATGAGTCGAGTCCATGCATGCTACGATCACGGTATGAATTTGAAGGCAAAATATTTTTGTGCAGAGCTTAGATTAGTTATTTCCATTTCCATAATGCTAAATTGAGGAAGTAAAATATAAATATAAATAGGAAACAGAAGAGATATGTACAGTGATCACCCATTTTCTGCCCACAATCTTTTTCATGGAAATCCCAGTCATATGAGTCCATGCATGCTAGGATCACGTTATGAATTTTAAGGAAAAATATTTTCGTGCAGATTTTAGATTAGGTCTTTCCCTGTCCATAATGCTAAATTGAGGAGGTAAAATAGAAATATAAATAATAAACAGAAGAGAAATGTACAGTGATCACCCATTTTCGGCCCACAATCTTTTTCATGGAAATCCCAGTCATATGAGTCGAGTCCATGCATGCTACAATCACGGTATGAACTTGAAGGCAAAATATTTGTGTGCAGAGCTTAGATAATATCTTTCCCTGTCCATAATGCTAAATTGAGGAAGTAAAATAGAAATATAAAAAGGAAACAGAAGAGAAATGTACAGTGATCACCCATTTTCTGCCCACAATCTTTTTCATGGAAATCCCAGTCATATGAGTCGAGTCCATGCATGCTACGATCACGGTATGAATTTGAAGGCAAAATATTTTTGTGCAGATCTTAGATTAGGTCTTTCCCTGTCCATAATGCTAAATTGAGGAAGGAAAATAGAAATATAAATAGGAAACCGAAGAGAAATGTACAGTGATCACCCATTTTTTGCCCACAATCTTTTTCATGGAAATCCCAGTCATATGATTCGAGTCCATACATGCTACGATCACGGTATGAATTTGAAGGCTAAATATTTTTGTGCAGACCTTGGATTAGGACTTTCCCTGTCCATAATGCTAAATTGAGGAAGCAAAATAGAAATATAAATAGGAAACAGAAGAGAAATGTACAGTGATCACACATTTTCGGCCCACAATCTTTTTCGTGGAAATCCCAGTCATATGAGTCGAGTCAATGCACGCTACGATCACGGTATGAATTTGAAGGCTAAATATTTTTGTGCAGATTTGGTCTTTCCCTGTCCATAATGCTAAATTGAGGAGGTAAAATAGAAATATAAATAGGAAACAGAAGAGAAATGTACAGTGATCACCCATTTTCGGCCCTCAATCTTTTTCATGGAAATCCCAGTCATATGAGTCGAGTCCATGCATGCTACGATCACGGTATGAATTTGAAGGCAAAATATTTTTGTGCAGATTTTAGATTAGGTCTTTCCCTGTCCATAATGCTAAATTGAGGAGATAAAATAGAAATATAAATAGGAAACACAATAGATATGTTCAGTGATCACCCATTATCGGCCCACAATCTTTTTCATGGAAATCCCAGTCATATGAGTCGTGTCCATGCATGCTACGATCACGGTACGAATTTGAAGGCAAAATATTTTTGTGTAGATCTTAGATTTGGTCTTTCCCTGTCCATAATGCTAAATTCAGGAGGTAAAATAGAAATATAAAAAAGAAACAGAAGAGAAAAGTACAGTGATCACCCATTTTCGGCCCACAATCTTTTTCATGGAAATCCAAGTCATATGAGTCGAGTCCATGCATGCTACTATCACGGTATGAATTTGAAGGCAAAATATTTTTGTACAGAGCTTAGATTAGGTCTTTCCCTGTAAATAATGCTAAATTGAGGAGGTAAAATATAAATATAAATAGGAAACAGAAGAGAAATGCACAGCGATCACACATTTTCTGACTACAATCTTTTTCATCGAAATCCCAGTCATATGAGTCGAGTCCATGCATGCTACGATCACGTTATGAATTTGAAGGCAAAATATTTTTTTGCAGATCTTAGATTAGGTCTTTCCCTGACCATAATGCTAAATTGAGGAGGTAAAATTGAAATATAAATAGAAAACAGAAGAGAAATGTACAGTGATCACCCATTTTCTGCCCACAATCTTTTTCATGGAAATCCCAGTCATATGAGTCGAGTCCATGCATGCTACGATCACGGTATGAATTTGAAGGCAAAATATTTTTGTGTAGATCTTAGATTTGGTCTTTCCCTGTCCATAATGCTAAATTGAGGAGGTAAAATAGAAATATGAATAGGAAACAGAAGAGAAATGTACAGTGATCACCATTTTGCGTCCGAAAATCTTTCTCATTGAAATCCCAGTCATATGAGACGAGTCCATGCATGTTACGATCACGGTATGAATTTGAAGGAAAAATATTTTTTGCAGATCTTAGATTTGGTCTTTCCCTGTCCATAAGGCTAAATTGAAGAAGCAAAATACAAATATAAATAGGAAACGGAAGAGAAATGTACAGTGATCACTCATTTTCTGCCCACAATCATTTTCATGGAAATCCCGGTCATATGAGTCGAGTCCATGCATGCTACGATCACGGTATGAAATTGAAGGCAAAATATTTTTGTGCAGATCTTAGATTAGGTCTTTCCCTGTCCATAATGCTAAATTAAGGAAGTAAAATAGATATATAAATACGAAAAAGAAGAGAAATGTACAGTGATCACCCATTTTCTGCCCACAATCTTTTTCATGGAAATCCCAGTCATATGAGTCGAGTCCATGCATGCTACGATCACGGTATGAATTTGAAGGCAAAATATTTTTGTACAGATCTTAGATTAGGTCTTTCCCTGTCCATAATGGTAAATTGAGGAGGTAAAATAGAAATATCAATAGGAAACAGAAGAGAAATGTACAGTGATCACCCATTTTCTGCCCACAATCATTTTCATGGAAATCCCTGTCATATGAGTCGAGTCCATGCATGCTACTATCACGGTATGAATTTAAAGTCAAAATATTTTTGTGCAGAGCTTAGATTAGGTCTTTCCCTGTCCATAATGCTAAATTGAGGAAGTAATATAGAAATATAAATAGGAAACAGAAGAGAAATGTACAGTGATCACCATCTTGCGTCCGAAAATCTTTTTCATTGAAATCCCAGTCATATGAGACGAGTCCATGCATGCTACGATCACGGTATGAATTTGAAGGAAAAATATTTTTTTGCAGATCTTAGATTTGGTCTTTCCCTGTCCATAAGGCTAAATTGAAGAAGCAAAATACAAATATAAATAGGAAACGGAAGAGAAATGTACAGTGATCACCCATTTTCGGCCCACAATCTTTTTCATGGAAATCCCAGTCATATGAGTCGAGTCCATGCATGCTACGATCACGGTATGAATTTGAAGGCAAAATATTTTTGTACAGATCTTAGATTAGGTCTTTCCCTGTCCATAATGGTAAATTGAGGAGGTAAAATAGAAATATCAATAGGAAACAGAAGAGAAATGTACAGTGATCACCCATTTTCTGCCCACAATCATTTTCATGGAAATCCCTGTCATATGAGTCGAGTCCATGCATGCTACTATCACGGTATGAATTTAAAGTCAAAATATTTTTGTGCAGAGCTTAGATTAGGTCTTTCCCTGTCCATAATGCTAAATTGAGGAAGTAATATAGAAATATAAATAGGAAACAGAAGAGAAATGTACAGTGATCACCATCTTGCGTCCGAAAATCTTTTTCATTGAAATCCCAGTCATATGAGACGAGTCCATGCATGCTACGATCACGGTATGAATTTGAAGGAAAAATATTTTTTTGCAGATCTTAGATTTGGTCTTTCCCTGTCCATAAGGCTAAATTGAAGAAGCAAAATACAAATATAAATAGGAAACGGAAGAGAAATGTACAGTGATCACCCATTTTCGGCCCACAATCTTTTTCATGGAAATCCCAGTCATATGAGTCGAGTCCATGCATGCTACGATCACGGTATGAATTTGAGGGCAAAATATTTTTGTGCAGAGCTTAGATTAGGTCTTTCTCTGTCCATAATGCTAAATGAAGGAATAAAATAGAAATATAAATAGGAAAAAGAAGAGAAATGTACAGTGATCACCCATTTTCGGCCCACAATCTTTTTCATGGAAATCCCAGTCATATGAGTCGAGTCCACGCATGCTACGATCACGGTATGAATTTGAAGGCAAAATATTTTTGAGTAGATTTTAGATTAGGTCTTTCCCTGTCCATAATGCTAAATTGAGGAGGTAAAATAGAAATATAAATAGGAAACAGAAGAGAAATGTACAGTGATCACCGTTTTGCGTCCGAAAATCTTTTTCATTGAAATCCCAGTCATATGAGACGAGTCCATGCATGTTGCGATCACGGTATGAATTTGAAGGAAAAATATTTTTTTGCAGATCTTAGATTTGGTCTTTCCCTGTCCATAAGGCTAAATTGAAGAAGCAAAATACAAATATAAATAGGAAACGGAAGAGAAATGTACAGTGATCACTCATTTTCTGCCCACAATCATTTTCATGGAAATCCCGGTCATATGAGTCGAGTCCATGCATGCTACGATCACGGTATGAAATTGAAGGCAAAATATTTTTGTGCAGATCTTAGATTAGGTCTTTCCCTGTGCATAATGCTTAATTAAGGAAGTAAAATAGATATATAAATACGAAAAAGAAGAGAAATGTACAGTGATCACCCATTTTCTGCCCACAATCTTTTTCATGGAAATCCCAGTCATATGAGTCGAGTCCATGCATTCTACAATCACGGTATGAATTTGAAGGCAAAATATTTTTGTACAGATCTTAGATTAGGTCTTTCCATGTCCATAATGGTAAATTGAGGAGGTAAAATAGAAATATCAATAGGAAACAGAAGAGAAATGTACAGTGATCACCCATTTTCTGCCCACAATCATTTTCATGGAAATCCCGGTCATATCAGTCGAGTCCATGCATGCTACGATCACGGTATGAATTTGAAGGCAAAATATTTTTGTGCAGAGCTTAGATTAGGTCTTTCCCTGTCCATAATGCTAAATGAAGTAAGTAATATAGAAATATAAATAGGAAACAGAAGAGAAATGTACAGTGATCACCCATTTTCGGCCCACAATCTTTTTCATGGAAATCCCAGTCATATGAGTCAAGTCCATGCATGCTACGATCACGGTATGAATTTGAAGGCAAAATATTTTTGTGCAGAGCTTAGATTAGGTCTTTCTCTGTCCATAATGCTAAATGAAGGAATAAAATATAAATATAAATAGGAAACGGAAGAGAAATGTACAGTGATCACCATTTTGCGTCCGAAAATCTTTTTCATTGAAATCCCAGTCATATGAGATGAGTCCATGCATGCTACGATCACGGTATGAATTTGAAGGAAAAATATTTTTTTGCAGATCTTAGATTTGGTCTTTCCCTGTCCATAAGGCTAAATTGAAGAAGCAAAATACAAATATAAATAGGAAACGGAAGAGAAATGTACAGTGATCACCCATTTTCGGCCCACAATCTTTTTCATGGAAATCCCAGTCATATGAGTCGAGTCCATGCATGCTACGATCACGGTATCAATTTGAAGGCAAAATATTTTTGTGCAGATCTTAGATTAGGTCTTTCCCTGTCCATAATGCTAAATTGAGGAGGTAAAATATAAATATAAATAGGAAACAGAAGAGAAATGTACAGTGATCACCCATTTTCTGCCCACAAACTTTTTCATGGAAATCCCAGTCATATGAGTCGAGTCCATGCATGCTACGATCACGGTATGAATTTGAAGGCAAAATATTTTTGTGCAAATCTTAGATTAGTTCTTTCCCTGTCCATAATGCTAAATTGAGGAGGTAAAATAGAAATATAAATAGGAAACAGAAGAAACATGTACAGTGATCACCCATTTTCGGCCCACAATCTTTTTCATGGAAATCCCAGTCATATGAGTCGAGTCCATGCATGCTACGATCACGGTATGAATTTGAAGCGAAAATATTTTGTGCAGAGCTTAGATTAGGTCTTTCGCTGTCCATAATGCTAAATTGAGGAGGTAACATAGAAATATAAATAGGAAACAGAAGAGAAATGTACAGTGATCACCCATTTTCGGCACAGAATCTTTTTCATGGAAATCCCAGTCATATGAGTCGAGTCCATGCATGCTACGATCACGGTATGGATTTGAAGGCAAAATATTTGTGTGCAGAACTTAGATAATGTCTTTCACTGTCCATAATGCTAAATTGAGGAGGTAAAATATAAATATAAATAGGAAACAGAAGAGAAATGTACAGTGATCACCTATTTTCGGCCCACAATCTTTTTCATGGAAATCCCAGTCATATGAGTCGAGTCCATGCATGCTACGTTCACGGTATGAATTTGAAGGCAAAATATTTTTGTGAAGATTTTAGATTAGGTCTTTCCTTGTCCATAATGCTAACTTGTAGAGGTAAAATAGAAATATAAATAGGAAACAGAAGAGAAATGTACAGTGATCACCCATTTTTGGACCTCGATCTTTTTCATGGAAATCCCAGTCATATGAGTCGAGTCCATACATGCTACGATCACGCTATGAATTGGAAGGCAAAATATTTTTGTGCAGATTTTAGATTAGGTCTTTCCCTGTCCATAATGCTAAATTGAGGAGGTAAAATAGAAATAGAAATAGGAAACAGAAGAGAAATGTACAGTGATCACCCATTTTCGGCCCACAATCTTTTTCATGGTAATCCCAGTCATATGAGTCGAGTCCATGCATGCTACGATCACGGTATGAATTTCAAGGCAAAATATATATGTGCAGATTTTAGATTAGGTCTTTCACTGTCCATAATGCTAAATTGAGGAGTTAAATATAAATATAAATAGGAAACAGAAGAGAAGTGTACAGTGATCACCCATTTTCTGCCCACTATCTTTTTCATGGAAATCCCAGTCATATGAGTCGAGTTCATGCATGCAACGATCACGGTATGAATTTGAAGGCAAAATATTTTTGTGCAGATTTTAGATTAGGTCTTTCCCGGTCCAAAATGCTAAATTGAGGAGGTAAAATAGAAATATGAATAGGAAACAGAAGAGAAATGTACAGTGATCCCCCATTTTCGGCACAGAATCTTTTTCATGGAAATCCCAGTCATATGAGTCGAGTCCATGCATGCTACGATCACGGTATGAATTTGAAGGCAAAATATTTTTTTGCAGATTTTAGATTAGGTCTTTCCCTATCCATAATGCTAAATTGAGGAGGTATAATAGAAATATACATAGGAAACAGAAAAGAAATGTACAGTGATCACCCATTTTTTGCCCACAATGTTTTTCATGGAAATCCCAGTCATATGAGTCGAGTCCAGGCATGATACTATCACGGTATGAATTTAAAGGCAAAATATTTTTTTGCAGATCTTAGATTAGGTCTTTCCCTGTCCATAATGCTAAATTGAGGTGGTAAAATAGAAATATAAATAGGAAACAGAAGAGAAATGTACAGTGATCACCCATTTTCTGCCCACAAACTTTTTCATGGTAATCCCAGTCATATGAGTCAAATCCATGCATGCCACGATCACGGTATGAATTTGAAGGCAAAATATTTTTTTGCAGATGTTAGATTAGGTCTTTCACTGTCCATAATGCTAAATTGAGAAAGTAAAATATAAATATAAATAGGAAACAGAAAAGAAATGTACAGTGATCACCCATTGTCTGCCCACAATCTTTTTCATGGAAATCCCAGTCATATGAGTCGAGTCCAGGCATGCTACTATCAGGGTATGAATTTGAAGGTAAAATATTTTTTGCAGATCTTAGATTAGGTCTTTCCCTGTCCATAATGCTAAATTGAGGAGGTAAAATAGAAATATAAATAGGAAACAGAAGAGAAATGTACAGTGATCACCCATTTTCTGCCCACAAACTTTTTCATGGAAATCCCAGTCATATGAGTCGAGTCCTTGCATGCTACGATCACGGTATGAATTTGACTGCAAAATATTTTTTTGCAGATCTTAGATTAAGTCTTTCCCAGTCCATAATGCTAAATTGAGGAAGTAAAATAGAAATAGTAATGGGAAACAGAAGAGAAATGTACAGCGATCACCCATTTTGTGCCCACAATCATTTTCATGGAAATCCCATTCATATGAACGAGTCCATGCATGCTACGATCACGGTATGAATTTGAAGGCAAAATATTTTTTTGCAGATCTTACATTAGGTCTTTCCTTGTCCATAATGCTAAATTGAGGAGGTACAATTTAAATATACATAGGAAACAGAAGGGAAATGTACAGTGATCACCCATTTTCTGCCCACAAACTTTTTCATGGAAATCCCAGTCATATGAGTCGATCCATGCATGCCACGATCACGGTATGAATTTGAAGGCAAAATATTTTTTTGCAGATGTTAGATTAGGTCTTTCACTGTCCATAATGCTAAATTGAGGAATTAAATATAATTATAAATAGGAAACAGGAGAGAAATGTTCAGTGATCACCCATTTTCTGCCCACAATCTTTTTCATGGAAATCCCAGTCATATGAGTCGAGTCCATGCATGCTACGATCACGGTATGAATTTGAAGGGAAAATATTTTGTGCAGATCTTCGATTAGCTCTTTCCCTGTCCATAATGCTAAATTGAGGAGGTAAAATATAAATATTAATAGTAAATAGAAGAGAAATGTACAGTGATCACCCATTTTCGGCCCACAACCTTTTTCATGGAAATCCCAGTCATATGAGTCGAGTCCATGCATGCTACGATCACGGTATGAATATGAATACAAAATATTTTTTTCAGATCTTAGATTAGGTCTTTCCCTGTCCATAATGCTAAATGAAGGAAGTAAAATAGAAATATAAATAGGAAACAGAAGAGAAATGTACAGTGATCACCCATTTTGTGCCCACAATCTTTTTCATGGAAATCCCAGTCATATGAGTCGAGTCCATACATGCTACGATCACAGTATGAATTTGAAGGAAAAATATTTTTTTGCAGTGCTGAGATTAGGTCTTTCCCTGTCCATAATGCTAAATGATGGAAGTAAAATATAAATATAAATAGGAAACAGAAGAGAAATGTACAGTGATCTCCCATTTTCTGCCCACAATCTTTTTCATGGAAATCCCAGTCATATGAGTCGAGTCCATACCTGCTACGATCACGGTATGAATTTGAAGGCAAAATATTTTTTTTTGCAGATCTTAGATTAGGTCTGTCCCTGTCCACAATGCTAAATGAAGGAAGTAAAATAGAAATATAAATAGGAAAGAGAAGAGAAATGTACAGTAATCACCCATTTTCTGCCGACAATCTTTTTCATGGAAATCCCAGTCATAAGAGTCGAGTCCATGAATGCTACGATCACGGTATGAATTTGAAGGCAAAATATGTTCTTGCAGATCTTAGATTAGGTCTTTCCCTGTCCATAATGCTGAATTGAGGAAGTAAAATATAAATATAAATAAGAAACAGAAGAGAAATGTACAGTGATCACCCATTTTCTGCCCACAATCTTTTTCATGGAAATCCCAGTCATATGAGTCGAGTCCATGCATTCTACGATCACGGTATGAATTTGAAGGCAAAATATTTTTTTGCAGACCTTAGTATAGGTCTTTCCCTGACCATAATGCTAAATTAAGGAAGTAAAATAGAAATATGAATAGGAAACAGAAGAGAAATGTACAGTGATCACCCATTTTCTGCCCACAATCTTTTTCATGGAAATCCCAGTCATATGAGTCGAGTCCATGCATGCTACGATCACGGTATAAATTTGAAGGGAAAATATTTTTTTGCAGACCTTAGATTATGTCTTTCCCTGACCATAATGCTAAATTAAGGAAGTAAAATAGAAATATAAATAGGAAACAGAAGAGAAATGCACAGAGATCACCCATTTTCTGCCCACAATCTTTTTCATGGAAATCCCAGTCATATCATTCGAGTCCATGCATGCTACGATCACGGTATGAATTTGAAGGCAAAATATTTTTTGGAAGATCTTAGATTGGGTCTTTCCCTGTCCATAATGCTAAATTAAGGAAGTAAAATATAAATATAAATAGGAAACAGAAGAGAAATGTACAGTGATCACCCATTATCTGCCCACAATCTTTTTCATGGAAATCCCAGTCATATGAGTCGAGTCCATACATGCTACGATCACGGTATGAATTTGAAGGCAAAATATTTTTTTGCAGATTTTAGATTAGGTCTTTCCCTGTCCATAATGCTAAATTAAGGAGGTAAAATATAAATATAAATAGGAAACAGAAGAGAAATGCACAGAGATCACCCATTTTCTGCCGACAAATTTTTCATGGAAATCCCAGTCATATGAGTCGAGTCCATGCATGCTACAATCACGGTATAAATTTGAAGGCAAAATATTATTTTGCAGATCTTAGATTAGGTCTTTCCCTGTTCACAATGCTAAATCTAGGAATTTAAATATAAATATTAATAGGAAACAGGAGAGAAATGTACAGTGATCACCCATTATCTGCCCACAAACTTTTTCATGGAAATCACAGTCATATGAGTCGAGTCCATGCATGCTACGATCACGGTACGAATTTGAAGGCAAAATATTTTTTTGCAGATTTTAGATTAGGTCTTTCCCTGTCCATAATGCTAAATTAAGGAAGTAAAATAGAAATAGTAATAGGAAACAGAAGAGAAATGTACAGTGATCAACCATTTTTTGCCCACAATTTTTTTCATGGAAATCCCAGTCATATGAGTCGTAGTCCACGCATGCTACGATCACGGTGTGAATTTGAAGGCAAAATATTTTTATGCAGATCTTACATTAGGTATTTTCCCTGTCCATAATGCTAAATTAAGGAAGTAAAATATAAATATAAATAGGAACCATGAGAGAAATGCACAGAGATCACCCATTTTCCGCCCACAATCTTTTTCATGGAAATCCCAGTCATATGAGTCGAGTCCATGCGTGCTACGATCACGGTATGAATTTGAAGGCAAAATATTTTTTTGCAGATTTTTGATTAGGTCTTTCCCTGTCCATAATGCTAAATTAAGGAAGTAAAATATAAATATAAATAGGAAACAGAAGAGAAATGCACAGAGATCACTCATTTTCTCCCCACTATCTTTTTCATCGAATTCCCAGTCATATGAGTCGAGTCCATGCATGCTACGATCACGGTATGAATTTGAAGGCAAAATATTTTTTTGCAGATCCTAGATTAGTTTTCCCTGTCCACAATGCTAAATGAAGGAAGTTAAATAGAAATAGAAATAGGAAACACAAGAGAAATGCACAGAGATCACTCATTTTCTGCCCACAATCTTTTTCATCGAAATCCCAGTCATATAAGTCAAGTCCATGCATGCTACGATCACGGTATGAATTTGAAGGCAAAATATTTTTTTGCTGATCTTACATTAGGTCTTTCCCTGTCCATAATGCTAAATTAAGGAAGTAAAATATAAATATAAATAGGAAACAGAAGAGAAATGTACAGTGATCACCCATTTTCTGCCCACAATCTTTTTCATGGAAATCCCAGTCATATGAGTCGAGTCCATGCATGCTACGATCACGGTATGAATTTGAAGGCAAAATATTTTTTTGCAGATTTTAGATTAGATCTTTCCCTGTCCACAATGCTAAATTAAGGAAGTTAAATATAAATATGAATAGGAAACAGAAGAGAAAGGTTCAGTGATCACCCATTTTGTGCCCACAATCTTTTTCATATAAATCCCAGTCATATGAGTCGAGTCCATACATGCTACGATCACCGTATGAATCTGAAGGCAAAATATTTTTTTGCAGATCTTAGATTAGGTCTTTCCCTGTCCATAATGCTAAATTAAGTAAGTAAAATATAAATATAAATAGGAAACAGAAGAGAAATGTACATTGATCACCCATTTTCTGCCCACAATCTTTTTCATCGAAATCCCAGCCATATGAGTCGAGACCATGCATGCTACGATCACGGTATTAATTTGTAGGCAAAATATTTTTTTGCAGATCTTAGATTAGGTCTATCCCTGTTCACAATGCTAAATTAAGGAATTTACATATAAATATTAATAGGAAACAGGAGAGAAATGTACAGTGATCACCCATTTTCTGCCCACAATCTTTTTCATCGAAATCCCAGTCATATGTGTCGAGTCCATGCATGCTACGATCATGGTATGAATTTGAAAACAAAATATTTTTTTGCAGATCTTAGAGTAGGTCTTTCCATGTCCATAATGCTAAATTAAGGAAGTTAAATATATATATAAATAGGAAACAGTAGAGAAATGTACAGTGATCACCCATTTTCGGCCCACAATCTTTTTCATCGAAATCCCAGTCATATGAGTCTAGTCCATGCATTCTACGATCACGGTATGAATTTGAAGGCAAAATATTTTTTTGCATATCTTAGATTAGGTCTTTCCCAGTCCATAATGCTAAATGAAGGAAGTAAAATAGAAATATAAATACGAAATAGAAGAGAAATGTACAGTGATCACCCATTTTCTGCCCACATTCTTTTTCATGGAAATCCCAGGCATATGAGTCGAGTCCGTGCATGCTACGATCACGGTATGAATTTGAATGCAAAATATTTTTTTGCAGAGCTTAGATTAGGTCTTTCACTGTCCATAATGCTAAATTAAGGAAGTAAAATATAAATATAAATAGAAAACAGAAGAGAAATGTACCGTGATCACACATTTTCTGCCCACAATCTTTTTCATGGAAATCCCAGTCATATGAGTCGAGTCCATGCATGATACGATCACGGTATGAATTTGAAGGCGAAATATTTTTGTGCAGAGCTTAGATTAGGTCTTTCCCTGGCCATAATGCTAAATTGAGGAGGTAAAATATAATTATAAATAGGAAACAGAAGAGAAATGTACAGTGATCACCCATTTTCGACCCACAATATTTTCATGGAAATCCCAGTCATATGAGTCGAATCCATGCCTGCTACGATCACGGTATGAATTTGAAGGCAAAATAGTTTTGTGCAGATTTTAGATTAGGTCTTTCCCTGTCCATAATGCTAAATTGAGAAGGTAAAATAGAAATATAAATAGGAAACAGAAGAGAAATGTACAGTGATCACCCATTTTCGGCCCACAATCTTTTTCATGGAAATCCAAGTCATATGAGTCGAGTCCATGAATGCTACGATCACGGTATGAAATTGAAGGCAAAATATTTTTGTGCAGAGCTTAGATTAGAACTTTCCCTTTTCATAATGCTAAATTGAGGAGGTAAAATAGAAATATAAATAGGAAACAGAAGAGAAATGTACAGTGATCACCCATTTTCGGCCCACTATCTTTTTCATGGAAATCCCAGTCATATGAGTCGAGTCCATGCATGCTACGATCACGGTATGAATCTGAAGGCAAAATATTTTTGTGCAGATTTTAGATTAGGACTTTCCCTTTTCATAATGCTAAATTGAGGAGGTAAAATATAAATATGAATAGGAAACAGAAGAGAAATGTACAGTGATCACCCATTTTCGGCCCACTATCTTTTTCACGGAAATCCCAGTCATATGAGTCGAGTCCATGCATGCTACGATCACGGTATGAATTTGAAGGCAAAATATTTTTGTGCAGAGCTTAGATTAGGTCTTTCCCTGTCCATAATGCTAAATTGAGGAGGTAAAATATAAATATAAATAGGAAACAGAAGAGAAATGTACAGGGATCACCCATTTTCGGCCCACAATCTTTTTCATGGAAATCCCAGTCATATCAGTCGAGTCCATGCATGCTACGATCACGGTATGAATTTGAAGGCAAAATATTTTTGTGCAGAGCTTAGATTAGGTCTTTCCCTGTCCATAATGCTAAATTGAGGAGGTAAAATATAAATATAAATAGGAAACAGGAGAGAAATGTACAGTGATCACCCATTTTCAGCCCACAATCTTTTTCCTGTAAATCCCAGTCATATGAGTCGAGTCCATGCATGCTACGATCACGGTATGAATTTGACGGCAAAATATTTTTTTGCAGATCATAGATTAGGTCTTTCCCAGTCCATAATGCTAAATTGAGGAAGTAAAATAGAAATAGTAATGGGAAAAAGCAGAGAAATGTACAGTGATCACCCATTTTGTGCCCACAATCATTTTCATGGAAATCCCAGTCATATGAACGAGTCCATGCATGCTACGATCACGGTATGAATTTGAAGGCAAAATATTTTTTTGCAGATGTTAGATTAGGTCTTTTCCTGTCCATAATGCTAAATTGAGGAAGTAAAATAGAAATAGTCATGGGAAACAGAAGAGAAATGTACAGTGATCACCCATTTTGTGCCCACAATCTTTTTCATGGAAATCCCAGTCATATGAGTCGAGTCCATGCATGCTACGATCACGGTATAAATTTGACGGCAAAATATTTTTTTGCAGATCTTAGATTAGGTCTTTCCCTGTCCATAATGCTAAATGAAGGAAGTAAAATAGAAATAGTAATGGGAAACAGAAGAGAAATGTTCAGTGATCACCCATTTTCTGCCCACAATCTTTTTCATGTAAATCCCAGTCATATGAGTCGAGTCTATGCATGCTACGATCACGGTATGAATTTGAAGACAAAATATTTTTTTGCCGATCTTAGATTAGGTCTTTCCCTGTCCATAATGCTTAATTGAGGAAGTAAAATAGAAATAGTAATGGGAAACTGAAGAGAAATGTACAGTGATCCCCCATTTTCTGCCCAGAATCTTTTTTATGGAAATCCCAGTCATATGAGTCGAGTCCATGCATGCTACGATCATGGTATGAATTTGACGGCAAAATATTTTTTTGCAGATCATAGATTAGGTCTTTCCCAGTCCATAATGCTTAATTGAGGAAGTAAAATAGAAATAGTAATGGGAAACAGAGGAGAAATGTACAGTGATCACCCATTTTGTGCCCACAATCTTTTTCATGGAAATCCCAGTCATATGAGTCGAGTGCATGAATGCTACGATCACGGTATGAATTTGAAGGCAATATATTTTTGGGCAGATTTACATGAGGTCTTTCTCTTTCCATAATTCCAAATAGAGGAGGTAAAATATAAATATATATAGGAAGCAGAAAAGAAATGTACAGTGATCACCCATTTTCGGCCCACAACATTTTTCATGGAAATCCCAGTCATATGAGTGGACTCCCTGCATGCTACGATCATGGTATGAATTTGAAGGTAAAATATTTTTGTGAAGAGCTTAGATTAGGTCTTTCCCTGTCCATAATTCTAAATAGAGGAGGTAAATATAAATATATATAGGAAGCAGAAAAGAAATGTACAGTGATTGACCATTTTCGGCCGACAACCTTTTTCATGGAAATCCCAGTCATATGAGTCGAGTCCATGCATGCTACGATCACGGTATGAATTTGAAGACAGAATATTTTTGTGCAGAGCTTTGATTTGGTCTTTCCCTCTCCATAATGCTACATGAAGGAAGTAAAATATAAATATAAATAGGAAACGGGAGAGAAATGTACAGTGATCACACATTTTCTGCCCACAATCTTTTTCATGGAAATCCCTGTCATATGAGTTGAGTCCATACATGCTACGATCACGGTATGAATTTGAAGGCAAAATATTTTTTTGCAGATCTTAGATTAGGTTTTTCCCTGTCCATAATTCTAAATTGAGGAGCTAAATTAGAAATATAAATAGGAAACAGAAGAGAAATGTACAGTGATCACCCAATTTTCTGCCCACAATCTTTTTCATGGAAATCCCAGTCATATGAGTCGAGTCCATGAATGCTACGATCACGGTATGAATTTGAAGGCAAAATATTTTTGTGCAGATTTTAGATTAGGTCTTTCCCTATCCATCATGCTAAATTGAGGAAGTAAAATAGAAATATTAATAGATAACAGAAGAAAAATGTACAGTGATCACCCATTTTCTGCCCACAATCTTTTTCATGGAAATCCCAGTCATATGAGTCGAGTCCATGCATGCTACGATCACGGTATGAATTTGAAGGCAAAATATTTTTGTGCAGAGCTTAGATTAGGTCTTTCCCTGTCCATAATGCTAAATTGAGGAAGTAAAATAGAAATATAAATAGAAAACAGAAGAAAAAAGTTCAGTGATCACCCATTTTCGGCCCACAATCTTTTTCATAGAAATCCCAGTCGTATGAGTCGAGTCCATGCATGCTACGATCACGGTATGAATTTGAAGGCAATATATTTTTGTGCAGTTCTTAGATTAGGTCTTTCCCTGTCCATAATGCTAAATTGAGGAGGTAAAATAGAAATAGAAATAGGAAACAGAAGAGAAATATACAGTGATCACCCATTTTCTGCCCACAATTTTTTTCATGGAAATCCCAGTCATATGAGTCGAATCCATGCATGCTACGATCACGGTATGAATTTGAAGGCAATATATTTTTGTGCAGTTCTTAGATTAGGTCTTTCACTGGCCATAATGCTAAATTGAGGAGGGAAAATATAAATATAAATAGGAAACAGAAGAGAAATGTACAGTGATCACCCATTTTCGGCCCACTATCTTTTTCATGGAAATACCACTCATATGAGTCGAGTCCATGCATACTACGATCACGGTATGAATTTGAAAGCAAAATATTTTTGTGCAGATCTTAGATTAGGTCTTTCCCTGTCCATAATGCTAAATTGAGGAAGTAAAATAGAAATATAAATAGAATACAGAAGAGAAATGTACAGTGAACACCCATTTTCGGCCCACTATCTTTTTCATGGAAATCCCAGTCATATGAGTCGAGTCCATGCATGCTACGATCACGGTATGAATTTGAAGGCAAAATATTTTTGTGCAGATTTTAGATTAGGTCTTTCCCTGTCCATAATGCTAAATTGAGGAGGTAAAATATAAATATAAATAGGAAACAGAAGAGAAATGTACAGTGATCACCCATTTTCGGCCCACAATCTTTTTCATGGAAATCCCAGTCATATGAGTCAAATCCATTCATGCTAAGATCACGGTATGAATTTGAAGGCAAAATATTTTTGTGCAGATTTTAGATTAGGTCTTTCCCTGTCCATAATGCTAAATTGAGGAGGTAAAATAGAAATATAAATAGGAAACAGAAGAGAAATGTACAGTGATCACCCATTTTCGGTCCACAATCTTTTTCATGGAAATCCCAGTTATATGAGTCGAGTCCATGCATGCTACGATCACGGTATGAATTTGAAAGCAAAATATTTTTGTGCAGATTTTAGATTAGGTCTTTACCTGTCCATAATGCTAAATTGAGGAGGTAAAATAGAAATATAAATAGAAGACAGAAGAGAAATGTACAGTGATCACCCATTTTCTGCCCACAATCTTTTTCATGGAAATCCCAGTCATATGAGTCGAGTCCATGCATGCTACGATCACGGTATGAATTTGAAGGCAAAATATTTGTGTGCAGAGCTTAGATAATGTCTTTCCCTGTCCATAATGCTAAATTGAGGAGGTAAAATAAAAATATGAATAGGAAACAGAAGAGAAATGTACAGTGATCACCCATTTTCTGCCCACAAACTTTTTCATGGAAATCCCAGTCATATGAGTCGAGTCCATGCATGCTACGATCACGGTATGAATTTGAAGGCAAAATATTTTTGTGCAGATTTTAGATTAGGTCTTTCACTGTCCATAATGCTAAATTGAGGAGGTAAAATATAAATATAAATAGGAAACAGAAGAGAAATGTACAGTGATCACCCATTTTCGGCCCACAATCTTTTTCATGGAAATCGCAGTCATATGAGTCGAGTCCATGCATGCTACGATCACCGTATGAATTTGAAGGCAAAATATTTTTGTGCAGATCTTAGATGAGGTCTTTCCCTGTCCATAATGCTAAATTGAGGATGTAAAACATAAATATAAATAGGAAACAGAAGAGAAATGTACAGTGATCACCCATTTTCGGCCCACAATCTTTTTCAAGGAAATCCCAGTCATATGAGTCGAGTCCATGCATGCTACGATCACGGTATGAATTTGAAAGCAAAATATTTTTGTGCAGATTTTAGATTAGGTCTTTCTCTGTCCATAATGCTAAATTGAGGAGGTAAAATAGAAATATAAATAGGAAACAGAAGAGAAATTTACAGTGATCACACATTTTCGGCCCACAATCTTTTTCATGGAAATCCCAGTCATATGAGTCGATTCCATGCATGCTACGATCACGGTATGTATTTGTAGGCAAAATATTTTTGTGCAGATTTTAGATTAGGACTTTCCCTGTCCATAATGCTAAATTGAGGAGGTAAAATAGAAATATAAATAGGAAACAGAAGAGAAATGTACAGTGATCACACATTTTCGGCCCACAACCTTTTTCATGGAAATCCCAGTCATATGAGTCCAGTCCATGCATGCTACGATCACGGTATGTATTTGTAGGCAAAATATATTTGTGCAGATTTTAGATTAGGACTTTCCCTGTCCATAATGCTAAATTGAGGAGGTAAAATAGAAATATAAATGGGAAACAGAAGAGAAATATTCAGTGATCACCCATTTTCGGCCCACAATCTTTTTCATGGAAATCCCAGTCATATGAGTCGAGTCCATGCATGCTACGATCACGGTATGTATTTGTAGGCAAAATATATTTGTGCAGATTTTAGATTAGGACTTTCCCTGTCCATAATGCTAAATTGAGGAGGTAAAATATAAATATAAATCGGAAACAGAAGAGAAATGTACAGTGATCACCCATTTTCGGCCCACAATGTTTTTCATGGAAATCGCAGTCATATGAGTCGATTCCATGCATGCTACGATCACGGTATGAATTTGAAGGCAAAATATTTTTGTGCAGATTTAAGATTAGGTCTTTCCCTGTCCATAATGCTATATTGAGGAGGTAAAATAGAAATATAAATAGGAAACAGAAGAGAAATGTAGTTATCACCCATTTTCGGCCCACAATGTTTTACATGGAAATCCCAGTCTTATGAGTCGAGTCCATGCATGCTACGATCACGGTATGAATTTGAAGGCAAAATATTTTTGAGCAGATTTTAGATTAGGTCTTTCCCTGTCCATAATGCTAAATTGAGGAAGTAAAATATAAATATAAATAGGAAACAGAAGGGAAATGTACAGTGATCACACATTTTCGGCCCACAATCTTTTTCATGGAAATCCCAGTCATATGAGTCGAGTCCATGCATGCTACAATCACGGTATGAATTTGAAGGCAAAATATTTTTGTGCAGATTTTAGATTAGGTCTTTCCCTGTCCATAATGCTATATTGAGGAGGTAAAATAGAAATATAAATAGGAAACAGAAGAGAAATGTCCAGTGATCACCCATTTTCGGCCCACAATGTTTTTCATGGATAACCCAGTCTTATGAGTCGAGTCCATGCATGCTACGATCACGGTATGAATTTGAAGGCAAAATATTTTTGAGCAGCTTTTAGATTAGGTATTTCCCTGTCCATAATGCTAAATTGAGGAAGTAAAATATAAATATAAATAGGAAACAGAAGAGAAATGTACAGTGATCAGCCATTTTCGGCCCACAATCTTTTTCATGGAAATCCCAGTCATATGAGTCGAGTCCATGCATGCTACAATCACGGTATGAATTTGAAGGCAAAATATTTTTGTGCAGATTTTAGATTAGGTCTTTCCCTGTCCATAATGCTATATTGAGGAAGTAAAATATAAATATAAATAGGAAACAGAAGAGAAATGTACAGTGATCACCCATTTTCGGTCCACAATCTTTTTCATGGAAATCCCAGTCATATGAGTCGATTCCATGCATGCTACGATCACGGTATGAATTTGAAGGCAAAATATTTTTGTGCAGATTTTAGATTAGGTCTTTCCCTGTCCATAATGCTATATTGAGGAAGTAAAATATAAATATAAATAGGAAACAGAAGAGAAATGTACAGTGATCACACATTTTCGGCCCACAATCTTTTTCATGGAAATCCCAGTCATATGAGTCGAGTCCATGCATGCTACGATCACGGTATGAATTTGAAGGCAAAATATTTTTGTGCAGAGCTTAGATTAGGTCTTTCGCTGTCCATAATGCTAAATTGAGGAGGTAAAATAGAAATATGAATAGGAACCAGAAGAGAAATGTACAGTGATCACCCATTTTCGGCCCACAATCTTTTTCATAGAAATCTCAGTCATATGAGACGAGTCCATGCACGCTACGATCACGGTATGAATTTGAAGGCAAATACTTTTTGCAGATTTTAGATTAGGTTTTTCCCTGTCCATAATGCTAAATTGAAGAAGTAAAATAGAAATATAAATAGGAAACAGAAGAGAAATGTACAGTGATCACCCATTTTCGGCCCAGAATCTTTTTCATGGAAATCCCAGTCATATGAGTCGAGTCCATGCATGCTACGATCACGGTATGAATTTGAAGGCAAAATATTTTTGTGCAGATTTTAGATTAGGTCTTTCCCTGTCCATAATGCTAAATTGAGGAGGTAAAATAGAAATATAAATAGGAAACAGAAGAGACATGTACAGTCATCACCCATTTTCGGCCCACAATCTTTTTCATGGAAATCCCAGTCATATGAGTCGAGTCCATTCATGCTACGATCACGGTATGATTTTGAAGGCAAAATATTTTTGTGCAGATTTTAGATTAGGTCTTTCCCTGTCCATAATGCTAAATTGAGGAGGTAAAATAGAAATAGAAATAGGAAACAGAAGAGAAATGTACAGTGATCACCCATTTGCGGCCCACAATCTTTTTAATGGAAATCCCAGTCATATGAGTCGAGTCCATGCATGCTACGATCACGGTATGAATTTGAAGGCAAAATATTTTTGTGCAGAGCTTAGATTATGTCTTTCCCTGTCCAAAATTCTAAATTGAGGAGTTAAAATATAAATATAAATAGGAAACAGAAAAGAAATATACAGTGAACACCGATTTTCGGCCTACAAGCTTTTTCATGGAAATCCCAGTCATATGAGTCGATTCCATGCATGCTACGATCACAGTATGAATTTGAAGGCAAAATATTTTTTTGCAGAGCTTAGATTAGGTCATTCCCTGTCCATAATGCTAAATTGAGTAAGTAATATAGAAATATAAATAGGAAACGGAAGAGAAATGTACAGTGATCACCCATTTTCTGCCCACAGTCTTTTTCATGGAAATCCCAGTCATATGAGTCGAGTCCATGCATGCTACGTTCATGGTATCAATTTCAAGGCAAAATACTTCTTTGCAGATCTTAGATTAAATCGTTCCCTGTCCATAATGCTAAATTGAGGAAGTAAAATAGAAATATAAATAGGAAACAGAAGAGAAATATACAGTGATCACCCATTTTTTGCCCACAATCTTTTTCATGGAAATCCCAATCATATGAGTCGAGTCCATGCATGCTACGATCACGGAATGAATTTGAAGGCAAAATATTTTTTTACAGACCTTAGATTAGGTCTTTCCCTGTCCATAATGCTAAATGAAGGAAGTAAAATATAAATATAAATAGGAAACAGAGGAGAAATGTACAGTGATCACCCATTATCTGCCCACAATCTTTTTCATGGAAATCCCAGTCATATGAGTCCAGTCCATGCATGCTACGATCACGGTATGAATTTGATGGCAAAATATTTTTTTGCAGATCTTAGATTAGGTCTTTCCCATTCCATAATGCTAAATTGAGGAGGTAAAATATAAATGTAAATAGGAAACAGAAGAGAAATGTACAGTGATCACCCATTTTCGTCCCACAATCTGGATCATGGAAATCCCCATCATGTGAGTCGAGTCCATGCATGCTACAATCACGGTATGAATTTGAAGGCAAAATATTTTTGTGCAGATTTTAGATTAGGACATTCCCTGTCCATAATGCTAAATTGAGGAGGTAAAATATAAATATAAATAGGAAACAGAAGAGAAATGTACAGTGATCACCCATTTTTGGCCCACAATCTTTTTCATGGAAATCCCAGTCCTATGAGTCCAGTCCATGCATGCTACGATCACGGTAAGAATTTGAAGGCAAAATATTTTTGTGCAGAACTTAGATTAGGTTTTTCCCTGTCCATAATGGTAAATTGAGGATATAAAATAGAAATATAAATAGGAAACAGAAGAGAAATGTACAGTGATCATCCAATTTTTTGTACACAACCTTTTTCATGGAAATCCCAGTCATAAGAGTCGAGTCCATGCATGCTATGATCACGGTATGAATTTGAAGGCAAAATATTTTTGTGCAGATCTTAGATTAGGTCTTTCCCTGTCGATAATGCTAAATTGAGGAGGTAAATTAGAAATATAAATTGGAAACAGGAGAGAAATGTACAGTGATCACCCATTTTCGGCCCACAATCTTTTTCATGGAAATCCCAGTCATATGAGTCCAGTCTATGCATGCTACGATCACGGTATGAATTTGAAGGCGAAATATTTTTGTGCAGAGCTTAGATTAGGTCTTTCCCTATCCATAATGCTAAATTGAGGAGGTAAAATAGAAATATAAATAAGAAACAGATGAGAAATGTACAGTGATCACCCAATTTTTTGCCCACAACCTTTTTCATGGAAATCCCAGGCATATGAGTCGAGTCCATGCCTGCTACGATCCCGGTATGAATTTGAAGGCAAGATGTTTTTGTGCAGAGCTTAGATTAGGTCTTTCCCTGTCCATAATGCTAAATTGAGGAGGTAAAATATAAATATAAATAGGAAACAGAAGAGAAATGTACAGTGATCACCCATTTTCTGCCCACAATCTTTTTCATGGAAATCCCAGTCATATGAATCCAGTACATGCATGCTACGATCATGGTATGAATTTGAAAGCAAAATATATTTGCGCATATATTAGATTAGGTCTTTCCCTGTCCATAATGCTAAATTGAGGATGTAAAATAAATAGGAAACAGAAGAGAAATGTACAGTGATCACCCATTTTTGGCCCACAATCTTTTTCATGGAAATCCCAGTCATATGAGTCCAGTCCATGCATGCTACGATCACGGTAAGAATTTGAAGGCAAAATATTTTTGTGCAGAACTTAGATTAGGTTTTTCCCTGTCCATAATGGTAAATTGAGGATATAAAATATAAATATAAATAGGAAACAGAAGAGAAATGTACAGTGTTCACCCAATTTTTTGTACACAACCTTTTTCATGGAAATCCCAGTCATAAGAGTCGAGTCCATGCATGCTATGATCACGGTATGAATTTGAAGGCAAAATATTTTTGTGCAGATCTTAGATTAGGTCTTTCCCTGTCAATAATGCTAAATTGAGGAGGTAAATTAGAAATATAAATTGAAACCGGAGAGAAATGTACAGTGATCACCCATTTTCTGCCCACAATCTTTTTTTATGGAAATCCCAGTCATATGAGTCGAGTCCATGCATGCTATGATCACGGTATGAATTTGATGGCAAAATATTTTTTTGCAGTTCTTAGATGAGGTATTTACCTGTCCATAATGCAAAATTGAGAAGGTAAAACAGAAATATAAATAGAAAACAGAAGAGAAATGTACAGTGATCACCCATTTTCTGCCCACAATCTATTTCATGGAAATCCCAGTCATATGAGTCGAGTCCATGCATGCTACGATCACGGTATGAATTTGAAGGCAAAATATTTTTGTGCAGATCTTAGATTAGGTCTTTCCCTGTCCATAATGCTAAATTGAGGAGGTAAAATAGAAATATAAATAGAAAACAGAAGAGAAATGTA
This sequence comes from Acanthosepion lycidas, assembly GCA_963932145.1. NCBI lineage: Eukaryota > Metazoa > Mollusca > Cephalopoda > Sepiida > Sepiidae > Acanthosepion > Acanthosepion lycidas. Next base: position 6,298,940 of record OZ010604.1, on the reverse strand, counting down.
CAGTGATCCCCCTTTATCTCCCCACAATCTATTTTATGGAAGTCCCAGTCATATGCGTCGAGTCCATGCATGCTACGATCACGGTATGAATTTGAAGACAAAATATTTTTGTGCACATCTTAGATTAGGTCTTTTCCTGTCCATAATGCTAAATTGAGGAGGTAAAATATAAATATAAATAGGAAACAGAAGAGAAATGTACAGTGATCACCCATTTTCTGCCGACTATCTTTTTCATGGAAATCCCAGTCATAAGAGTTGAGTCCATGCATGCTACAATCACGGTATGAATTTGAAGGCAAAATATTTTTTTGCAGATCTAAGATGAGGTGTTTCCCTGTCCATAATGCTAAATTGAGGAAGTAAAATATAAATATAAATAGGAAACCGAAGAGAAATGTACAGTGATCACCAATTTTCTGCCGACAATTTTTTCTTGGAAATCACAGTCATATGAGTCGAATCCATGCATGCTACTATCACGGTATGAATTTGAAGGCAAAATATTTTTTTGCAGAGCTTAGATTAGGTCTTTCCCTGTCCATAATGCTAAATTGAGGAAGGAAAATATAAATATAAATAGGAAACAGAAGAGAAATGTACAGTGATCACGCATTTTCGGCTCACAATCTTTTTCATGGAAATCCCAACTATATGAGTCGAGTCCGTGCATGCTACGATCACGGTATGAATTTGAAGGCAACATATTTTTGTGCAGATTTTAGATTAGGTCTTTCCGTGTCCATAATGCTAAATTGATGAAGTAAGATATAAATATAAATAGGAAACAGAAGAGAAATGTACAGTGATCACCCATTTTCTGCCCACAATCTTTTTCATGGAAATCCCAGTCATATGAGTCGAGTCCATGCATGCTACAATCGCGGTATGAATTTGAAGGCATATTATTTTTGTGCAGATTTTAGATTAGGTCTTTCCCTGTCCATAATGCTAAATTGGCGAGGTAAAATAGAAATATGAATACGAAACAGAACAGAAATTTACAGTGATCACCCATTTTCGGCGCACAATGTTTTTCATGGAAATCCCAGTCATATGAGTCGAGTGCATCCATTCTACGATCACGGTATGAATTTGAAGGCAAAATGTTTTTGTTTAGATTTTAGATTAGGTCTTTCCCTGTCCATAATGCTAAACTGAGGAGGTAAAAAAGAAATATAAATAGGAAACAGAAGAGAAATGTACAGTGATCACCCATTTTCTGCCCAAAATCTTTTTCATGGAAATCCCAGGCATATGAGTCGAGTCCATGCATGCTACAATCACGGTATGAATTTGAAGGCAAAATATTTTTTTGCAGATCTTAGATTCGGTCTTTCCCTGTCCATAATGCTAAATTGAGGAGGTAAAATAGAAATATAAATAGAAAACAGAAGAGAAATGTACAGTGAACACCCATTTTCGGCCCACAATCTTTTTCAGGGAAATCCCAGTCAAATGAGTCGAGTCCAGGCATTCTACGATCACGGTATGAATTTGAAGGCAAAATATTTTTGTGCAGATCTTAGATTATGTCTTTCCCTGTCTATATTGCTAAATTCAGGAGGTAAAATATAAATATAAATAGAAAACAGAAGAGAAATGTACAGTGATCACCCATATTCTGCCCACAATCTTTTTCATGGAAATCCCAGTCATATGAGTCGAGTCCATGCATGCTACGATCACGGTATGAATTTGAAGGCAAAACATTTTTGTGCAGATTTTAGATTCGGTCCTTCCCTGTCCATAATGCTAAATTGAGGAGGTAAAAAAGAAATATAAATAGGAAACAGAAGAGAAATGTACAGTGATCACCCATTTTCGGCCCACAATCTTTTTCATGGAAATCCCAGTCATATGAGTCGAGTCCATGCATGCTACAATCACGGTATGAATTTGAAGGCAAAATATTTTTTTGCAGATCTTAGATTCGGTCTTTCCCTGTCCATAATGCTAAATTGAGGAGGTAAAATATAAATATAAATAGGAAACAGAAGAGAAATGTACAGTGATCCCCATTTTCTGCCCGCAAAATTTTTCATGGAAATCCCAGTCATATGAGTCGAGTCCATGCATGCTACGATCACTGTATGAATTAGACGGCAAAATATTTTTTTGCAGATCTTAGATTATGTCTTTCCCTGTCCATAATGCTAAATTGGGGAAGTAAAATATAAATATAAATAGGAAACAGAAGAGAAATGTACACTGATCACCTATTTTCTGCCCACAATCTTTTTCATGGAAATCCCAGTCATATGAGTCGAGTCCATGCATGCTACGATCACGGTATGAATTTGAAGGCAAAATATTTTTTTGCAGATCTTAGAATAGGTTTTTCCCTGCCCATAATGCTAAATGAAGGAAGTAAAATATAAATATAAATAGGAAACAGAACAGAAATGTACAGTGATCACCCAGTTTCTGCCCACAATCTTTTTCATGGAAATCCCAGTCATATCAGTTTAGTCCATGCATGCTACGATCACGGTATGAATTTGAAGGCAAAATATTTTTGTGCAGATCTTAGATTAGGTCTTTCCCTGTCCATAATGCTAAATTAAGGAGGTAAAACAGAAATATAAAAAGGAAACAGAAGAGAAATGTACAGTGATTACCCATTTTCGGCCCACAATCTTTTTCATGGAAATCCCAGTCATATTAGTCGAGTCCATGCATGCTACGATCACGGTATAAATTTGAAGGCAAAATATTATTGTGCAGATTTTAGATTAGGTCTTTCCCTGTCCATAATGCTAAATTGAGGAGGCAAAATATAAATATAAATAGGAAAAAGAAGAGAAATGTACAATGATCACCCATTTTCTGCCCACATTCTTTTTCATGCAAATCCCAGTCATATGAGTCGTGACCATGCATGCTACGATCACGGTATGAATTTGAAGGCAAAATATTTTTTTGCAGATCTTAGATTAGGTCTTTCCCTGTCCATAATGCTAAATTGAGGAGGTAAAATATAAATATAAATAGGAAACAGAAGAGAAATGTACAGTGATCACCCATTTTCTGCCCACAATCTTTTTCATGGAAATCCCAGTCATATGAGTCGAGTTCATGCATGCTACGATCACGGTATGAATTTGAAGGCAAAATATTTTTTTGCAGATCTTAGATTAGGTCTATCCCTGTCCATAATGCTAAATTGAGGAGGTAAAATATAAATATAAATAGGAAACAGAAGAGAAATGTACAGTGATCACCCATTTTGTGCCCACAATCTTTTTCATGGAAATGCCAGTCATATGAGTCGAGTCCATACATGCTGCGATCACAGTATGAATTTGAAGGCAAAATATTTTTTTGCAGATCTTAGATTAGGTTTTCCCTGTACATAATGCTAAATTGAGGAAGCAAAATAGAAATATAAATAGGAAAAAGAAGAGAAATGTACAGTGATCACCTATTTTCAGCCCACAATCTTTTCCATGGAAATCCCAGTCATATGCGTTGAGTCCATGCATGCTACGATCACGGTATGAATTTGAAGGCAAAATATTTTTTTGCAGATCTTAGATTAGGTCTTTCCCTGTCCATAATGCTAAATTGAGGAGGTAAAATATTAATATAAATAGGAAACAGAAGAGAAATGTACAGTGATCACCCCTTTTCTGCCCACAATCTTTTTCATGGAAATCCCTGTCATATGAGTCGAGTCCATGCATCCTACGATCACTGTATGAATTTGAACGCAAAATATTTTTTGCAGAACTTAGATTAGGTCTTTCCCTGTCCATAATGGTAAATTGAGGAAGTAAAATATAAATATAAATTGCAAACAGAAGAGAAATATACAGTGATCACCCATTTTCTGCCCACAATCTTTTTCATGGAAATCCCAGTCATATGAGTCGAGTCCATACATGCTACGATCACAGTATGAATTTGAAGGCAAAATATTTTTTTGCAGAGCTTAGATTAGGTCTTTCCCTGTCCATAATGCTAAATGAAGGGAGTAAAATATAAATATGAATAGGAAACAGAAGAGAAATGTACACTGATCACCTATTTTCTGCCCACAATCTTTTTCATGGAAATCCCAGTCATATGAGTCGAGTCCATGCGTGCTACGATCACGGTATGAATTTGAAGGCAAAATATTTTTTTGCAGATCTTAGAATAGGTTTTTCCGTGCCCATAATGCTAAATGAAGGAAGTAAAATATAAATATAAATAGGAAACAGAAGAGAAATGTACAGTGATCACCCAGTTTCTGCCCACAATCTTTTTCATGGAAATCCCAGTCATATCAGTTTAGTCCATGCATGCTACGATCACGGTATGAATTTGAAGGCAAAATATTTTTTTGCAGATCTTAGATTAGGTCTTTCCCTGTCCATAATGCTAAATTAAGGAAGTAAAATAGAAATATAAATAGGAAACAGAAGAGAAATGTACAGTGATCACCCATTTTCTGTCCACAATCTTTTTCATGGAAATCCCAGTCATATCAGTTTAGTCCATGCATGCTACGATCACGGTATGAATTTGAAGACAAAATATTTTTTTGCAGATCTTAGATTAGATCTTTCCCTGTCCATAATGCTAAATTGAGAAGGTAAAATATAAATATAAATAGGAAACAGAAGAGAAATGTACAGTGATCACCCATTTTCTGCCCATAATCTTTTTCATGGAAATCCCAGTCATATGAGTCGAGTCCATACATGCTACGATCACGGTATGAATTTGAAGGCAAAATATTTTTTTGCAGTGCTTAGATTATGTTTTTCCCTGTCCATAATGCTAAATTGAGGAGGTAAAATAGAAATATAAATAGGAAACAGAAGAGAAATGTACAGTGATCACCCATTTTGTTCCCATAATCTTTTTCATGGAAATCCCAGTCATATGAGTCGAGTCCATACATGCTACGATCACGGTATGAATTTGAAGGCAAAATTTTTTTTTTGCAGAGCTTAGATTAGGTCTTTCCCTGTCCATAATGCTAAATTGAGGAGGTAAAATAGAAATAAAAATATGAAACAGAACAGAAATGCACACTGATCACCCATTTTCTGCCCATAATCTTTTTCATGGAAATTCCAGTGATATGAGTCGAGTCCATACATGCTATGATCACGGTATGAATTTGAAGGCAAAATATTTTTTTGCAGATCTTAGATTAGGTCTTTCCCTGTCCATAATGCTAAATGAAGGAAGTAAAATATAAATATAAATAGGAAACAGAAGAGAAATGTACAGTGATCACCCATTTTCTGCCCACAATCTTTGTCATGGAAATCCCAGTCATATGAGTCCAGTCCATAAATGCTACGATCACAGTATGAATTTGAAGGCAAAATATATTTTTGCAGTGCTTAGATTATGTCTTTTCCTGTACATAATGCTAAATTGAGGAGGTAAAATAGAAATATAAATAGGAAACAGAAGAGAAATGTACAGTGATCACCCATTTTGTGCCCTCATTCTTTTTCATGGAAATCCCAGTCATATGAGTCGAGTCCATGCATGCTACGATCACGGTATGAATTTGAAGGCAAAATATTTTTTTGCAGATCTTAGATTAGGACTTTCCCTGTCCATAATGCTAAATTGAGGAGTTAAATAGAAATATAAATAGGAAACAGAAGAGAAATGTACAGTGATCACTCATTTTGTTCAAACAATCTTCTTCATGGAAATCCCAGTGGTATGAGTTGAGTCCATACATGCTATGATCACGGTATGAATTTGAAGGCAAAATATTTTTGTGCAGATCTTAGATTAGGTCTTTCCCTGTCCATAATGCTAAATTGAGGAGGTAAAATAGAAATATAAATAGGAAACAGAAGAGAAATGTACAGTGATCACACATTTTCTGCCTACAATCTTTTTCATGGAAATCCCAGTCATATGAGTCGAGTCCATACATGTTACGATCACGGTATGAATTTGAAGGCAAAATATTTTTTTGCAGAGCTTAGATTAGGTCTTTCCCTGTCCATAATGCTAAATGAAGGAAGTAAAATAGAAATAGAAATAGGAAACAGAAAAGAAATGTACAGTGATCACCCATTTTGTGCCCACAACCTTTTTCATGGAAATCCCAGTCATATGAGTCGAGTCCATGCATGCTACGATCACGGTATGTATTTAAAGGCAAAATTTTGTTTTCAGATCTTAGATTAGTTCTTTCCCTATCCATAATGCTAAATTGAGGAGGTAAAATAGAAATATAAATAGGAAACAGAAGAGAAATGTAGAGTGATCACCCATTTTCTGCCCACAATCTTTTTCATGGAAATCCCAGTCATATGAGTCGAGTCCATGCATGCTACGATCACGGTATGAATTTGAAGGCAAAATATTTTTTTGCAGATCTTAGATTAGGTCTTTCTCGGTCCATAATGCTAAATTGAGGAAGTAAAATAGAAATATATATAGGAAACAGAACAGAAATGTACAGTGATCACCCATTTTCTGTCCACAATCTTTTTCATGGAAATCCCAGTCATATGAGACGAGTCCATGCATGCTACGATCACGGTATGAATTTGAAGGCAAAATATTTTTGTGCAGAGCTTAGATTAGGTCTTTCCCTGTCCATAATGCTAAATTGAGGAGGTAAAATATAAATATAAATAGGAAACAGAAGAGAAATGTACAGTGATCACCCATTTTCGGCCCACAATCTTTTTCATGGAAATCCCAGACATATGAGTCGAGTCCATGCATGCTACGATCACGGTATGAATTTGAAGGCAAAATATTTTTGTGCAGATCTTAGATTAGGTCTTTCCCTGTCCATAATGCTAAATTGAGGAGGTAAAAAATATAAATATGAATAGGAAACAGAAGAGAAATATACAGTGAACACCCATTTTCGGCCCACAATCATTTCATGGAAATCCCAGTCATATGAGTCCAGTCCATGCATGCTACAATCACGGTATGAATTTGAAGGCAAAATATTTTTGTTCAGATCTTAGATTAGGTATTTCCCTGTCCATAATGCTAAATTGAGGATTTAAAATATAAATATAAATAGGAAACAGAAGAGAAATGTACAGTGATCACTCATTTTCGGCCCGCAGCCTTTTTCATGGAAGTCCCAATCATATGAGTCGAGTCAATGCATGCTACGATCACGGTATGTATTTGAAGGCAAAATATTTTTGTGCAGATCTTAGATTGGGTTTTTCCCTGTACATAATGCTAAATTGAGGAGTTAAATAGAAATATAAATAGGACACAGAAGAGAAATGTACAGTGATCACCTATTTTGTGCTCACAAACTTTTTTATGGAAATCCCAGTCATATGAGTCGAGTCCATACATGCTATGATTACGGTATGAATTTGAAGGCAAAATATTTTTTTGCAGATCTTAGATTACGTCTTTCCCTGTCCATAATGCTAAATTGAGGAGGTAAAATATAAATATGAATAGGAAACAGAAGAGAAATGTACAGTGATCACCCATTTTGTGCCCACAATCTTTTTCATGGAAATCCCAGTCATATGAGTCGAGTCCATGCATGCTACGATCACGGTATGAATTTGAAGGCAAAATATTTTTTTGCAGATCTTAGATTAGGTCTTTCCCTGTCCGTAATGCTAAATTGAGGAAGCAAAATAGAAATATAAATAGGAAAAAGAACAGAAATGTACAGTGATCACCCGTTTGTGCCAACAATCTTTTTCATGGAAATCCCAGTCATATGAGTCGAGTCCATGCATGCAACGTTCACGGTATGAATTTGAAGGCAAAATTTTTTTTTACAGATCTTAGATTAGGTCTTTCCCGTTCCATAATGCTGAATTGAGGAAGTAAAATAGAAATATGTATAGGAAACAAAAGAGAAATGTACAGTGATCACCCATTTTCGGCTGACAATCTTTTTCATGGCAATCCCAGTCATATGAGTCGAGTCCATCCATGCCACGATCACGGTATGAATTTGAAGGCAAAATATTTTTGTGCAGATCTTATATTAGGTCTTTCCCTGTCCATAATGCTAAATTGAGTGGTTAAAATAGAATTATAAATAGGAATCAGAAAATAAATGTACAGTGATCTCCCATTTTCGGCTCACAATCTTTTTCATGGAAATCCCAGTCATTTGTGTCGAGTCCATGCATGCTACGTTCACGGTATGAAATTGAAGGCAAAATATTTTTGTGCAGAGCTGAAGTCTTTCCCTGGCCATAATGCTAAATTGAGGAGGTAAAATAGAAATATAAAAAGAAAACAGAAGAGAAATGTACAGTGATCACCCATTTGCAGCCCACAATCTTTTTCATGGAAATCCCAGTCATATGAGTAGAGTTCATGCATGCTACGATCACGGTATGAATTTGAAGGCAAAATATTTTTGTGCAGATTTTAGATTAGGTCTTTCCCTGTGCATAATGCTAAATTGAGCAGGTAAAATATAAATATAAATAGGAAACAGAAGAGAAATGTACAGTGATCACCCATTTTCGGCCCACAATCTTTTTCATGGAAATCCCAGTCATATGAGTCGAGTCAATACATGCTACGATCACGGTATGAATTTGAAGGCAAAATATTTTTTTGCAGAGCTTAGATTAGGTCTTTCCCTGTCCATAATGCTAAATGAAGGAAGTAAAATATAAATATAAATAGGAAACAGAAGAGAAATGTACATTGATCACCCATTTTTGGCCCACAATCTTTTTCATGGAAATCCCAGTCATATGAGTAGAGTTCATGCATGCTACGATCACGGTATGAATTTGAAGGCAAAATATCTTTGTGCACATCTTCGATTAGGTCTTTCCCTGTCCATAATGCTAAATTGAGGAGGTAAAATAGAAATATAAATAGAAAACAGAAGAGAAATGTACAGTGATCACCCATTTTCGGCCCACAATCTTTTTCATGGAAATCCCAGTCATATGAGTCGATTCCATGCATGCTACGATCACGGTATGAATTTGAAGACAAAATATTTTTGTGCAGATCTTAGATTAGGTCTTTCCCTGTCCATAATGCTAAATTGAGGAGGTAAACTACAAATATAAATAAGAAACAGAAGAGAAATGTACAGTGATCACCCATTTTCGGCCGACAATCTTTTTCATGGATATCCCAGTCATATGAGTCGAGTCCATCCATGCTACGATCATGGTATGAATTTGAAGGCAAAATATTTTTGTGCAGAGCTTAGATTAGGTCTTTCCCTGTCCATAATTCTAAATTGAGGAGGTAAAATATAAATATAAATAGGAAACAGAAGAGAAATGTACAGTGATCACCCATTTTTGGCAGACAATCTTTTTCATGGAAATCCCAGTCATATGAGTCGAGTCCATGCATGCTATGATCACGGTATGAATTTGAAGGCAAAATATTTTTGTGCAGATCTTAGATTAGGTCTTTCCCTGTCCATAATGCTAAATTGAGGAGGTAAATATAAATATAAATATAAATAGGAAACAGAAGAGAAATGTACAGTGATCACCCATTTTCGGCCCACAATCTTTTTCATTGAAATCCCAGTCATATGAGTCGAGTCCATGCACTCTACGATCACGGTATGAATTTGAAGGCAAAATATTTTTTTGCAGATCTTAGATTAGGTCTTTCCCTGGCCATAATGCTAAATTGAGGAGGTAACATAGAAATATAAATAGGAAACAGAAGAGAAATGTACAGTGATCACCCATTTTCGGCTAACAATCTTTTTCATGGAAATCCCAGTCATATGAGTCGAGTCCAAGCATGCTACGATCACGGTATGAATTTGAAGCCAAAATATTTTTGTGCACAGCTTAGATTAGATCTTTCCCTGTCCATAATGCTAAATTGAGGACGTAAAATAGAAATATAAATAGGAAACAGAAAAAAAATGTACAGTGATCACCCATTTCTGCCCACTATCTTTTTCATGGAAATCCCAGTCATATGAGTCGTGTCCATGCATGCTACGATCATGGTACGAATTTGAAGGCAAAATATTTTTGTGCAAATCTTAGATTACGTCTTTCCCTGTCCATAATGCTAAATGAAGGAAGTAAAATATAAATATAAATAGGAAACAGAAGAGAAATGTACAGTGATCACCCATTTTCGGCCGACAATATTTTCATGGAAATCCCAGTCATATGAGTCGAGTCCATGCATGCTACGATCACGGTATGAATTTGAAGGCAAAATATTTTTGTGCAGAGGTTAGATTAGTTCTTTCCCTGTCCATAATGCTAAATTGAGGAGGTAAAATAGAAATATAAATAGGAAACAGAAGAGAAATGTACAGTGATCACCAATTTTCGGCCCACAATCTTTTTCATGGAAATCCCAGTCATATGAGTCGAGTCAATGCATGCTACGATCACGGTATGAATTTGAAGGCAACATATTTTTTTGCAGGTTTTAGATTAGGTCTTTCCCTGTCCATAATGCTAAATTGAGGAGGTAAAATAGAAATATAAATAGGAAACAGAAGAGAAATGTACAGTGATCACCCATTTTCGGCCCACAATCTTTTTCATGGAAATCCCAGTCATATGAGTCGAGTCCATGCATGCTACGATCACGTTATGAATTTGAAGGCAAAATAATTTTGTGCAGATTTTAGATTAGGTCTTTCCCTGTCCATAATGCTAAATTGAGGAGGTAAAATAAAAATATAAATAGGAAACAGAAGAGAAATGTACAGTGATCACCCATTTTTGGCCCACAATCTTTTTCATGGAAATCCCAGTCATATGAGTCGAGTCCATGCATGCTACGATCACGGTATGAATTTGAAGGCAAAATATTTTTGTGCAGAGCTTAGATTAGTTCTTTCTCTGTCCATAATGCTAAATTGAGGAGGTAAAATATAAATATAAATAGGAAACAGAAGAGAAATGTACAGTGATCACCCGTTTTCGGCCCACAATCTTTTTCATGGAAATCTCAGTCATATGAGTCGAGTCCATGCATGCTACGATCACGGTATGAATTTGAAGGCAAAATATTTTTGTGCAGAGCTTAGATAACCTCTTTCCCTGTCCATAATGCTAAATGAAGTAAGTAATATAGAAATATAAATAGGAAACAGAAGAGAAATGTACAGTGATCACCCATTTTCGGCCCACAATCTTTTTCATGGAAATCCCAGTCATATGAGTCCAGTCCATACAAGCTACGATCACGGTATGAATTTGAAGGCAAAATATTTTTTTGCAGATCTTAGATTAGGTCTTTCCCTGTCCATAATGCTAAATTGAGGAGTTAAATATAAATATAAATAGGAAACAGAAGAGAAATGTACAGTGATCACCCATTTTCTGCCCATAATCTTTTTCATTTAAATCCCTGTCATATGAGTCAAGTCCATGCACGCTGCGATCACGGTATGAATTTGAAAGCAAAATATTTTTTTGCAGATCTTAGATTAGGTCTTTCCCTGTCCATAATGCTTAATTAAGGAAGTAAAATTTAAATAGGAAACAGAATAGAAATGTACAGTGATCACCCATTTTCGGCCCACAATCTTTTTCATGGAAATCCCAGTCATATGAGTCGAGTCCATGCATGCTACGATCACGGTATGAAATTGAAGGCAATTTTTTTTTTTGAAGATCTTAGATTAGGTCTTCCCCTGTCCATAATTCAAAATTGAGGAGGTAAAATATAAATATAAGTAGGAAACAGAAGTGAAATGTACAGTGATCACCCATTTTCTGCCCACAATCTTTTTCAGGGAAATCCCAGTCATATGAGTCGAGTCCATGCATGCTACGATCACGTTATGAATTTGAAAGCAAAATATTTTTGTGCAGAGCTTAGATTAGATCTTTTCCTGGCCATAATGCTAAATTGAGGAGGTAAAATATAAATATAAATAAGAAACAGAAGAGAAATGTACAGTGATCACCCATTTTCGGCCCACAATCTTTTTCATGGAAATCCCAGTCATATGAGTAGAATTCATGCATGCTACGATCACGTTATGAATTTGAAGGCAAAATGTTTTTGTGCAGATTTTAGATTAGTTCTTTCCCTGTCCATAATGCTAAATTGAGGAGGTAAAATAGAAATATGAATAGGAAACAGAAGAGAAATGTACAGTGATCACCCATTTTCGGCCCACAATCTTTTTCATGGAAATCCCAGTCATATGAGTCGAGTCCATGCATGCTACGATCACGGTATGAATTTGAAGGCAAAATATTTTTGTGCAGATCTTAGATTAGGTCTTTCCCTGTCCATAATGCTAATTTCAGGAGATAAAATATAAATATAAATAGGAAACAGAAGAGAAATGTACAGTGATCACCCATTTTCGGCCCACAATCTTTTTCATGGAAATCCCAGTCATATGAGTCGAGTCGATGCATGCTACGATCACGGCATGAATTTGAAAGCAAAATATTATTGTGCAGATTTTAGATTAGGTCTTTCCCTGTCCATAATGCTAAATTGAGGAAGTAAAATATAAATATAAATAGGAAACAGAAGAGAAAGGTTCAGAGATCACCCATTTTCGGCCCACAATCTTTTTCATGGAAATCCCAGTCATATGAGTCGTGTCAATGCATGCTTCGATCACGGTATGAATTTGAAGGCAAAATATTTTTGTGCAGAGCTTATATTAGGTCTTTCCCTGTCCATAATGCTAAATTAAGGAAGTAAAATATAAATATAAATAGGAAACAGAAGAGAATTGTACAGTGATCACCCATTTTCGGCCCAAAAACTTTTTCATGGAAATCTCAGTCATATGAGTCGAGTCCATGCATGCTACGATCACGGTATGAAATTGAAAGCAAAATATTTTTGTGAAGATTTTAGATAAGGTCTTTCCCTGTCCATAATGCTAAATTGAGTAGGTAAAATATAAATATAAATAGGAAACAGAAGAGAAATATACAGTGATCACCCATTTTCGGCCCACAATCGTTTTCATGGAAATCCCAGTCATATGAGTCGAGTCCATGCATGCCACGATCACGGTATGAATTTGAAGGCAAAATATTTTTGTGCAGATCTTAGATTATGTCTTTCCCTGGCCATAATGCTAAATTGAGTAGGTAAAATATAAATATAAATAAGAAACAGAAGAGAAATGTACAGTGATCACCCATTTTTGGCCCTCAATCTTTTTCATGGAAATCCCAGTCATATGAGTCGTGTCCATGCATGCTACGATCACGGTATGAATTTGAAGACAAAATATTTTTGTGCAGAGCTTAGATTAGCTCTTTCCCTGGCCATAATGCTAAATTGAGGAGGTAAAATAGAAATATAAATAGGAAACAGAAGAGAAATGTACAGTGATCACCCATTTTCGGCCCACAATCTTTTTCATGGAAATCCCAGTCATATGAGTCGAGTCCATGCATGCTACGATCACGGTATGAATTTGAAGGCAAAATATTTTTTTGCAGATCATAGATTAGGTTTTTCCCTGTCCATAATGCTAAATTGAGGAGGTAAAATACGAATAAGAATAGGAAACAGAAGAGAAATGTACAGTGATCACCCATTTTCGGCCCACAATTTTTTTCATGGAAATCCCAGTCATATGAGTCGAGTCGATGCATGCTACGATCACGGTATGAATTTGAAAGCAAAATATTATTGTGCAGATTTTAGATTAGGTCTTTCCCTGTCCATAATGCTAAATTGAGGAAGTAAAATATAAATATAAATAGGAAACAGAAGAGAATTGTACAGTGATCACCCATTTTCTGCCCACAATCTTTTTCATGGAAATCCCAGTCATATGAGTCGAGACCATGCATGCGACGATCACGGTATGAATTTGAAGGCAAAATATTTTTGTGCAGATCTTAGATTAGGTCTTTCCCTGTCCATAATGCTAAATTGAGGAGATAAAATATAAATATAAATAGGAAACAGAAGAGAAATGTACAGTGATCACCCATTTTCGGCCCACAATCTTTTTCATGGAAATCCCAGTCATATGAGTCGAGTCGATGCATGCTACGATCACGGTATGAATTTGAAAGCAAAATATTATTGTGCAGATTTTAGATTAGGTCTTTCACTGTCCATAATGCTAAATTGAGGAGGTAAAATATAAATATAAATAGGAAACAGAAGAGAAAGGTACAGTGATCACCCATTTTCGGCCCACAATCTTTTTCATGGAAATCCCAGTCATATGAGTCGTGTCTATGCATGCTACGATCACGGTATGAATTTGAAGGCAAAATATTTTTGTGCAGAGCTTATATTAGGTCTTTCCCTGTCCATAATGCTAAATTGAGGAAGTAAAATATAAATATAAATAGGAAACAGAAGAGAAATGTACAGTGATCACCCATTTTCGGCCGACAATCTTTTTCATTGAAATCCCAGTCATATGAGTCGAGACCATGCATGCTACGATCACGGTATGAATTTGAAGGCACAATATTTTTGTGCAGAGCTTAGATTAGGTCTTTCCCTGTCCATAATGCTAAATTGAGGAGATAAAATAGAAATATAAATAGGAAACAGAAGAGAAATGTACAGTGATCACCCATTTTCGGCCGACAATCTTTTTCATTGAAATCCCACTCATATGAGACGAGTCCATGCATGCTACGATCACGGTATGAATTAGAAAGCAAAATATTTTTGTGCAGATTTTAGATGAGGTCTTTCCCTGTCCATAATGCTAAATTTTGGAGATAAAATAGAAATATAAATAGGAAACAGAAGAGAAATGTACAGTGATCACCCATTTTCGGCCCACAATCTTTTTCATGGAAATCTCAGTCATATGAGTCGAGTCGATGCATGCTACGATCACGGCATGAATTTGAAAGCAAAATATTATTGTGCAGATTTTAGATTAGGACTTTCCCTTTCCATAATGCTAAATTGAGGATCTAAAATATAAATATAAATAGGAAAAAGAAGAGAAATGTATAGTGATCACCCATTTTCTGCCCACAATCTTTTTCATGGAAATCCCAATCATATGAGTCGAGTACATGCATGCTACGATCACGGTATGAATTTGAAGGCAACATATTTTTGTGCAGAGCTTAGATTAGGTCTTTCCCTGTCCATAATGCTAAATTGAGGAGGTAAAATAGAAATATAAATAGGAAAAAGAAGAGAAATGTATAGTGATCACCCATTTTCTGCCCACAATCTTTTTCATAGAAATCCCAGTCATATGAGTCGAGTCCATGCATGCTACTATCACGGTATGAATTTAAAGTCAAAATATTTTTGTGCAGAGCTTAGATTAGGTCTTTCCCTGTCCATAATGCTAAATTAAGGAGGTAAAATAGAAATATAAATAGGAAACAGAAGAGAAATGTACAGTGATCACCTATTTTTTGCCCACAATCTTTTTTATGGAAATCCCAGTCATATGAGTCGAGTCCATACATGCTACGATCACGGTATGAATTTGAAGGCAAAATATTTTTTTGCAGAACTTAGATTTTGTCTTTCCCTGTCCATAAGGCTAAATTGAAGAAGTAAAATACAAATATAAATAGGAAACAGAAGAGAAATGTACAGTGATCACCCATTTTCTGCCCACAATCTTTTTCATGGAAATCCCAGTCATATGAGTCGAGTCCATGCATGCTACGATCACGGTATGAAAATGAAGGCAAAATATTTTTGTGCAGATCTTAGATTAGGTCTTTCCCTGTCCATAACGCTAAATGAAGGAAGAAAAATATAAATATAAATAGGAAACAGAAGAGAAATGTACAGTGATCACCCATTTTCTGCCCATAATCTTTTTCATTGAAATCCCTGTCATACGAGTCAAGTCCATGCACGCTGCGATCACGGTATGAATTTGAAGGCAAAATATTTTTTTGCAGATCTTAGATTAGGTCTTTCCCTGTCCATAATGCTTAATTAAGGAAGTAAAATTTAAATAGGAAACAGAATAGAAATGTACAGTGATCACCCATTTTCGGCCCACCATCTTTTTCATGGAAATCCCAGTCATATGAGTCGAGTCCATGCATGCTACGCTCACGGTATGAATTTGAAGGCAAAATATTTTTTTGCAGAGCTTAGATTATGTCTTTCCCTGTCCATAATGCTAAATTGAGGAAGTAAAATATAAATATAAATAGGAAACAGAAGAGAAATGTACAGTGATCACCCATTTTCTGCCCACAATCTTTTTGATGGAAACCCAGTCATATGAGTCAAGTCCATGGATGCTACGATCACGGTATGAATTTGAAGGCAAAATATTTTTTTGCAGAGCTTAGATTAGGTCTTTCCCTGTCCATAATGCTAAATTGATGAAGCAAAATATAAATATAAATAGGAAACAGAAGAGAAATGTACAGTGATCACCCATTTTCTGCCCACAATCTTATTCATGGAAATCCCAGTCATATGAGTCAACTCCATGCATGCTACGATCACGGTATGAATTTGAAGGCAAAATATTTTTTTGCAGAGCTTAGATTAGGTCTTTCCCTGTCCATAATGCTAAATTGAGGAAGTAAAATATAAATATAAATAGGAAACAGAAGAGAAATAAACAGTGATCACCCATTATCTGCCCACAATCTTTTTCATGGAAAACCCAGTCATATGAGTCGAGTCCATGCATGCTACGATCACGGTATGAATTTGAAGGCAAAATATTTTTTTGCAGATCTTAGATTAGGTCTTTCCCTGTCCATAATGCTAAATTGAGGAGGTAAAATATAAATATAAATAGGAAACAGAAGAGAAATGTACAGTGATCACCCATTTTGTGCCCACAATCTTTTTCATGGAAATCCCAGTCATATGAATGGAGTCCATACATGCTACGATCACGGTATGAATTTGAAGGCAAAATTTTTTTTTGCAGAACTTAGATTAGGTCTTTCCCTGTCCATAATGCTAAATTGAGGAAGTAAAATAGAAATAGTAATTGGAAACAGAAGAGAAATGTACAGTGATCACCCATTTTGTGCCCACAGTCTATTTCCTGGAAATCCCAGGCATATGAGACGAATCCATGCATGCTACGATCACGGTTTGTATTTGAAGGCAAAATATTTTTTTGCAGATCTTAGATTATGTCTTTCACTGTCCATAAAGCTAAATTGAGGAAGTAATATAGAAATAGTAATTGGAAACAGAAGAGAAATGTACAGTGATCACCCATTTTATGCCCACAAACTTTTTCATGGAAATCCCAGGCATATGAGTCGAGTCCATGCATGCTACGATCACGGTATGTATTTGAAGGCAAAATATTTTTTTGCAGATCTTAGATTAGGTCTCTCACTGCCCATAATGATAAATTGAGGAAGTAAAATATAAATATAAATAGGAAACAGAAGAGAAATATACAATGATCACCCATTATCTGTTCACAATCTTTTTCATGGAAATCACAGTCATACGAGTCGAGTCCATGCATGCTACGATCACGGTATGAATTTGAAGGCAAAATATTTTTTTGCAGAGCTTAGATTAGGTCTTCCCTTGTCCATAATGCAAAATTGAGGAGGTAAAATATAAATATAAGTAGGAAACAGAAGAGAAATGTACAGTGATCACCCATTTTGTGCCCACTGTCTTTTTCATGGAAATCCCAGTCATATGAGTCGAGTCCATGCATGCTACGATCAGGGTATGAATTTGAAGGCAAAATATTTTTTTGCAGATCTTAGATTAGGTCTTTCCCTGTCCATAATGCTAAATTGAGGAAGTAAAATAGAAATAGTAATGGGAAACAGAAGAGAAATGTACAGTGATCACCCATTTTCTGCCCACAATCTTTTTCATGGAAATCCCAGTCATACGAGTCGAGTCCATGCATGCTACGATCACGGTATGAATTTGAAGGCAAAATATTTTTTTGCAGAGCTTAGATTAGGTCTTCCCCTGTCCATAATGCAAAATTGAGGAGGTAAAATATAAATATAAGTAGGAAACAGAAGAGAAATGTACAGTGATCACCCATTTTGGGCCCACAATCTTTTTCATGGAAATCCCAGTCATATGAGTCGAGTCCATGCATGCTACGATCACGGTATGAATTTGAAGGCAAAATATTTTTTTGCAGATCTTAGATTAGGTCTTTCCCTGTCCATAATGCTAAATTGAGGAAGTAAAATAGACATAGTAATGGGAAACAGAAGAGAAATATACAGTGATCACCCATTTTCTGCCCACAATCTTTTTCATGGAAATCCCAGTCATATGAGTCAAGTCCATACATGCTACGATCACGGTATGAATTTGAAGGCAAAATATTTTTGTGCAAATTTTAGATTAGGTCTTTCACTGTCCATAATGCTAAATTAAGGAGGTAAATATAAATATAAATACGAAACAGCAGAGAAATGTACAATGATCACCCATTTTCGGCCCACAATCTTTTTCATGGAAATCCCAGTCATATGAGTCGAGTCCATGCAATGCTACGATCAAGGTATGAATTTGAAGGCAAAATATTTTTTTGCAGATCTTAGATTTGGTCTTTCCCTGTCCATAATGCTAAATTGAGGAAGTAAAATAGAAATATAAATAGGAAACAGAAGAGAAATGTACAGTGATCACCCATTTTCGGCCCACAATCTTTTTCATGGAAATCCCAGTCATATGAGTCGAGTCCATGCATGCTACGATCACGGTATGAATTTGAAGGCAAAATATTTTTGTGCAAATTTTAGATTTGGTCTTTCACTGTCCATAATGCTAAATTGAGGAGGTAAAATATAAATATAAATAGGAAACAGAAGAGAAATGTACAGTGATCACCCATTTTCGGCCTACAATCTTTTTCATGGAAATCCCAGTCACATGAGTCGAGTCCATACATGCTACGATCAGGGTATGAATTTGAAGGCAAAATATTTTTGTGCAGATCTTTGATTAGGTCATTCCCTGTCCATAATGCTAAATTGAGGAGGTAAAATATAAATATAAATAGGAAACAGAAGAGAAATGTAAAGTGATCACCCATTTTCCGCCCACAATCATTTTCATGGAAATCCCAGTCATATGAGTCGAGTCCATGCATGCTACGATCACGGTATGAATTTGAAGGCAAAATATTTTTGTGCAGATTTTAGATTAGGTCTTTCCCTGTCCATAATGCTAAATTGAGGAGGTAAAATAGAAATATAAATAGGAAACAGAAGAGAAATGTACAGTGATCATCCATTTTCAGCCCACAATCTTTTTCATGGAAATCCCAGTCATATGAGACGAGTCCATGCATGCTACGATCACGGTATGAATTTGAAGGCAAAATATTTTTATGCAGATTTTAGATTAGGACTTTCCCTATCCATAATGCTAAATTGAGGAGGTAAAATAAAAATATAAATAGGAAACAGAAGAGAAATGTACAGTGATCACCCATTTTCGGCCCACAATCTTTTTCATGGAAATCCCAGTCATATGAGTCGAGTCCATGCATGCTACGATCACGGTATGAATTTGAAGGCAAAATATTTTTTTGCAGATATTAGATTAGGTCTTTCCCTGTCCATAATGCTAAATTGAGGAGGTAAAATATAAATATAAATAGGAAACAAAAGAGAAATGTACAGTGATCACCCATTTTCGGCCCACAATCTTTTTCCTGGAAATCCCAGTCATATGAGTCGAGTCCATGCATGCTACGATCACGGTATGAATTTGAAGGCAAAATATTTTTGTGCAGATCTTAGATTAGGTCTTTCCCTGTCCATAATGCTAAATTGAGGAGGTAAAATATAAATATAAATAGGAAACAGAAGAGAAATGTACAGTGATCACCCAATTTCGGCCCACAATCTTTTTCATGGAAATCCCAGTCATATGAGTCGAGTCCATGCATGCTACGATCACGGTATGAATTTGAAGGCAAAATATTTTTGTGCAGAGCTTAGATTAGGTCTTTCCTAGTCCATAATGCTAAATTGAGGAGGTAAAATAGAAATATAAATAGGAAACCTAAGAGAAATGTACAGTGATCACCCATTTTCGGCCAACAATCTTTTTCATGGAAATCCCAGTTATATGAGTCGAGTCCATACAAGCTACGATTACGGTATGAATTTGAAGGCAAAATATTTTTGTGCAGAGCTTAGATTAGGTCTTTCCTGGTCCATAATGCTAAATTGAGGAGGTAAAATAGAAATATAAATAGGAAACAGAAGAGAAATGTACAGTGATCACCCATTTTCGGACCAGAATCTTTTTCATGGAAATCCCAGTCATATGAGTCGAGTCCATGCATGCTACGATCACGGTATGAATTTGAAGGCAAAATATTTTTTTGCAGATCTTAGATTAGGTCTTTCCCTGTCCATAATGCTAAATTGAGGAGGTAAAATATAAATATAAATAGGAAACAGAAGAGAAATGTACAGTGATCATCCATTTTCAGCCCACAATCTTTTTCATGGAAATCCCAGTCATATGAGACGAGTCCATGCATGCTACGATCACGGTATGAATTTGAAGGCAAAATATTTTTGTGCAGAGTTTAGATTAGGTCTTTCCTAGTCCATAATGCTAAATTGAGGAGGTAAAATAGAAATATAAATAGGAAACCTAAGAGAAATGTACAGTGATCACGCATTTTAGGCCGACAATCTTTTTCATGGAAATCCCAGTCATATGAGTCGAGTCCATGCATGCTACGATCACGGTATGAATTTGAAGGCAAAATATTTTTTTGCAGATCTTAGATTAGGTCTTTCCCTGTCTATAATGCTAAATTGAGGAGGTAAAATATAAATATAAATAGGAAACAGAAGAGAAATGTACAGTGATCACCCAATTTCGGCCCACAATCTTTTTCATGGAAATCCCAGTCATATGAGTCGAGTCCATGCATGCTACGATCACGGTATGAATTTGAAGGCAAAATATTTTTGTGCAGAGCTTAGATTAGGTCTTTCCTGGTCCATAATGCTAAATTGAGGAGGTAAAATAGAAATATAAATAGGAAACAGAAGAGAAATGTACAGTGATCACCCATTTTCGGACCAGAATCTTTTTCATGGAAATCCCAGTCATATGAGTCGAGTCCATGCATGCTACGATCACGGTATGAATTTGAAGGCAAAATATTTTTTTGCAGATCTTAGATTAGGTCTTTCACTGTCCATAATGCTAAATTGAGGAGGTAAAATATAAATATAAATAGGAAACAGAAGAGAAATGTACAGTGATCACCCATTTTCTGCCCACAATGTTTTTCATGGAAATCCCAGTCATATGAGTCGAGTCCATACATGCTACGATCACGGTATGAATTTGAAGGCAAAATATTTTTGTGCAGAGCTTAGATTAGGTCTTTCCTGGTCCATAATGCTAAATTGAGGAGGTAAAATAGAAATATAAATAGGAAACAGAAGAGAAATGTACAGTGATCACCCATTTTCGGCCCACAATCTTTTTCATGGAAATCCCAGTCATATGAGTCGAGTCCATGCATGCTACGATCACGGTATGAATTTGAAGGCAAAATATTTTTTTGCAGATCTTAGATTAGGTCTTTCCCTGTCCATAATGCTAAATTGAGGAGGTAAAATATGAATATAAATAGGAAACAGAAGAGAAATGAACAGTGATCACCCATTTTCGGCCCACAATCTTTTTCATGGAAATCCCAGTCATATGAGTCGAGTCCATGCATGCTACGATCACGGTATGAATTTGAAGGAAAAATATTTTTGTGCAGATATTAGATTAGGTCTTTCCCTGTCCATAATGCTAAATTGAGGAGGTAAAATATAAATATAAATAGGAAACAAAAGAGAAATGTACAGAGAGCACCCATTTTCGGCCCACAATCTTTTTCATGGAAATCCCAGTCATATGAGTTGAGTCCATGCATGCTACGATCACGGTATGAATTTGAAGGCAAAATATTTTTTTGCAGATCTTAGATTAGGTCTTTCCCTGTCCATAATGCTAAATTGAGGAGGTAAAATATAAATATAAATAGGAAACAGAAGAGAAATGTACAGTGATCACCCAATTTCGGCCCACAATCTGTTTCATGGAAATCCCAGTCATATGAGTCGAGACCATGCATGCTACGATCACGGTATGAATTTGAAGGCAAAATATTTTTGTGCAGAGCTTAGATTAGGTCTTTCCTAGTCCATAATGCTAAATTGAGGAGGTAAAATAGAAATATAAATAGGAAACGTAAGAGAAATGTACAGTGATCACCCATTTTAGGCCCACAATCTTTTTCATGGAAATCCCAGTCATATGAGTCGAGTCCATACAAGCTACGATTACGGTATGAATTTGAAGGCAAAATATTTTTGTGCAGAGCTTAGATTAGGTCTTTCCTGGTCCATAATGCTAAATTGAGGAGGTAAAATAGAAATATAAATAGGAAACAGAAGAGAAATGTACAGTGATCACCCATTTTCGGCCCACAATCTTTTTCATGGAAATCGCAGTCATATGAGTCGAGTCCATGCATGCTACGATCACGGTATGAATTTGAAGGCAAAATATTTTTTTGCAGATCTTAGATTAGGTCTTTCCCTGTCCATAATGCTAAATTGAGGAGGTAAAATAGAAATATAAATAGGAAACAGAAGAGAAATGTACAGTGATCACCCATTTTAGGCCCACAATCTTTTTCATGGAAATCCCAGTCATATGAGTCGAGTCCATACATGCTACGATCACGGTATGAATTTGAAGGCAAAATATTTTTGTGCAGAGCTTAGATTAGGTCTTTCCTGGTCCATAATGCTAAATTGAGGATGTAAAATAGAAATATAAATAGGAAACAGAAGAGAAATGTACAGTGATCACCCATTTTCGGCCCACAATCTTTTTCATGGAAATCCCAGTCATATGAGTCGAGTCCATGCATGCTACGATCACGGTATGAATTTGAAGGCAAAATATTTTTGTGCAGAGCTTAGATTAGGTCTTTCCCTGTCCATAATGCTAAATTGAGGAGGTAAAAGATAAATATAAATAGGAAACTTAAGAGAAATGTACAGTGATCACCCATTTTCGGCTCACAATCTTTTTCATGGAAATCCCAGTCATATGAGTCGAGTCCATGCATGCTACGATCACGGTATGAATTTGAAGGCAAAATATTTTTGTGCAGATCTTAGATTAGGTCTTTCCCTGTCCATAATGCTAAATTGAGGAGGTAAAATATAAATATAAATAGGAAACAGAAAAGAAATGTACAGTGATCACCCATTTTCGGCCCACAATCTTTTTCATGGAAATCCCAGTCATATGAGTTGAGTCCATGCATGCTACGGTCACGGTATGAATTTGAAGGCAAAATATTTTTGTGCAGATCTTAGATTAGGTCTTTCCCTGTCCATAATACTAAATTGAGGAGATAAAATATAAATATAAATAGGAAACAGAAGAGAAATGTACAGTGATCACCAATTTTCTGCCCACAATCTTTTTCATGGAAATCCAAGTCATATGAGTCGAGTCCATGCATGCTATGATCACGGTATGAATTTGAAGGCAAAATATTTTTGTGCAGATCTTAGATTAGGTCTTTCACTGTCCATAATGCTAAATTGAGAAGGTAAAATAGAAATATAAATAGGAAACAGAAGAGAAATGTACAGTGATCACCCATTTTCTGCCCACAACCTTTTTCATGGAAATCGCAGTCATATGGGTCGAGTCCATGCATGCTACGGTCACGGTATGAATTTGAAGGCAAAATATTTTCTTGCAGATCTTAGATTAGGTCTTTCCCTGTTCATAATGCTAAATGAAGGAAGTAAAATAGAAATATAAATAGGAAACGGAAGAGAAATGTACAGTGATCACCCATTTTCTGCCCACTATCTTTTTCATGGAAATCCCAGTCATATGAGTCGAGTCCATGCATGCTACGATCACGGTATGAATTTGAAGGCAAAATATTTTTGTGCAGATCTTAGATTAGGTCTTTCCCTGTCCATAACTCTAAATTGAGGAGGTAAAATATAAATATAAATAGGAATCAGAAAAGAAATGTACAGTGATCACCCATTTTCGGCTCACCGTCTTTTTCATGGAAATCCCAGTCATATGAGTCGAGTCCATGCATGCTACGATCACGGTATGAATTTGAAGGCAAAATATTTTTGTGCAGACCTTAGATTAGGTCTTTCCCTGTCTATAATGCTAAATTGAGCAGGTAAAATATAAATATAAATCGGAAACAGAAGAGAAATGTACAGTGATCACCCATTTTCTGCCCACAATCTTTTTCATGGAAATCCAAGTCATATGAGTCGAGTCCATGCATGCTACGATCACGGTATGAATTTGAAGGCAAAATATTTTTGTGCAGAGCTTAGATTAGGTCTTTCCCTGTCCATAATGCTAAATTGAGGAGGTAAAATAGAAATATAAATAGGAAACAGAAGAGAAATGTACAGTGATCACCCATTTTCGGCCCACAATCTTTTTCATGGAAATCCAAGTCATATGAGTCGAGTCCATGCATGCTACGATCACGGTATGAATTTGAAGGCAAAATATTTTTGTGCAGAGCTTAGATTAGGTCTTTCCCTGGCCATAATGCTAAATTGAGGATGTAAAATAGAAATATAAATAGAATACAGAAGAGAAATGTACAGTGATCACCCATTTTCCGCCCACAAACTTTTTCATGGAAATCCCTGTCATATGAGTCGAGTCCATGCATGCTACGATAACGGTATGAATTTGAAGGCAACATATTTTTGTGCAGATTTTAAATTAGGTCTTTCCCTGTCCATAATGCTGAATTGAGGAGGTAAAATAGAAATATAAATAGGAAACAGAAGAGAAATGTACAGTGATCACCCATTTTCGGCTCAGAAACTTTTTCATGGAAATCCCAGTCTTATGAGTCGAGTCCATGCATGCTACGATCACGGTATGAATTTGAAGGCTAAATATTTTTGTACAGATCTTAGATTAGGTCTTTCCATGTCCATAATGCTTAATTGAGGAGGTAAAATATAAATATAAATAGGAAACAGAAGAGAAATGTACAATGATCACCCATTTTCGGCCCACAATCTTTTTCATGGAAATCCCAGTCACATGAGTCGAGTCCATGCATGCTACGATCACGGTATGAATTTGAAAGCAAAATATTTTTGTGCAGATTTTAGATTAGGTCTTTCCCTGTCCATAATGCTAAATTGAGGAGGTAAAATACAAATATAAATAGGAAACAGAAGGGAAATGTACAGTGATCACCCATTTTCGGCCCAGAAACTTTTTCATGGAAATCCCAGTCATATGAGTCGAGTCCATGCATGCTACGATCACGGTTTGAAATTGAAGGCTAAATATTTTTGTGCAGAGCTGAAGTTTTTCCCTGGCCATAATGCTAAAATTAGGAGGTAAAATATAAATATAAATAGAAAACAGAAGAGAAATGTACAGTGATCACCCATTTTCGGCCCACAATCTTTTTCATGGAAATCCCAGTCATATGAGTCGTGTCCATGCATGCTACAATCACGGTATGAATTTGAAGGCAAAATATTTTTGTGCAGAGCTTAGATTAGATCTTTCCCTGTCCATAATGCTAAATTGAGGTGGTAAAATATAAATATAAATAGGAAACAGAAGAGAAATGTACAGTGATCACCAATTTTCGGCCCACAATCTTTTTCATGGAAATCCCAGTCATATGAGTCGAGTCCATGCATGCTACGATCACGGTATGAATTTGAAGGCAACATATTTTTTCGCAGATTTTAGATTAGGTCTTTCCCTGTCCATAATGCTAAATTGAGGAGGTAAAATAGAAATATAAATAGGAAACAGAAGAGAAATGTACTGTGATCACCCATTTCTGCCCACTATCTTTTTCATGGAAATCCCTGTCATATGAGTGGAGTCCATGCATGCTACGATTACGGTATGAATTTGAAGGCAAAATATTTTTGTGCAGAGCTTAGATTAGGTCTTTCCCTGTCCATAATGCTAAATTGAGGAGGTAAAATTGAAATATAAATAGGAAAAAGAAGAGAAATGAACAGTGGTCACCCGTTTTCGGCTGACAATCTTTTTCATGGAACTCCCAGTCATATGAGTCGAGTCCATGCATGCTACGATCACGGTATGAATTTGAAGGCAAAATATTTCTGTGCAGATCTTAGATTAGGTCTTTCCCTGTCCATAATGTTAAATTGAGGAGGTAAAATATAAATATAAATAGGAAACAGAAGAGAAATGTACAGTGATCACCCATTTTCAGCCCAGAAACTTTTTCATGGAAATCCCAGTCATATGTGTCGAGTCCATGCATGCTACGATCAGGGTATGAATTTGAAGTCAAAATATTTTTGTGCAGATTTAGATTAGGTCTTTCCTTGTCCATAATGCTAAATTGAGGAGGTAAAATAGAAATATAAATAGGAAACAGAAGAGAAATGTACAGTGATCACCCATTTTCGGCCCACAATCTTTTTCATGGAAATCCCAGTCATATGAGTCGAGTCCATGCATGCTACGATCACGGTATGAATTTGAAGGCAAAATATTTTTGTGCAGAGTTTAGATTAGGTCTTCCCTGGCCATAATGCTAAATTGAGGAGGAAAAATAAAAATAATAATAAGAAACCGAAGAGAAATGTACAGTGATCACCCATTTTCGGCCCACAATCTTTTTCATGGATATCCCAGTCATATGAATCGAGTCCATGCATGCTACGATCACGGTATGAAGTAGAAGGAAAAATATTTTTGTGCACAGCTTAGATTAGATCTTTCCCTGTCCATAATGCTAAATTGAGGTGGTAAAATATAAATATAAATAGGAAACAGAAGAGAAATGTACAGTGATCACCCATTTTCGGCCCACAATCTTTTTCATGGAAATCCCAGTCATATGAGTCGAGTTCATGCATGCTACGATCACGGTATGAATTTGAAGTCAAAATATTTTTGTGCAGATTTAGATTAGGTCTTTCCTTGTCCATAATGCTAAATTGAGGAGGTAAAATAGAAATATAAATTGGAAACAGAAGAGAAATGTACAGTGATCACCCATTTTCGGCCCACAATCTTTTTCATGGATATCCCAGTCATATGAGTCGAGTCCATGCATGCTACGATCACGGTATGAATTTGAAGGGAACATATTTTTTTGCAGATTTTATATTAGGTCTTTCCCTGTCCATAATGTTAAATTGAGGAGGTAAAATATAAATATAAATAGGAAACAGAAGAGAAATGTACAGTGATCACCCATTTTCGGCCCACAATCTTTTTCATCGAAATCCCAGTCATATGAGTCGTGTCCATGCATGCTACGATCACGGTATGAATTTGAAGGCAAAATATTTTTGTGCAGATCTTAGATTAGGTCTTTCCCTGTCCATAATACTAAATTGAGGAGGTAAAATAGAAATATAAATAGGAAACAGAAGAGAAATGTACAGTGATCACCCATTTTCGGCCGACAATCTTTTTCATGGAAATCCCAGTCATATGAGTCGAGTCCATGCATGCTACGATCACGGTATGAATTTGAAGGCAAAATATTTTTGTGCAGATCTTAGATTAGGTCTTTCCCTGTCCATAATGCTAAATTGAGGAGGTAAAATAGAAATATAAATAGGAAACAGAAGAGAAATGTACAGTGATCACCCATTTTCGGCCCACAAACTTTTTCATGGAAATCCCAGTCATATGAGTCGAGTCCATGCATGCTACGATCACGGTATGAATTTGAAGGCAAAATATTTTTGTGCAGATCTTAGATTTGGTTATTCCCTGTCCATAATGCTAAATTGTGGAGGTAAAATATAAATATAAATAGGAAACAGAAGAGAAATGTACAGTGATCACCCATTTTCTGCACACAATCTTTTTCATGGAAATCCCAGTCATATGAGTCGAGTCCATGCATGCTACGATCACGGTATGAATTTGAAGGCAAAATATGTTTTTGCAGATTTTAGATTAGGTCTTTCCCTGTCCATAATGCTAAATTGAGGTGGTAAAATATAAATATAAATAGGAAACAGAAGAGAAATGTACAGTGATCATCCATTTTCTGCCCACAATCTTTTTCATGGAAATCCCAGTCATTTGAGTCGAGTCCATGCATGCTACGATCACGGTATGAATTTGAAGGCAAAATATTTTTGTGCAGATTTTAGATTAGGTCTTTCCCTGTCCATAATGCTAAATTGAGGAGGTAAAATAGAAATATAAATAGGAAACAGAAGAGAAATGTACAGTGATCACCCATTTTCTGCCCAAAATCTTTTTCATGGAAATCCCAGTCATATGAGTCGAGTCCATGCATGCTACGATCACGGTATGAATTTGAAGGCAAAATATTTTTGTGCAGATTTTAGATTAGGTCTTTCCCTGTCCATAATGCTAAATTGAGGAGGTAAAATAGAAATATAAATAGGAAACAGAAGAGAAATGTACAGAGATCACCCATTTTCTGCCCAAAATCTTTTTCATGGAAATCCCAGTCATATGAGTCGATTCCATGCATGCTACGATCACGGTATGAATTTGAAGGCAAAATATTTTTGTGCAGATTTTAGATTAGGTCTTTCCCTGTCCATAATGCTAAATTGAGGAGGTAAAATATAAATATAAATAGGAAACAGAAGAGAAATGTACAGTGATCACCCATTTTCGGCCCACAATCTTTTTCATGGAAATCCCAGTCAGATGCGTCGAGTCCATGCATGCTACGATCACGGTATGAATTTGAAGGCAAAATATTTTTGTGAAGATTTCAGATTAGGTCTTTCCCTGTTCATAATGCTAAATTGAGGAGGTAAAATAGAAATATAAATAGGAAACAGAAGAGAAATGTACAGTGATCACCCATTTTCGGCCCACAATCTTTTTCATGGAAATCCCAGTCATATGAGTCGAGTCCATGCATGCTACGATCACGGTATGAATTTTAGGGGAAAAATTTTTTGTGCAGATTTTAGATTAGGTCTTTCCCAGTCCATAATGCTAAATTGAGGAGCTAAAATAGAAATATAAATAGAAAACAGAAGAGAAATGTACAGTGATCACTCATTTTCCGCCCACAATCTTTTTCATGGAAATCCCAGTCATATGAGTCGAGTCCATGCATGCTACGATCACGGTATGAATTTCAAGGCAAAATATTTTTGTGCAGATTTTAGATTAGGTCTTTCCCTGTCCATAATGCTAAATTGAGGAGGTAAAATATAAAAATAAATAGGAAACAGAAGAGAAATGTACAGTGATCACCCATTTTCGGCCCACAATCTTTTTCATGGAAATCCCAGTCATATGAGTCGAGTCCATGCATGCTACGATCACGGTATGAATTTGAAGGCAAAATATTTTTGTGCAAATTTTAGATTAGGTCTTTCCCTGTCCATAATGCTAAATTGAGGAGGTAAAATAGAAATATAAATAGGAAACAGAAGAGAAATGTACAGTGATCACCCATTTTCTGCCCAAAATCTTTTTCATGGAAATCCCAGTCATATGAGTCGAGTCCATGCATGCTCCGATCACGGTATGAATTTCAAGGCAAAATATTTTTGTGCAGATTTTAGATTAGGTCTTTCCCTGTCCATAATGCTAAATTGAGGAGGTAAAATATAAATATAAATAGGAAACAGAAGAGAAATGTACAGTGATCACCCAATTTCCGCCCACAATCTTTTTCATGGAAATCCCAGTCATATGAGTCGAGTCCATGCATGCTACGAACACGGTATGAATTTGAAGGCAAAATATTTTTGTGCAGATTTTAGATTAGGTCTTTCCCTGTCCATAATGCTAAATTGAGGAGGTAAAATATAAATATAAATAGGAAACAGAAGAGAAATGTACAGCGATCTCCCATTTTCGGCCCACAATCTTTTTCATGGAAATCCCAGTCATATGAGTCGAGTCCATGCATGCTACGTTCACGGTATGAATTTGAAGGCAAAATATTTTTGTGCAGATTTTAGATTAGGTCTTTCCCTGTCCATAATGCTTAATTGAGGAGGTAAAATATAAATATAAATAGGAAACAGAAGAGAAATGTACAGTGATCACCCATTTTCGGCCCACAATCTTTTTCATGGAAATCCCAGTCATATGAGTCGAGTCCATGCATGCTACGATCACGGTATGAATTTGAAGGCAAAATATTTTTGTGCAAATTTTAGATTAGGTCTTTCCCTGTCCATAATTCTAAATTGAGGAGGTAAAATATAAATATAAATAGGAAACAGAAGAGAAATTTACAGTGATCACCCCATTTCCGCCCACAATCTTTTTCATGGAAATCCCAGTCATATGAGTCGAGTCCATGCATGCTACGATCACGGTATGAATTTCAAGGCAAAATATTTTTGTGCAGATTTTAGATTAGGTCTTTCCCTGTCCATAATGCTAAATTGAGGAGGTAAAATATAAATATAAATAGGAAACAGAAGAGAAATGTACAGCGATCTCCCATTTTCGGCCCACAATCTTTTTCATGGAAATCCCAATCATATGAGTCGAGTCCATGCATGCTACGTTCACGGTATGAATTTGAAGGCAAAATATTTTTGTGCAGATTTTAGATTAGGTCTTTCCCTGTCCATAATGCTTAATTGAGGAGGTAAAATATAAATATAAATAGGAAACAGAAGAGAAATGTACAGTGATCACCCATTTTCGGCCCACAATCTTTTTCATGGAAATCCCAGTCATATGAGTCGAGTCCATGCATGCTACGATCACTGTATAAATTTGAAGGCAAAATATTTTTGTGCAGATTTTAGATTAGGTCTTTCCCTGTTCATAATGCTAAATTGAGGAGGTAAAATATAAATATAAATAGGAAACAGAAGAGAAATGTACAGTGATCACCCATTTTCCGCCCACAATCTTTTTCATGGAAATCCCAGTCATATGAGTCGAGTCCATGCATGCTACGATCACGGTATGAATTTGAAGGCAAAATATTTTTGTGCAGATTTTAGATTAGGTCTTTCCCTGTCCATAATGCTAAATTGAGGAGCTAAAATAGAAATATAAATAGAAAACAGAAGAGAAATGTTCAGTGATCACCCATTTTCGGCCCACAATCTTTTTCATGGAAATCCCAGTCATATGAGTAGAGTCCATGCATGCTACGATCACGGTATGAATTTGAAGGCAAAATATTTTTGTGAAGATTTCAGATTAGGTCTTTCCCTGTCCATAATGCTAAATTGAGGAACTAAAATAGAAATATAAATAGAAAAAAGAAGAGAAATGTACAGTGATCACCCATTTTCCGCCCACAATCTTTTTCATGGAAATCCCAGCCATATGAGTAGAGTCCATGCATGCTACGATCACGGTATGAATTTGAAGGCAAAATATTTTTGTGCAGATCTTAGATTTGGTCTTTCCCTGTCCATAATGCTAAATTGAGGAGGTAAAATATAAATATGAATAGGAAACAGAAGAGAAATGTACAGTGATCACCTATTTTCGGCCCACTATCTTTTTCATGGAAATCCCAGTCATATGAGTCGAGTCCCTGCATGCTACGATCACGGTATGAATTTGAAGGCAAAATATTTTTGTGAAGATTTCAGATTAGGTCTTTCCCTGTTCATAATGCTAAATTGAGGAGGTAACATAGAAATATAAATAGGAAACAGAAGAGAAATGTACAGTGATTACCCATTTTCGGCCCACAATCTTTTTCATGGAAATCCCAGTCATATGAGTCTATTCTATGCATGCTACGATCACGGTATGAATTTGAAGGCCAAATATTTTTGTGCAGATTTTAGATTAGGTCTTTCCCTGTCCATAATGCTAAATTGAGGAGGTAAAATATAAATATAAATAGTAAACAGAAGAGAAATGTACAGTGATCACCCATTTTCCGCACACAATCTTTTTCATGGAAATCCTAGTCATATGAGTCGAGTCCATGCATGCTACGATCACGGTATGAATTTGAAGGCAAAATATTTTTGTGAAGATTTCAGATTAGGTCTTTCCCTGTCCATAATGCTAAATTGAGGAGGTAAAATAGAAATATAAATAGGAAACAGAAGAGAAATGTACAGTGATCAGCAATTTTCCGCCCACAATATTTTTCATGGAAATCCCAGTCTTATGAATCGAGTCCATGCATGCTACGATCACGGTATGAATTTGAAGGCAAAATATTTTTGTGAAGATTTCAGATTAGGTCTTTCCCTGTCCATAATGCTAAATTGAGGAGGTTAAATATAAATATAAATAGGAAACAGAGAAGAAATGTACAGTGATCACCCATTTTCGGCCCACAATCTTTTTCATGGAAATCCCAGTCATATGAGTTGAGTCCATGCATGCTACGATCACGGTATGAATTTGAAGGCAAAATATTTTCGTGCAGATTTTAGATTAGGTCTTTCCCTGTCCATAATGCTTAATTGAGGAGGTAAAATATAAATATAAGTAGGAAACAGAAGAGAAATGTACAGTGATCACCTATTTTCGGCCCACAATCTTTTTCATGGAAATCCCAGTCATATGAGTCGAGTCCCTGCATGCTACGATCACGGTATGAATTTGAAGGCAAAATATTTTTGTGAAGATTTCAGATTAGGTCTTTCCCTGTCCATAATGCTAAATTGAGGAGGTAAAATAGAAATATAAATAGGAAACAGAAGAGAAATGTACAGTGATCACCCATTTTCGGCCCACAATCTTTTTCATGGAAATCCCAGTCATATGAGTCGAGTCCATGCATGCTACGATCACGGTATGAATTTGAAGGCCAAATATTTTTGTGCAGATTTTAGATTAGGTCTTTCCCTGTCCATAATGCTAAATTGAGGAAGTAAAATAGAAATATAAATAGGAAACAGAAGAGAAATGTACAGTGATCACCCATTTTCTGCCCAAAATCTTTTTCCTGGAAATCCCAGTCATATGAGTCGAGTCCATGCATGCTACGATCACGGTATGAATTTCAAGGCAAAATATTTTTGTGCAGATTTTAGATTAGGTCTTTCCCTGTCCATAATGCTAAATTGAGGAGGTAAAATATAAATATAAATAGGAAACAGAAGAGAAATGTACAGCGATCTCCCATTTTCGGCCCACCATCTTTTTCATGGAAATCCCAGTCATATGAGTCTATTCTATGCATGCTACGATCACGGTATGAATTTGAAGGCCATATATTTTTGTGCAGATTTTAGATTAGGTCTTTCCCTGTCCATAATGCTAAATTGAGGAAGTAAAACAGAAATATAAATAAGAAACAGAAGAAAAATGTACAGTGATCACCCATTTTCTGCCCACAATCTTTTTCATGGAAATCCCAGTCATATGAGTCGAGTCCATGCATGCTACGATCACGGTATGAATCTAAAGGCAAAATATTTTTGTGCAGATCTTAGATTAGTTCTTTTTCCTGTCCATAATGCTAAATTGAGCAGGTAAAATAAAAATATGAGTAGGAAACAGAAGAGAAATATACAGTGATCACCCATTTTCGGCCCACAATCTTTTTCATGGAAATCCCAGTCATATGCGTCGAGTTCATGCATGCTACGATCACGGTATGAATTTGAAGGCAAAATATTTTTTTGCAGATCTTAGATTATGTCTTTCCCTGTCCATAATTCTAAATTGAGGATGTAAAATATAAATATAAATAGGAAACAGAAGAGAAATGTACAGTGATCACCCATTTTTGGCCCACAATCTTTTTCATTGAAATCCCAGTCATATGAGTCGAGTCCATGCATGCTACGATCACGGTATGAATTTGAAGGCAAAATATTTTTGTGAAGATTTCAGATTAGATCTTTCCCTGTCCATAATGCTAAATTGAGGAGGTTAAATATAAATATAAATAGGAAACAGAAGAGAAATGAACAGTGACCACCCATTTTCGGCCCACAATCTTTTTCATGGAAATCCCAGTCATATGAGTCGAGTCCATGCATGCTACGTTCACGGTATGAATTTGAAGGCAAAATATTTTGGGCAGATCTTAGATTATGTCTTTCCCTGTCCATAATTCTAAATTGAGGATGTAAAATATAAATATAAATAGGAAACAGAAGAGAAATGTACAGTGATCACGCATTTTTTGCCCACAATCTTTTTCATTGAAATCCCAGTCATATGAGTCGAGTCCATGCATGCTACGATCACGGTATGAATTTGAAGGCAAAATATTTTTGTGAAGATTTCAGATTAGATCTTTCCCTGTCCATAATGCTAAATTGAGGAGGTTAAATATAAATATAAATAGGAAACAGAAGAGAAATGTACAGTGATCACCCATTTTCGGCCCACAGTCTTTTTCATGGAAATCCCAGTCATATGAGTCGAGTCCATGCATGCTACGATCACGGTATGAATTTGAAGGCAAAATATTTTTGTGCAGATCTTAGATTAGGTCTTTCCCTGTCCATAATGCTAAATTGAGGAGGTTAAATATAAATATAAATAGGAAACAGAAGAGAAATGTACAGTGACCACCCATTTTCGGCCCACAATCTTTTTCATGGAAATCCCAGTCATATGAGTCGAGTCCATGCATGCTACGTTCACGGTATGAATTTGAAGGCAAAATATTTTGGGCAGATCTTAGATTAGGTCATTCCCTGTCCATAATGCTAAATTGAGGAGCTAAAATAGAAATATAAATAGAAAACAGAAGAGAAATGTACAGTGATCACCCATTTTCCGCCCACAATCTTTTTCATGGAAATCCCAGTCATATGAGTAGAGTCCATGCATGCTACGATCACGGTATGAATTTGAAGGCAAAATATTTTTGTGAAGATTTCAGATTAGGTCTTTCCCTGTCTATAATGCTAAATTGAGGAGCTAAAATAGAAATATAAATAGAAAACAGAAGAGAAATGTACAGTGATCAGCCATTTTCCGCCCACAATCTTTTTCATGGAAATCCCAGTCACATGAGTCGAGTCCATGCATGCTACGATCACGGTATGAAATTGAAGGCAAAATATTTTTGTGCAGATCTTAGATTAGGTCATTCCCTTTCCATAATGCTAAATTGAGGAGGTAAAATATAAATATAAATAGGAAACAGAAGAGAAATGTACAGTGATCACCAATTTTCGGCCCACAATCTTTTTCAGGGAAATCCCAGTCATATGAGTCGAGTCCCTGCATGCTACGATCACGGTATGAATTTGAAGGCAAAATATTTTTGTGCAGATCTCAGATTAGGTCTTTCCCTGTTCATAATGCTAAATTGAAGAGGTAAAATAGAAATATAAAAAGGAAACAAAAGAGAAATGTACAGTGATCACCAATTTTTGGCGCACAATCTTTTTCATGGAAATCCCAGTCATATGAGTCGAGTCCATGCATGCTACAATCACGGTATGAATTTGAAGGCATAATATTTTTGTGCAGATTTTAGATTAGGTCTTTCCCTGTCCATAATGCTAAATTGAGGAGGTAAAATAGAAATATGAATACGAAACAGAAAAGAAATGTACAGTGATCACGCATTTTCGGCTCACAATCTTTTTCATGGAAATCCCAACTATATGAGTCGAGTCCGTGCATGCTACGATCACGGTATGAATTTGAAGGCAACATATTTTTGTGCAGATTTTAGATTAGGTCTTTCCCTGTCCATAATGCTAAATTGAGGAGGTAAAATAGAAATATGAATACGAAACAGAAGAGAAACGTACAGTGATCACCCATTTTCGGCCCACAATCTTTTTCATGGAAATCCCAGTCATATGAGTCGAGTCCATGTATTCTACGATCACGGTATGAATTTGAAGGCAAAATATTTTTGTGCAGATCTTAGATTAGGTCTTTCCCTGTCTATAATGCTAAATTAAGCAGGTAAAATATAAATATAAATAGGAAACAGAAGAGAAATGTACAGTGATCACCCATTTTCGGCCCACAATCTTTTTCATAGAAATCCCAGTCATATGAGTGGAGTGCATGCATGCTACGATCACGGTATGAATTTGAAGGCAAAATATTTTTGTGCAGATTTTAGATTAGGTCTTTCCCTGTCCATAATGCTAAACTGAGGAGGTAAAAAAGAAATATAAATAGGAAACAGAAGAGAAATGTACAGTGATCACCCATTTTCTGCCCAAATTCTTTTTCATGGAAATCCCAGGCATATGAGTGGAATCCATGCATGCTACGATCACGGTATGAATTTGAAGGCAAAATATTTTTGTGCAGATTTTAGATTAGGTCTTTCCCTGTCCATAATGCTAAATTGAGGAGGTAAAATAGAAATATATATAGGAAACAGAAGAGAAATGTACAGTGATCACCCATTTTCTGCCCAAAATCTTTTTCATGGAAATCCCAGTCATATGAGTCGAGTCCATGCATGCTACGATCACGGTATGAATTTGAAGGCAAAATATTTTTGTGCAGATTTTAGATTAGGTCTTTCCCTGTCCATAATGCTAAATTGAGGAGCTAAAATAGAAATATAAATAGGAAACAGAAGAGAAATGTACAGTGATCACCTATTTTCGGCCCACAATCTTTTTCATGGAAATCCCAGTCATATGAGTCGAGTCCATGCATTCTACGATCACGGTATGAATTTGAAGGCAAAATATTTTTGTGCAGATCTTAGATTAGGTCTTTCCCTGTCTTTAATGCTAAACTAAGCAGGTAAAATATAAATATAAATAGGAAACAGAAGAGAAATGTACAGTGATCACCCATTTTCGGCCCACAATCTTTTTCATGGAAATCCCAGTCATATGAGTCGAGTCCATGCATGCTACGATCACGGTATGAATTTGAAGGCAAAATATTTCTGTGCAAATTTTAGATAAGGTCTTTCCCTGTCCATAATGCTAAATTGAGGAGGTAAAATAGAAATATAAATAGGAAACAGTAATGTACAGTGATCACCCATTTTCGGCCCACAATCTTTTTCATGGAAATCCCAGTCATATGAGTCGAGTCAATGCATGCTACGATCACGGTATGAATTTGAAGGCAAAATATTTTTGTGCAGATTTTAGATTAGGTCTTTCCCTGTCCATAATGCTAAATTGAGGAGGTAAAACAGAAATATAAATAGGAAACAGAAGAGAAATGTACAGTGATCACCCATTTTAGACCCACAATCTTTTTCATGGAAATCCCAGTCATATGAGTCGAATCCATGCATGCTACGATCACGGTATGAACTTGAAGGCAAAATATTTTTGTGCAGATTTTAGATTAGGTCTTTCCCTGTCCATAATGCTAAATTGAGGAGCTAAAATATAAATATAAATAGGAAACAGAAGAGAAATGTACAGTGATCACCCATTTTTGGGAGAAAATGTTTTTCATGTGAATCCCAGTCATATGAGTCGAGTCCATGCATGCTACGATCACGGTATGAATTTGAAGGCAAAATATTTTTGTGCAGATCTTAGATTAGGTCTTTCCCTGTCCATAATGCTAAAATGAGGAGGTAAAATAGAAATATAAATAGGAAACAGAAGAGAAATGTACAGTGATCACCCATTTTCGGCCCACAATCTTTTTCATGGAAATCCCAGTCATATGAGTCGAGTCCATGCATGCTACGATCACGGTATGAATTTGAAGGCAAAATATTTTTGTGCAGATTTTAGATTAGGTCTTTCCCTGTCCATAATGCTAAATTGAGGAGGTAAAACAGAAATATAAATAGGAAACAGAAGAGAAATGTACAGTGATCACCCATTTTAGACCCACAATCTTTTTCATGGAAATCCCAGTCATATGAGTCGAATCCATGCATGCTACGATCACGGTATGAACTTGAAGGCAAAATATTTTTGTGCAGATTTTAGATTAGGTCTTTCCCTGTCCATAATGCTAAATTGAGGAGCTAAAATATAAATATAAATAGGAAACAGAAGAGAAATGTACAGTGATCACCCATTTTTGGGAGAAAATGTTTTTCATGTGAATCCCAGTCATATGAGTCGAGTCCATGCATGCTACGATCACGGTATGAATTTGAAGGCAAAATATTTTTGTGCAGATCTTAGATTAGGTCTTTCCCTGTCCATAATGCTAAATTGAGGAGGTAAAATAGAAATATAAATAGGAAACAGAAGAGAAATGTACAGTGATCACCCATTTTCGGGACAAAACTTTTTTCATGGGAATCCCAGTCATATGAGTCGAGTCCATACATTCTACGATCACGGCATGAATTTGAAGGCAAAATATTTTTGTGCAGAGGTTAGATTAGGTCTTTCCCTGTCCATTATGCTAAAATGAGGAGGTAAAATAGAAATATAAATAGGAAACAGAAGAGAAATGTACTGTGATCACCCATTTTCGGCCCACAATCTTTTTCATGGAAATCCCAGTCATATGAGTCGAGTCCATGCATGCTACGATCACGGTATGAATTTGAAGGCAAAATATTTTTGTGCAGATTTTAGATTAGGTCTTTCCCTGTCAATAATGCTAAATTGAGGAGGTAAAATAGAAATATAAATAGGAAACAGAAGAGAAATGTACAGTGATCACCCATTTTCGGGACAAAATGTTTTTCATGTGAATCCCAGTCATATGCCTCTAGTCCATGCATGCTACGATCACGGTATGAATTTGAAAGCAAAATATTTTTGTGAAGATTTTAGATTAGGACTTTCCTCGTCCATAATGCTAAATTGAGGAG
Source organism: Acanthosepion lycidas (assembly GCA_963932145.1). Lineage (NCBI taxonomy): Eukaryota > Metazoa > Mollusca > Cephalopoda > Sepiida > Sepiidae > Acanthosepion > Acanthosepion lycidas. The sequence continues at coordinate 6,260,425 of OZ010604.1, read as the reverse complement.
GTAAAATATAAATATAAATAGGAAACAGAAGAGTAATGTACAGTGATCACCCATTTTCGGCCCACAATATTTTTCATGGAAATCCCAGTCATATGAGTCGAGTCCATGCATTCTACGATCACGGTATGAATTTGAAAGCAAAATATTTTTGTGCAGATTTTGGATTAGGTCTTTCCCTGTCCATAATGCTAAATTGAGGAGGTAAAATATAAATATAAATAGGAAACAGAAGAGAAACGTACAGTGATCACCCATTTTCGGGACAAAATGTTTTTCATGTGAATCCCAGTCATATGAGTCGAGTCCATGCATGCTACGATCACGGTATGAATTTGAAGGCAAAATATTTTTGTGCAGATTTTAGATTAGTTCTTTCCCTGTCCATAATGCTAAATTGAGGAGGTAAAATATAAATATAAATAGGAAACAGAAGAGAAATGTACAGTGATCACCCATTTTCGGGACAAAATGTTTTTCATGTGTATCCCCGTCATATGAGTCGAGTCCATCCATGCTACGATCACGGTATGAATTTGAAGGCAAAATATTTTTGTGCAGATTTTAGATTAGGTCTTTCCCTGTCCATAATGCTAAATTGAGGAGGTAAAATAGAAATATAAATTGGAAACAGAAGAGAAATGTACAGTGATCACCCATTTTCGGGACAAAATGTTTTTCATGTGAATCCCAGTCTTATGAGTCGAGTCCATGCATGCTACGATCACAGTATGAATTTGAAAGGAAAATATTTTTGTGCAGATATTAGATTATGTCTTTCCCTGCCCATAATGCTAAATTGAGTAGGTAAAATATAAATATAAATATGAAACAGAAGAGTAATGTACAGTGATCACCCATTTTCGGCCCACAATCTTTTTCATGGAAATCCCAGTCATATGAGTCGGGTCCATGCATGCTACGATCACGGTATGAATTTGAAGGCAAAATATTTTTGTGCAGATCTTAGATTAGATCTTTCCCTGTCCATAATGCTAAATTGAGGAGGTAAAATATAAATATAAATAGGAAACAGAAGAGAAATTTACAGTGATCACCCACTTTCTGCCCACAATCTTTTTCATGGAAATCCCAGTCATATGAGTCGAGTCCATGCATGCTACGATCACGGTATGAATTTGAAGGCAAAATATTTTATTGAAGATATTAGATGAGGTCTTTCCCTGTCCATAATGCTAAATTGAGGAGGTAAAATAGAAATATGATTACGAAACAGAACAGGAATGTACAGTGATCAGCCATTTTCGGCGCACAATCGTTTTCATGGAAATCACAGTCATATGAGTCGAGTCCATGCATGCTACAATCACGGTATGAATTTGAAGGCTAAATATTTTTGTGCAGATTTTAGATTAGGTCTTTCCCTGTCCATAATGCTAAATTGAGGAGGTAAAATATAAATATAAATAGGAAACAGAAGAGAAAGGTACAGTGATCACCCATTTTCGGCCCACAATCTTTTTCATGGAAATCCCAGTCATATGAGTCAAGTCCATGCATGCTACGATCTCGGTATGAATTTGAAGGCAAAATATTTTTGTGCAAATTTCAGATTAGGTCTTTCCCTGCCCATAATGCTAAATTGAGTAGGTAAAATATAAATATAAATATGAAACAGAAGAGTAATGTACAGTGATCACCCATTTTCGGCCCACAATCTTTTTCATGGAAATCCCAGTCATATGAGTCGGGTCCATGCATGCTACGATCACGGTATGAATTTGAAGGCAAAATATTTTTGTGCAGATCTTAGATTAGATCTTTCCCTGTCCATAATGCTAAATTGAGGAGGTAAAATATAAATATAAATAGGAAACAGAAGAGAAATTTACAGTGATCACCCACTTTCTGCCCACAATCTTTTTCATGGAAATCCCAGTCATATGAGTCGAGTCCATGCATGCTACGATCACGGTATGAATTTGAAGGCAAAATATTTTATTGAAGATATTAGATGAGGTCTTTCCCTGTCCATAATGCTAAATTGAGGAGGTAAAATAGAAATATGATTACGAAACAGAACAGGAATGTACAGTGATCAGCCATTTTTCGGCGCACAATCGTTTTCATGGAAATCCCAGTCATATGAGTCGAGTCCATGCATGCTACAATCACGGTATGAATTTGAAGGCTAAATATTTTTGTGCAGATTTTAGATTAGGTCTTTCCCTGTCCATAATGCTAAATTGAGGAGGTAAAATATAAATATAAATAGGAAACAGAAGAGAAAAGTACAGTGATCACCCATTTTCGGCCCACAATCTTTTTCATGGAAATCCCAGTCATATGAGTCAAGTCCATGCATGCTACGATCTCGGTATGAATTTGAAGGCAAAATATTTTCGTGCAGATTTTAGATTAGGTCTTTCCCTGTCCATAATGCTAAATTGAGGAGGTAAAATAGAAATATAAATAAGAAACAGAAGAGAAATGTACAGTGATCACCCATTTTCGGCCCACAATCTTTTTCATGGAAATCCAAGTCATATGAGTCGAGTCCATGCATGCTACGATCACGGTATGAATTTGAAGGCAAAATATTTTTCTGCAGATTTTAGATTAGGTCTTTCCCTGTCCATAATGCTAAATTGAGGATGTAAAATATAAATATAAATAGTTAACAGAAGAGAAATGTACAGTGATCACCCATTTTCGGCCCGGAATCTTTTTCATGGAAATCCGAGTCATATGAGTCGAGTCCATGCATGCTACGATCATGTTATGAATTTGAAGGCAAAATATTTTTGTGCAGATCTTAGATTAAGTCATTCCCTGTGCATAATGCTAAATTGAGGAGGTAAAATAGAAATATGATTACGAAACAGAACAGAAATGTACAGTGATCAGCCATTTTCGGCGCACAATCGTTTTCATGGAAATCCCAGTCATATGAGTCGAGTCCATGCATGCTACGATCTCGGTATGAATTTGAAGGCAAAATATTTTTGTGCAGATTTTAGATTTGGTCTTTCACTGTCCATAACGCTAAATTGAAGAGGTAAAATATAAATATAAACAAGAAACAGAAGAGAAATGTACAGTGATCACCCATTTTCCGCCCACAATCTTTTTCATGGAAATCCCAGTCATATGAGTCGAGTCCATGCATACTACGATCACGGTATGAATTTGAAGGCAAAATATTTTGTGCAGATCTTAGATTAGGTCTTTCCCTGTCTATAATGCTAAATTGAGGAGTTAAAAAAGAAATATAAATAGAAAACAGAAGAGAAATGTACAGTGATCACCCATTTTCGGCCCACAATCTTTTTCATGGAAATCCCAGTCATATGAGTCGAGTCCATGCATGCTACGATCACGGTATGAATTTGAAGGCAAAATATTTTTGTGCAGAGCTTCGATTAGCTCTTTCCCTGTCCATAATGCTAAATTGAGGAAGTAAAATATAAATATAAATAGGAAACCGAAGAGAAATGTACAGTGATCACCCATTTTCTGCACACAATCTTTTTCATGGAAATCCCAGTCATATGAGTCGAGTCCATGCATGCTACGATCACGGAATGAATTTGAAGGCAAAATATTTTTGTGCAGATCTTAGATTAGGTCTTTCACTGTCAATAATGCTAAATTGAGGAGGTAAAATATAAATATAAATAGGAAACAGAAGGGAAATGTACAGTGATCACCCATTTTCGGCTTACAAACTTTTTCATGGAAATCCCAGTCATATGAGTCGAGTCCATGCATGCTACGATCGCGGTATGAATTTGAAGGCAAAATATCTTTGTACAGAGCTTACAAAGGTCTTTCCCTGTCCATAATGCTAAATTGAGGAAGTTAAATATAAATATAAATAGGAAACAGAAGAGAAATGTACAGTGATCACCCATTTTCGGCCCACAATCTTTTTCATGGAAATCCCAGTCATATGATTCGAGTCCATGCATGCTACGATCACAGTATGAATTTGAAGGCAAAATATTTTTGTGCAGATTTTAGATTAGGTCTTTCCCTGTCCATAATGCTAAATTGAGGAGGTAAAAGAGAAATATAAATAGGAAAGTGAAGAGAAATGTACAGTGATCACCCATTTTCGGCCCACAATCTTTTTCATGGAAATCCCAGTCATATGTGTCGAGTCCATGCATGCTACGATAAGATATGAATTTGAAGGCAAAATATTTTTGTGCAGATCTTAGATTAGGTCTTTCCCTGTCCATTATGCTAAATTGAGGAGGTAAAATAGAAATATAAATAGGAAACAGAAGGGAAATGTACAGTGATCACCCATTTTCTGCCAACAATCTTTTTCATTGAAATCCCAGTCATATGAGTCGAGTCCATGCATGCTACGATCACGGTATGAATTTGAGGGCAAAATATTTTTGTGCAGAGCTTAGATTAGGTCTTTCCCTGGCCATAATGCTAAATTGAGTAGGTAAAATAGAAATATAAATAGAAAACAGAAGAGAAATGTACAGTGTTCACGCATTTTCGGCCCACAATCTTTTTCATGGAAATCCCAGTCATATGAGTCGATTCCATGCATGCTACGACCACGGTATGAATTTGAAGGCAAAATATTTTTGTGCAGTTCTCAGATTAGGTCTTTCCCTGTCCATAATGCTAAATTGAGGAGGTAAAATAGTAATATAAATAGGAAACAGAAGAGAAATGTTCAGTGATCACCCATTTTCGGCCCAAAATATTTTTCATGGAAATCCCAGTCATATGAGTCGAGTCCATACATGCTACGATCACGGTACGAATTTGAAGGCAAAACATTTTTGTGCAGAGCTTAGATTAGGTCTTTCCCTGGCCATAATGATAAATTGAGGAGGTAAAATAGAAATATAAATAGGAAACAGAAGAGAAATGTACACTGATCACCCATTTTCGGCCCACAAATTTTTCATGGAAATCCCAGTCATATGAGTCGAGTCCATGCATCCTACGATCACGGTATGAATTTGAAGGCAAAATATTTTTGTGCAGAGCTTAGATTAGGTATTTCCCTGTCCATAATGCTAAATTGAGGAGGTAAAATTGAAATATAAATAGGAAACAGAAGAGAAATGTACAGTGATCACCCGTTTTCGTCCCACAAAGTTTGTCATGGAAATCCCAGGCATATGAGTCGAGTCCATGCATGCTACGATCACGGTATGAATTTGAAGGCAAAATATTTTTGTGCAGAGCTTAGATTAGGTCTTTCACAGGCGATAAGGCTAAATTGAGGAGGTAAAACAGAAATAGAAATAGGAAACAGAAGAGAAATGTACAGTGATCACCCATTTTGTGCCCACAATCTTTTTCATGGAAATCCCAGTCATATTCATCGAGTCCATGCATGCTACGATCACGGTATGAATTTGAAGGCAAAATATTTTTGTCCAGAGCTTAGATTAGGTCTTTCACTGGCGATAATGCTAAATTGAAGAGGTAAAATAGAAATATAAATAGGAAACAGAAGAGAAATGTACAGTGATCATCCGTTTTCGGCCCACAATCTTTTTCATGAAATCCCAGTCATATGAGTCGAGTTCATGCATGCTACGATCACGGTATGAATTTGAAGGCAAAATATTTTTGTGCAGATTTTAGATTAGGTCTTTCCCTGTCCATAATGCTAAATTGATGAGCTTAAATATAAATATGAATAGGAAACAGTAGAGAAATGTACAGTGATCACCCATTTTCGGCCCACAAAGTTTTTGATGGAAATCCCAGGCATATGAGTCGAATCCATGCATGCTACGATCACGGTATGAATTTGAGGGCAAAATATTTTTCTGCAGAGCTTAGATTAGGTCTTTCCCTGTCCATAACGCTAAATTGAGGAAGTAAAATATAAATATAAATAGGAAACTGAAGAGAAATGTACAGTGATCACCCATTTTCTGCCCACAATCTTTTTCATGGAAATCCCAGTCATATACGTCGAGTCCATGCATGCTTCGATCACGGTATGAATTTGAAAGAAAAATATTTTTGTGCAGGGCTTAGATTAGGTCTTTCCCTGTCCATAATGCTGAATTGAGGAGGTAAAATATAAATATAAATAGAATACAGAAGAGAAATGTACAGTGATCACCAATTTTCGGCCCACAATCTTTTTCATGGAAATCCCAGTCATATGAGTCGAGTTCATGCATGCTACGATCACGGTATGAATTTGAAGGCAAAATATTTTTGTGCAGATTTTAGATTAGGTCTTTCCCTGTCCATAATGCTAAATTGGGGAGGTAAAATAGAAATATAAATAGGAAACAGAAGAGAAATGTGCAGTGATCACCCATTTTCGGCCCACAATCTTTTTCATGGAAATCCCAGTCATATGAGTCGAGTCCATGCATGCTACGATCACGGTATAAATTTGAAGGCAAAATATTTTTGCGAAGATTTTAGATTAGGTCTTTCCCTGTCCATAATGCTAAATTGAGGAGGTAAAATATAAATATAAATAGGAAACATAAGAGAAATGGTCAGTGATCACCAATTTTCGTCCCACAATATTTTCATGGAAATCCCAGTCATATGAGTCGAGTCTATGCATGCTACGATCACGGTATGAATTCGAAGGCAAAATATTTTTGTGCAGATTTTAGATTAGGTCTTTCCCTGTCCATAATGCTAAATTGGGGAGGTAAAATAGAAATATAAATAGGAAACAGAAGAGAAATATACAGTGATCACCCATTTGCGGCCCACAATATTTTTCATGGAAATCCCAGTCATATGAGTCGAGTTAATGCATGCTACGATCACGGTATGAATTTGAAAGGAAAATATTTTTGTGCAGATTTTAGATTAGGTCTTTACCTGTCCATAATGCGAAATTAACAGGTAAAATAGAAATATAAATAGGAAACAGAACAGAAATGTACAGTGATCACCAATTTTTGGCCCACAATCTTTTTCATGTAAATCCCAGTCATATGAGTCGAGTCCATGCATGCTACGATCACGGTATGAATTTGAAGGCAAAATATTTCTGTGCAGAGCTTAGATAATGTCTTTCCCTGTCCATAATGCTAAATTGAGGAGGTAAAATATTAATATAAATAGGAAACAGAAGAGAAATGTACAGTGATCACCCATTTTCTGCCCACAATCTTTTTCATGGAAATCCCAGTCATATGAGTCGCGTCCATGCATGCTACGATCACGGTATGAACTTGAAGGCAAAATATTTTTTTGCAGATCTTAGATTAGGTCTTTCCATGTCCATAATGCTAAATTGAGGAAGTAAAATATAAATATAAATAAGAAACAGAAAAAAAATGTACAGTGATCATCCATTTTCTGCCCACAATCTTTATCAAGGAAATCCCAGTCATATGAGTCGAGTCCATGCATGCTACGATCACGGTATGAATTTGAAGGCAAAATATTTTTGTGCCGATCTTAGATTAGGTCTTTCCCGGTCCAAAATGCTAAATTGAGGAGGTAAAATATAAATATAAATAGGAAACAGAAGAGTAATGTACAGTGATCACGCATTTTCCGCCCACAATCTTTTTCATGAAAATCCCAGTCATATGAGTCGAGTCCATGCATGCTACGATCACGGTATGAATTTGAATGCAAAATATTTTTGAGCAGAAATTAGATTAGGTCTTTCCCTGGCCATAATGCTAAATTGAGGAGGTAAAATAGAAATATTAATAGGAAACAGAAGAGAAATGTACAGTGATCACCCATTTTCTGCCCACAATCTTTTTCATGGAAATCCCAGTCATATGAGTCGAGTCCATGCATGCTACGATCACGGTATGAATTTGATGGCAAAATATTTTTTTGCAGATCTCAGATTAGGTCATTCCCTGTCCATAATGCTAAATTGAGGAAGTAAAATAGAAATATAAATAGAAAACAGAAGAGAAATGTACACTGATCTCCCATTTTCTGCCCACAATCTTTTTCATGGAAATCCCAATCATATGAGTCAAGTCCATGCATGCTACGATCACGGTATGAATTTGATGGCAAAATATTTTTTTGCATATCTTAGATTAGGTCTTTCCCTGTCCATAATGCTAAATTGGAGAAGGAAAATAGAAATATAAATAGAAAACAGAAGAGAAATGTACAGTGATCACCCATTTTCTGCCCACTATCTTTTTCATGGAAATCCCAGTCATATGAGTCGAGTCCAGGCATGCTACCATCACAGTATGAATTTGAAGGGAAAATACTTTTTTGCAGAACTTAGATTAGGTCTTTCCCTGTCCATAATGCTAAATTGAGGAAGTAAAATATAAATATAAGTAGGAAACAGAAGAGAAATGTACAGTGATCACCCATTTTCTCCCCACAATCTTTTTCATGGAAATCCCAGTCATATGAGTCAATTCCATGCATGCTACCGTCACAGTATGAATTTGTAGGCAACATATATTTTTGCAGATCTTAGATTAGGTCTTTCCCTGTCCATAATGCTAAATTAAGGAAGTAAAATATAAATATAAATAGGAAACAGAAAACAAATGTACAGCGAACATCCATTTTGTGCCCACAATCTTTTCCATGGAAATCCAAATCATATGTGTCAAGTACGTGCATGCTACAATCACGGTATGAATTTGAAGGCAAAATATTTTTTTGCAGATCTTAGATTAGGTCTTTCCCTGTCCATAATGCTAAATTGAGGAAGTAAAATAGAAATAGAAATAGGAACCAGAAGAGAAATGTTCAGTGATCACCCATTTTCTGCCCACAATCTTTTTCATTGAAATCCCTGTCATATGAGTCGTGTCCATGCATGCTACGATCACGGTATGAATTTGAAGGCAAAATATTTTTATGCAGAGCTTAGATTAGGTCTTTCCTTGTCCATAATGCTAAATGAAGGAAGTAAAATATAAATATAAATAGGAAACAGAAGAGAAATGTACAGTGATCACCCATTTTCTGCCCACAATCTTTTTCATGGAAATAATAGTCATATGAGTCGAGTCCATGCATGCTACGATCACGGTATGAATTTGAAGGCAACATATTTTTGTGCAGATTTTAGATTAGGTCTTTCCCTGTCCATAATGCTAAATTGAGGTGGTAAAATATAAATATAAATAGGAAACAGAAGAGAAATGTACAGTGATCACCATTTTCTGCCCACAATCTTTTTCATGGAAATCCCTGTCATATGAGTCGAGTCCATGCATGCTACGATCACGGTATGAATTTGAAGGCAAAATATTTTTGTTCAGATATTAGATTAGGTCTTTCCCTGTCCATAATGCTAAATTGAGAAGGTAAAATAGAAATATAAATAGGAAACTGAAGAGAAATGTACAGTGATCACCTATTTTCGGCCCACAATCTTTTTCATGGAAATCCCAGTCATATGAGTCGAGTCAATGCATGCTATGATTACGGTATGAATTTGAAGGCAAAATATTTTTGTGCAGATTTTAGATTAGGTCTTTCCCTGTCCATAATGCTAAATTGAGGAGGTTAAATATAAATAGGAAACAGAAGAGAAATGTACAGTGATCACCCATTTTCGGTCCACAATCTTTTTCATGGAAATCCCAGTCATATGAGTCGAGTCCATGCATGCTACGATCACGGTATGAATTTGAAGGGAAAATATTTTTTTGCAGATCTTAGATTAGGTCTTTCCCTGTCCATAATGCTAAATTGAGTTGGTAAAATAAAAATATAAATAGGAAACAGTAGAAAAAATGTACAGTGATTAGCCATTTTCGGCCCACAATCTTTTTCATGGAAATCCCAGTCATATGAGTCGAGTCCATGCATGCTACGATCACGGTATGAATTTGAAGGCAAAATATTTTTGTGCAGATATTAGATTAGGTCATTCCCTGTCCATAATGCTAAATTCAGGAGGTAAAATAGAAATATAAATAGTAAACAGAAGAGAAATGTACAGTGATCACCCATTTTCGGCCCACAATCTTTTTCATGGAAATCCCAGTCATATGAGTCGAGTCCATTCATGCTACAATCACGGTATGAATTTGAAGGCAAAATATTTTTGTGCAGATATTAGATTAGGTCATTCCCTGTCCATAATGCTAAATTCAGGAGGTAAAATAGAAATATAAATAGTAAACAGAAGAGAAATGTACAGTGATCACCCATTTTCGGCCCACAATCTTTTTCATGGAAATCCGAGTCATATGAGTCGAGTCCATGCATGCTACGATCACGGTATGAATTTGAAGGCAAAATATTTTTGTGCAGATCTTAGATTAGGTCTTACCCTGTCCATAATGCTAAATTGAGGAGGTAAAATAGAAATATAAATAGGAAACAGAAGAGAAATGTACAGTGATCACCCATTTTCGGTCCACAATCTTTTTCATGGAAATCCCAGTCATATGAGTCGAGTCCATGCATGCTACAATCATGGTATGAATTTGAAGGGAAAATATTTTTTTGCAGATCTTAGATTAGGTCTTTCCCTGTCCATAATGCTAAATTGAGTTGGTAAAATAGAAATATAAATAGGAAACAGTAGAAAAAATGTACAGTGATCACACATTTTCGGCCCACAATCTTTTTCATGGAAATCCCAGTCATATGAGTCGAGTCCATGCATGCTACGATCACGGTATGAATTTGAAGGCACAATAATTTTGTGCAGATTTTAGATTAGGTCTTTCCCTGTCCATAATGCTAAATTGAGGAGGTAAAATATAAATATAAATAGGAAACAGAAGAGAAATGTACAGTGATCACCCATTTTCGGCCCACAATCTTTTTCATGGAAATCCCAGTCATATGAGTCGAGTCCATGCATGCTACGATCACGGTATGAATTTGAAGGCAAAATATTTTTGTGCAGATTTTAGATTAGGTCTTTCCCTGTCCATAATGCTAAATTGAGGAGCTAAAATAGAAATATGAATAGGAAACAAAAGAGAAATATACAGTGATCACGCATTTTCGGCCCACAATCTTTTTCATGGAAATCCCAGTCATATGAGTCGAGTACATGCATGCTACGATCACGGTATGAATTTGAAGGCAAAATATTTTTGTGCAGATCTTAGATTAGGTCTTTCCCTGTCCATAATGCTAAATTGAGGATGGAAAAATAGAAATATAAATAGGAAACAGAAGAGAAATGTACAGTGATCACCCGTTTTCGGCCCACCGTCTTTTTCATGGAAATCCCAGTCATATGAGTCGTGTCCATGCATGCTACGATCACGGTATGAATTTCAAGGCAAAATATTTTTGTGCAGATTTTAGATTAGGTCTTTCCCTGTCCATAATGCTAAATTGAGGAGGTAAAATAGAAATATAAATAGTAAACAGAAGAGAAATGTACAGTGATCCCCCATTTTCGGCTCACAATATTTTTCATGGAAATACCAGTCATATGAGTCGAGTCCATGCATTCTACGATCACGGTATGAATTTGAAGGCAAAATATTTTTGTGCAGAGCTTAGAATAGATCTTTCACTGGCGATAATGCTAAATTGAGGAGGTAAAATAGAAATATAAATAGGAAACAGAAGAGAAATGTACAGTGATCACCCATTTTGTGCCCACAATCTTTTTCATGGAAATCCCAGTCATACGAGTCGAGTCCATGCATGCTGCGATCACGTTATGAATTTGAAGGCAAAATATTTTCGTGCAGATCTTAGATTAGGTGTTTCCCTGTCCATAATGCTAAATTGAGTTGGTAAAATAAAAATATAAATAGGAAACAGTAGAAAAAATGTACAGTGATCACCCATTTTCGGCCCACAATCTTTTTTATGGAAATCCCAGTCATATGATTCGAGTCAATGCATGCTACGATCACGGTATGAATTTGAAAGCAAAATATTTTTGTGCAGATTTTAGATTAGGTCTTTCCCTGTCCATAATGCTAAATTGAGGAGGTACAATAGAAATATAAATAGGAAACAGAAGAGAAATGTACAGTGATCACCCATTTTCGGCCCACAATCTTTTTCATGGAAATTCCAGTCATATGAGTCGAGTCCATTCATGCTACGATCACGGTATGAATTTGAAGGCAAAATATTTTTGTGCAGATTTCAGATTAGGTCTTTCCCTGTCCATAATGCTAAATTGAGGAGGTAAAATATAAATATAAATAGGAAACAGAAGAGAAATGTACAGTGATCACCCATTTTCGGCCCACAATCTTTTTCATGGAAATCCCAGTCATATGAGTCGAGTAAATGTATGCTACGATCACGGTATGAATTTGAAGGCAAAATATTTTTGTGCAGATCTTAGATTAGGTCTTTCACTCTCCATAATGCTAAATTGAGGAGGTAAAATAGAAATATAAATATGAAACAGAAGAGAAATGTACAGTGATCACCCATTTTCGGCCCACTATCTTTTTCATGGAAATCCCAGTCATATGAGTCGAGTCCATGCATGCTACGATCACGGTATGAATTTGAAGGCAAAATATTTTTGTGCTGATTTTAGATTCGGTCTTTCCCTGTCCATAATGCTAAATTGAGGAGGTAAAATAGAAATATGAATACGAAACAGAAGAGAAATGTACAGTGATCACCCATTTTCGGCCCACAATCTTTTTAATGGAAATCCCAGTCATATGAGTCGAGTCCATGCATGCTACAATCACGGTATGAATTTGAAGGCAAAATATTTTTGGGCAGATTTTAGATTAGGTCTTTCCCTGTCCATATTGCTAAATTGAGGAGGTAAAATATAAATATAAATAGGAAACAGAAGAGAAATGTACAGTGACCACCCATTTTCGGCCCACAATCTTTTTCATGGAAATCCCAGTCATATGAGTCGAGTCCATGCATGCTACGTTCACGGTATGAATTTGGAGGCAAAATATTTTTGTGCAGATCTTAGATTATGTCATTCCCTGTCCATAATGCTAAATTGAGGAGGTAAAATAGAAATATAAATAGGAAACAGAAGAGAAATGTACAGTGATCACCCATTTTCGGCCCACTATCTTTTTCATGGAAATCCCAGTCATATGAGTCGAGTCCATGCATGCTACGATCACGGTATGAATTTGAAGGCAAAATATTTTTGTGCAGATTTTAGATTAGGTCTGTCCCTGTCCATAATGCTAAATTGAAAAGGTAAAATAGAAATATAAATAGGAAACAGAAGAGAAATATACAGTGATCACGCATTTTCGGCCCACAATCTTTTTCATGGAAATTCCAGTCATATGAGTCGAGTCCATGCATGCTACGATCACGGTATGAATTTGAAGGCAAAATATTTTTGTGCAGATTTTAGATTAGGTCTTTCCCTGTCCATAATGCTAAATTGAGGAGGTAAAATATAAATAGGAAACAGAAGAGAAATGTACAGTGATCACCCATTTTTGGCCCACAATCTTTTTCATGGAAATCCCAGTCATATGAGTCGAGTCCATGCATGCTACGATCATGGTATGAATTTGAAGGCAAAATATTTTTGTGCAGATTTTAGATTCGGTCTTTCCCTGTCCATAATGCTGAATTTAGCAGGTAAAATATAAATATAAATATGAAAACAGAAGAGAAATGTACAGTGATCACCCATTTTCGGCCCACAATCTTTTTCATGGAAATCCCAGTCATATGTGTCGAGTCCATGCATGCTACGATCACAGTATGAATTTGAAAGCAAAATATTTTTGTGCAGATTTTAGATTAGGTCTTTCCCTGTCCATAATGCTAAATTGAGGAGGTAAAATAGAAATATGAATACGAAACAGAAGAGAAATGTACAGTGATCACCCATTTTCGGCCCACAATCTTTTTAATGGAAATCCCAGTCATATGAGTCGAGTCCATGCATGCTACGATCACGGTATGAATTTGAAGGCAAAATATTTTTGGGCAGATTTTAGATTCGGTCTTTCCCTGTCCATATTGCTAAATTGAGGAGGTAAAATATAAATATAAATAGGAAACAGAAGAGAAATGTACAGTGACCACCCATTTTCGGCCCACAATCTTTTTCATGGAAATCCCAGTCATATGAGTCGAGTCCATGCATGCTACGTTCACGGTATGAATTTGGAGGCAAAATATTTTTGTGCAGATCTTAGATTATGTCATTCCCTGTCCATAATGCTAAATTGAGGAGGTAAAATAGAAATATAAATAGGAAACAGAAGAGAAATGTACAGTGATCACCCATTTTCGGCCCACTATCTTTTTCATGGAAATCCCAGTCATATGAGTCGAGTCCATGCATGCTACGATCACGGTATGAATTTGAAGGCAAAATATTTTTGTGCAGATTTTAGATTAGGTCTGTCCCTGTCCATAATGCTAAATTGAAAAGGTAAAATAGAAATATAAATAGGAAACAAAAGAGAAATATACAGTGATCACGCATTTTCGGCCCACAATCTTTTTCATGGAAATCCCAGTCATATGAGTCGAGTCCATGCATGCTACGTTCACGGTATGAATTTGAAGGCAAAATATTTTTGTGCAGATCTTAGATTATGTTATTCCCTGTCCATAATGCTAAATTGAGGAGGTAAAATAGAAATATAAATATGAAACAGAAGAGAAATGTACAGTGATCACCCATTTTCGGCCCACTATCTTTTTCATGGAAACCCCAGTCATATGAGTCGAGTCCATGCATGCTACGATCACGGTATGATTTTGAAGGCAAAATATTTTTGTGCAGATCTTAGATTAGGTCTTTCCCTGTCCATAATGCTAAATTGAGGAGAAAAAATATAAATATAAATAGGAAACAAAAGAGAAATGCACAGTGATCACGCATTTTCGGCCCACAATCTTTTTCATGGAAATCCCAGTCATATGAGTCGAGTCCATGCATGCTACGATCACGGTATGAATTTGAAGGCAAAATTTTTTTTGCAGATCTTAGATTAGGTCTTTCCCTGTCCATAATTCTAAATTGAGGAGGTAAAATACAAAAATAAATAGGAAACAGAAGAGAAATGTACAGTGATCACCAATTTTTTGCCTACAATCTTTTTCATGGAAATCCCAGTCATATGAGTCGAGTCCAGGCATGCTATTATCACGATATGAATTTGAAGGCAAAATATCTTTGTACAGATCTTAGATTAGGTCTTTCCCTGTCCATAATGCTAAATTGAGGAGGTAAAATAGAAATATAAATAGGAAACAGAAGAGAAATGTACAGTGATCACGCATTTTCTGCCCGCAAACTTTTTCATGGAAATCCCAGTCATATGAGTCGAGTCCGTGCATGCCATTATCACGGTATGAATTTGAAGGCAAAATATTTTTTTGCAGAGATTAGATTAGGTCTTTCACTGTCCATAATGCTAAATTCAGGAAGTAAAATAGAAATAGTAATGGCAAACAGAAGAGAAATGTACAGTGATCACCCATTTTGTGCCCACAATCTTTTTCATGGAAATCCCAGTCATATGAGTCGAATCCATGCATGCTACGATCACGGTATGAATTTGAAGGCAAAATATTTTTTTGCAGATCTTAGATTAGGTCTTTCACTGCCCATAATGCTAAATTGAGGAAGTAAAATAGAAATAGTAATGGGAAACAGAAGAGAAATGTACAGTGATCACCCATTTTGTGCCCACAATCTTTTTCATGGAAATCCCAGTCATATGAGTCGAGTCCATGCGCTCTACGATCACGGTATGAATTTGAAGGCAAAATATTTTTTTGCAGATCTTACATTAGGTCTTTCACTGCCCATAATGCTAAATTGAGGAAGTAAAATAGAAATAGTAATGGGAAACAGAAGAGAAATGTACAGTGATCACCCATTTTGTGCCCACAATCTTTTTTATGGAAATCCCAGTCATATGAGTCGAATCCATGCATGCTACGATCACGGTATGAATTTGAAGGCAAAATATTTTTTTGCAGATCTTAGATTAGGTCTTTCCCTGTCCATAATGCTAAATTCAGGAAGTAAAATAGAAATAGTAATGGGAAACAGAAGATAAATGTACAGTGATCACCCATTTTGTGCCCACAATCTTTTTCATGGAAATCCCAGTCATATGAGTCGAATCCATGCATGCTACGATCACGGTATGAATTTGAAGGCAAAATATTTTTTTGCAGATCTTAGATTAGGTCTTTCACTGCCCATAATGCTAAATTGAGGAAGTAAAATAGAAATAGTAATGGGAAACAGAAGAGAAATGTACAGTGATCACCCATTTTGTGCCCACAATCTTTTTCATGGAAATCCCAGTCATATGAGTCGAGTCCATGCATGCTACGATCACGGTATGAATTTGAAGGCAAAATATTTTTTTGCAGATCTTAGATTAGGTCTTTCACTGCCCATAATGCTAAATTGAGGAAGTAAAATATAAATAGTAATGGGAAACAGAAGAGAAATGTACAGTGATCACCCATTTTGTGCCCACAATCTTTTTTATGGAAATCCCAGTCATATGAGTCGAATCCATGCATGCTACGTTCACGGTATGAATTTGAAGGCAAAATATTTTTTTGCAGATCTTAGATTAGGTCTTTCACTGCCCATAATGCTAAATTGAGGAAGTAAAATAGAAATAGTAATGGGAAACAGAAGAGAAATGTACAGTGATCACCCATTTTGTGCCCACAATCTTTTTCATGGAAATCCCAGTCATATGAGTCGAGTCCATGCATGCTACGATCACGGTATGAATTTGAAGGCAAAATATTTTTTTGCAGATCTTAGATTAGGTCTTTCACTGCCCATAATGCTAAATTGAGGAAGTAAAATATAAATAGTAATGGGAAACAGAAGAGAAATGTACAGTGATCACCCATTTTGTGCCCACAATCTTTTTTATGGAAATCCCAGTCATATGAGTCGAATCCATGCATGCTACGATCACGGTATGAATTTGAAGGCAAAATATTTTTTTGCAGATCTTAGATTAGGTCTTTCACTGCCCATAATGCTATATTGAGGAAGTAAAATAGAAATAGTAATGGGAAACAGAAGAGAAATGTACAGTGATCACCCATTTTGTGCCCACAATCTTTTTCATGGAAATCCCAGTCATATGAGTCGAGTCCATGCATGCTACGATCACGGTATGAATTTGAAGGCAAAATATTTTTTTGCAGATCTTAGATTAGGTCTTTCACTGCCCATAATGCTAAATTGAGGAAGTAAAATATAAATAGTAATGGGAAACAGAAGAGAAATGTACAGTGATCACCCATTTTGTGCCCACAATCTTTTTCATGGAAATCCCAGTCATATGAGTCGAATCCATGCATGCTACGATCACGGTATGAATTTGAAGGCAAAATATTTTTTTGCAGATCTTAGATTAGGTCTTTCACTGCCCATAATGCTAAATTGAGGAAGTAAAATAGAGATAGTAATGGGAAACAGAAGAGAAATGTACAGTGATCACCCATTTTCTGCCCACAATCTTTTTCATGGAAATTCCAGTCATATGAGTCGAGTCCATGCATGCTACGATCACGGTATGAATTTGAAGGCAAAATATGTTTTTGAAGATCTTAGATTAGGTCTTTCCCTGTCCATAATGCTAAATTGAGGAAGTAAAATAGAAATATAAATAAGAAACAGAAGAGAAATGTACAGTGATCACGCATTTTCTGCCCGCAAACTTTTTCATGGAAATCCCAGTCATATGAGTCGAGTCCGTGCATGCCATTATCACGGTATGAATTTGAAGGCAAAATATTTTTTTGCAGAGATTAGATTAGGTCTTTCACTGTCCATAATGCTAAATTCAGGAAGTAAAATAGAAATAGTAATGGCAAACAGAAGAGAAATGTACAGTGATCACCCATTTTGTGCCCACAATCTTTTTCATGGAAATCCCAGTCATATGAGTCGAATCCATGCATGCTACGATCACGGTATGAATTTGAAGGCAAAATATTTTTTGTAGATCTTAGATTAGGTCTTTCCCTGTCAATAATGCTAAATTGAGGAAGTAAAATAGAAATATAAATAGGAAACAGAAGAGAAATGTACAGTGATCCCCCATTTTCGGCCCACAATCTTTTTCACGGAAATCCCAGTCAGATGAGTCGTGTCCATGCAAGCTACGATCACGGTATGAATTTGAAGGCAACATATTTTTGTGCAGATCTTAGATTAGGTCTTTCCCTCTCCATAATGCTAAATTGAGGAAGTAAAATAGAAATATAAAAAGGAAACAGAAGAGAAATGTACAGTGATCACCCATTTTCGGCCCACAATCTTTTTCACGGAAATCCCAGTCAGATGAGTCAAGTCCATGCATGCTACGATCGCGGTATGAATTTGAAGGCAAAATATTTTTTGTAGATCTTAGATTAGGTCTTTCCCTGTCCATAATGCTAAATTGAGGAGGTAAAATAGAAATATAAGTAGGAAACAGAAGAGAAATGTACAGTGATCACCCATTTTCGGCCCACAATCTTTTTCATGGAAATTCCAGTCATATGAGTCGAGTCCATGCATGCTACGATCACGGTATGAATTTGAAGGCAAAATATTTTTTTGCAGATCTTAGATTAGGTCTTTCCCTGTCCATAATTCTAAATTCAGGAAGTAAAATAGAAATAGTAATGGGAAACAGAAGAGAAATGTACAGTGATCACCCATTTTGTGCCCACAATCTTTTTCATGGAAATCCCAGTCATATGAGTCGAATCCATGCATGCTACGATCACGGTATGAATTTGAAGGCAAAATATTTTTTTGCAGATCTTAGATTAGGTCTTTGACTGCCCATAATGCTAAATTGAGGAAGTAAAATAGAAATAGTAATGGGAAACAGAAGAGAAATGTACAGTGATCACCCATTTTGTGCCCACAATCTTTTTTATGGAAATCCCAGTCATATGAGTCGAATCCATGCATGCTACGATCACGGTATGAATTTGAAGGCAAAATATTTTTTTGCAGATCTTAGATTAGGTCTTTCACTGCCCATAATGCTAAATTGAGGAAGTAAAATAGAAATAGTAATGGGAAACAGAAGAGAAATGTACAGTGATCACCCATTTTGTGCCCACAATCTTTTTCATGGAAATCCCAGTCATATGAGTCGAGTCCATGCATGCTACGATCACGGTATGAATTTGAAGGCAAAATATTTTTTTGCAGATCTTAGATTAGGTCTTTCACTGCCCATAATGCTAAATTGAGGAAGTAAAATATAAATAGTAATGGGAAACAGAAGAGAAATGTACAGTGATAACCAATTTTGTGCCCACAATCTTTTTCATGGAAATCCCAGTCATATGAGTCGAATCCATGCATGCTACGATCACGGTATGAATTTGAAGGCAAAATATTTTTTTGCAGATCTTAGATTAGGTCTTTCACTGCCCATAATGCTAAATGAAGGAAGTAAAATAGAAATATAAATAGGAAACAGAAGAGAAATGTACAGTGATCACCCATTTTCTGCCGACAATCTTTTTCATGGAAATCCCAAACATATGAGTCGAGTCCATGCATGCTACGATCACGGTATGAATTTGAAGGCAAAATATTTTTTGTAGATCTTAGATTAGGTCTTTCCCTGTCAATAATGCTAAATTAAGGATGTAAAATAGAAATATAAATAGGAAACAGAAGAGAAATGTACAGTGATCACCCATTTTCGGCCCACAATCTTTTTCACGGAAATCCCAGTCAGATGAGTCGAGTCCATGCAAGCTACGATCACGGTATGAATTTGAAGGCAACATATTTTTGTGCAGATCTTAGATTAGGTCTTTCCCTCTCCATAATGCTAAATTGAGGAAGTAAAATAGAAATATAAATAGGAAACAGAAGAGAAATGTACAGTGATCACCCATTTTCGGCCCACAATCTTTTTCACGGAAATCCCAGTCAGATGAGTCAAGTCCATGCATGCTACGATCACGGTATGAATTTGAAGGCAAAATATTTTTTGTAGATCTTTGATTAGGTCTTTCCCTGTCCATAATGCTAAATGAAGGAAGTAAAATAGAAATATAAATAGGAAACAGAAGAGAAATGTACACTGATCACCCATTTTCTGCCGACAATCTTTTTCATGGAAATCCCAGACATATGAGTCGAGTCCATGCATGCTATGATCACGGTATGAATTTGAAGGAAAATATTTTTTGCAGATCTTTGATTAGGTCTTTCCCTGTCCATAATGCTAAATTGAGGAGGTAAAATAGAAATATAAGTAGGAAACAGAAGAGAAATGTACAGTGATCACCCATTTTCGGCCCACAATCTTTTTCATGGAAATTCCAGTCATATGAGTCGAGTCCATGCATGCTACGATCACGGTATGAATTTGAAGGCTAAATATTCTTTTGCAGATCTTAGATTAGGTCTTTCCCTGTCCATAATGCTAAATGAAGGAAGTAAAATAGAAATATAAATAGGAAACAGAAGAGAAATGTACACTGATCACCCATTTTCTGCCGACAATCTTTTTCATGGAAATCCCAGACATATGAGTCGAGTCCATGCATGCTATGATCACGGTATGAATTTGAAGGAAAATATTTTTTGCAGATCTTAGATTAGGTCTTTCCCTGTCCATAATGCTAAATTGAGGAAGTAAAATAGAAATATAAATAGGAAACAGAAGAGAAATGTACAGTGATCACCAATTTTCGGCCCACAATCTTTTTCACGGAAATCCCAGTCAGATGAGTCAAGTCCATGCATGCTATGATCACGGTATGAATTTGAAGGCAAAATATTTTTTTGCAGATCTTAGATTAGGTCTTTCCCTGTCCATAATGCTAAATTGAGGAAGTAAAATATAAATATGAATAAGAAACAGAAGAAAAATGTACAGTGATCACCCATTTTCTGCCCAAAATCTTTTTCATGGAAATCCCAGTCATATGAGTCGAGTCCATGCATGCTACGATCACGGTATGAATTTGAAGGCAAAATATTTTTTGCAGATCTTAGATTAAGTCTTTCCATGTCCATAATGCTAAATTGAGGAAGTTAAATATAAATATAAATAGGAAACGGAAGAGAAATGAACAGTGATCACCCATTTACTGCCCACAATATTTTTCATGGACATCCCAGTCATATGAGTCGTGTCCATACATGCTACGATCATGGTATGAATTTGAATGCAAAATATTTTTTTGCAGATCTTAGATTAGGTCTTTCCCTGTCCATAATGCTAAACTGAGGAAGTAAAATATAAATATAAATAAGAAACAGAATAAAAATGTACAGTGATCACCCATTTTCTGCGTAGAATCTTTTTCATGGAAATCCCAGTCATAAGAGTCGGGTCCATCCCTGCTACGATCACGGTATGAATTTGAAGGCAAAATATTTTTTTACAGAACTTAGATTAGGCCTTTCCCTGTCCATAATGCTAAATGAAGGAAGTAAAATAGAAATAGAAATAGGAAACAGAAGAGAAATGTACAGTGATCACCCATTTTCTGCCGACAATCTTTTTCATGGAAATCCCAGACATATGTGTCGAGTCCATTCATGCTACGATCACGGTATGAATTTGAAGGCAAAATATTTTTTGCAGATCTTAGATTAAGTCTTTCCATGTCCATAATGCTAAATTGAGGAAGTAAAATAAAAATATAAATATGAAACAGAAGAGAAATGTACAGTAATCACCCATTTTCGGCCCACAATCTTTTTCACGGAAATCCCAGTCAGATGAGTCAAGTCCATGCATGCTATGTTCACGGTATGAATTTGAAGGCAAAATATTTTTTTGAAGATCTTAGATTAGGTCTTTCCCTGTCAATAATGCTAAATTGAGGAGGTAAAATATAAATAGGAAACAGAAGAGAAATGTACAGTGATCACCCATTTTCTGCCCACAATCTTTTTCATGGAAATCCCAGACATATGAGTCGAGTCCATGCATGCTACGATCACGGTATGAATTTGAAGGCAAAATATTTTTTTGCAGATCTTAGATTAGGTCTTTCACTGCCCATAATGCTAAATTGAGGAAGTAAAATATAAATAGTAATGGGAAACAGAAGAGAAATGTACAGTGATCACCCATTTTGTGCCCACAATCTTTTTTATGGAAATCCCAGTCATATGAGTCGAATCCATGCATGCTACGATCACGGTATGAATTTGAAGGCAAAATATTTTTTGTAGATCTTAGATTAGGTCTTTCCCTGTCCATAATGCTAAATGAAGGAAGTAAAATAGAAATATAAATAGGAAACAGAAGAGAAATGTACAGTGATCACCCATTTTCTGCCGACAATCTTTTTCATGGAAATCCCAGACATATGAGTCGAGTCCATGCATGCTACGATCACGGTATGAATTTGAAGGCAAAATATTTTTTGTAGATCTTAGATTAGGTCTTTCCCTCTCCATAATGCTAAATTGAGGAAGTAAAATAGAAATATAAAAAGGAAACAGAAGAGAAATGTACAGTGATCACCCATTTTCGGCCCACAATCTTTTTCACGGAAATCCCAGTCAGATGAGTCAAGTCCATGCATGCTACGATCACGGTATGAATTTGAAGGCAAAATATTTTTTGTAGATCTTAGATTAGGTCTTTCCCTGTCCATAATGCTAAATTGAGGAGGTAAAATAGAAATATAAGTAGGAAACAGAAGAGAAATGTACAGTGATCACCCATTTTCGGCCCACAATCTTTTTCATGGAAATTCCAGTCATATGAGTCGAGTCCATGCATGCTACGATCACGGTATGAATTTGAAGGCAAAATATTTTTTTGCAGATCTTAGATTAGGTCTTTCCCTGTCCATAATTCTAAATTCAGGAAGTAAAATAGAAATATAAATAGGAAACAGAAGAGAAATGTACAGTGATTCCCCATTTTCGGCCCACAATCTTTTTCACGGAAATCCCAGTCAGATGAGTCGAGTCCATGCAAGCTACGATCACGGTATGAATTTGAAGGCAACATATTTTTGTGCAGATCTTAGATTAGGTCTTTCCCTCTCCATAATGCTAAATTGAGGAAGTAAAATAGAAATATAAAAAGGAAACAGAAGAGAAATGTACAGTGATCACCCATTTTCGGCCCACAATCTTTTTCACGGAAATCCCAGTCAGATGAGTCAAGTCCATGCATGCTACGATCACGGTATGAATTTGAAGGCAAAATATTTTTTGTAGATCTTAGATTAGGTCTTTCCCTGTCCATAATGCTAAATTGAGGAGGTAAAATAGAAATATAAGTAGGAAACAGAAGAGAAATGTACAGTGATCACCCATTTTCGGCACACAATCTTTTTCATGGAAATTTCAGTCATATGAGTCGAGTCCATGCATGCTACGATCACGGTATGAATTTGAAGGCAAAATATTTTTTTGCAGATCTTAGATTAGGTCTTTCCCTGTCCATAATTCTAAATTCAGGAAGTAAAATAGAAATAGTAATGGGAAACAGAAGAGAAATGTACAGTGATCCCCCATTTTGTGCCCACAATCTTTTTCATGGAAATCCCAGTCATATGAGTCGAATCCATGCATGCTACGATCACGGTATGAATTTGAAGGCAAAATATTTTTTTGCAGATCTTAGATTAGGTCTTTCACTGCCCATAATGCTAAATTGAGGAAGTAAAATAGAAATAGTAATGGGAAACAGAAGAGAAATGTACAGTGATCACCCATTTTGTGCCCACAATCTTTTTCATGGAAATCCCAGTCATATGAGTCGAGTCCATGCATGCTACGATCACGGTATGAATTTGAAGGCAAAATATTTTTTTGCAGATCTTAGATTAGGTCTTTCACTGCCCATAATGCTAAATTGAGGAAGTAAAATATAAATAGTAATGGGAAACAGAAGAGAAATGTACAGTGATAACCAATTTTGTGCCCACAATCTTTTTCATGGAAATCCCAGTCATATGAGTCGAATCCATGCATGCTACGATCACGGTATGAATTTGAAGGCAAAATATTTTTTTGCAGATCTTAGATTAGGTCTTTCACTGCCCATAATGCTAAATTGAGGAAGTAAAATAGAGATAGTAATGGGAAACAGAAGAGAAATGTACAGTGATCACCCATTTTGTGCCCACAATCTTTTTCATGGAAATCCCAGTCATATGAGTCGAATCCATGCATGCTACGATCACGGTATGAATTTGAAGGCAAAATATTTTTTTGCAGATCTTAGATTAGGTCTTTCACTGTCCATAATGCTAAATTGAGAAAGTAAAATATAAATATAAATAGGAAACAGAAGAGAAATGTACAGTGATCACTCATTTTCAGCCCACAATCTTTTTCATGGAAATCCCAGTCATATGAGTCGAGTCCATGCATGCTACGATCACGGTATGAATTTGAAGGCAAAATATTTTTTTGCAGATCTTAGATTAGGTCTTTCGCTGTCCATAATGCTAAATGAAGGAAGTAAAATAGAAATATAAATAGGAAACAGAAGAGAAATGTACAGTGATCACCCATTTTCTGCCGACAATCTTTTTCATGGAAATCCCAAACATATGAGTCGAGTCCATGCATGCTACGATCAGGGTATGAATTTGAAGGCAAAATATTTTTTGTAGATCTTAGATTAGGTCTTTCCCTGTCAATAATGCTAAATTGAGGAAGTAAAATAGAAATATAAATAGGAAACAGAAGAGAAATGTACAGTGATCACCCATTTTCGGCCCACAATCTTTTTCACGGAAATCCCAGTCAGATGAGTCGAGTCCATGCAAGCTACGATCACGGTATGAATTTGAAGGCAACATATTTTTGTGCAGATCTTAGATTAGGTCTTTCCCTCTCCATAATGCTAAATTGAGGAAGTAAAATAGAAATATAAATAGGAAACAGAAGAGAAATGTACAGTGATCACCCATTTTCGGCCCACAATCTTTTTCACGGAAATCCCAGTCAGATGAGTCAAGTCCATGCATGCTACGATCACGGTATGAATTTGAAGGCAAAATATTTTTTGTAGATCTTTGATTAGGTCTTTCCCTGTCCATAATGCTAAATGAAGGAAGTAAAATAGAAATATAAATAGGAAACAGAAGAGAAATGTACACTGATCACCCATTTTCTGCCGACAATCTTTTTCATGGAAATCCCAGACATATGAGTCGAGTCCATGCATGCTATGATCACGGTATGAATTTGAAGGAAAATATTTTTTGCAGATCTTTGATTAGGTCTTTCCCTGTCCATAATGCTAAATTGAGGAGGTAAAATAGAAATATAAGTAGGAAACAGAAGAGAAATGTACAGTGATCACCCATTTTCGGCCCACAATCTTTTTCATGGAAATTCCAGTCATATGAGTCGAGTCCATGCATGCTACGATCACGGTATGAATTTGAAGGCAAAATATTTTTTTGCAGATCTTAGATTAGGTCTTTCCCTGTCCATAATGCTAAATGAAGGAAGTAAAATAGAAATATAAATAGGAAACAGAAGAGAAATGTACACTGATCACCCATTTTCTGCCGACAATCTTTTTCATGGAAATCCCAGACATATGAGTCGAGTCCATGCATGCTATGATCACGGTATGAATTTGAAGGAAAATATTTTTTGCAGATCTTAGATTAGGTCTTTCCCTGTCCATAATGCTAAATTGAGGAAGTAAAATAGAAATATAAATAGGAAACAGAAGAGAAATGTACAGTGATCACCAATTTTCGGCCCACAATCTTTTTCACGGAAATCCCAGTCAGATGAGTCAAGTCCATGCATGCTATGATCACGGTATGAATTTGAAGGCAAAATATTTTTTTGCAGATCTTAGATTAGGTCTTTCCCTGTCCATAATGCTAAATTGAGGAAGTAAAATATAAATATGAATAAGAAACAGAAGAAAAATGTACAGTGATCACCCATTTTCTGCCCAAAATCTTTTTCATGGAAATCCCAGTCATATGAGTCGAGTCCATGCATGCTACGATCACGGTATGAATTTTAAGGCAAAATATTTTTTTGCAGATCTTAGATTAGGTCTTTCCCTGTCCATAATGCTAAATTGAGGAAGTTAAATATAAATATAAATAGGAAACGGAAGAGAAATGTACAGTGATCACCCATTTACTGCCCACAATATTTTTCATGGACATCCCAGTCATATGAGTCGTGTCCATACATGCTACGATCATGGTATGAATTTGAATGCAAAATATTTTTTTGCAGATCTTAGATTAGGTCTTTCCCTGTCCATAATGCTAAACTGAGGAAGTAAAATATAAATATAAATAAGAAACAGAATAAAAATGTACAGTGATCACCCATTTTCTGCGTAGAATCTTTTTCATGGAAATCCCAGTCATAAGAGTCGAGTCCATCCCTGCTACGATCACGGTATGAACTTGAAGGCAAAATATTTTTTTACAGAACTTAGATTAGGCCTTTCCCTGTCCATAATGCTAAATGAAGGAAGTAAAATAGAAATAGAAATAGGAAACAGAAGAGAAATGTACAGTGATCACCCATTTTCTGCCGACAATCTTTTTCATGGAAATCCCAGACATATGTGTCGAGTTCATTCATGCTACGATCACGGTATGAATTTGAAGGCAAAATATTTTTTGCAGATCTTAGATTAGGTCTTTCCATGTCCATAATGCTAAATTGAGGAAGTAAAATAAAAATATAAATATGAAACAGAAGAGAAATGTACAGTAATCACCCATTTTCGGCCCACAATCTTTTTCACGGAAATCCCAGTCAGATGAGTCAAGTCCATGCATGCTATGTTAACGGTATGAATTTGAAGGCAAAATATTTTTTTGAAGATCTTAGATTAGGTCTTTCCCTGTCAATAATGCTAAATTGAGGAGGTAAAATATAAATAGGAAACAGAAGAGAAATGTACAGTGATCACCCATTTTCTGCCCACAATCTTTTTCATGGAAATCCCAGACATATGAGTCGAGTCCATGCATGCTACGATCACGGTATGAATTTGAAGGCAAAATATTTTTTTGGAGCACTTAGATTAGGTCTTTCCCTGTACATAATGCTAAATGAAGGAAGTAAAATAGAAATATAAATAGGAAACAGAAGAGAAATGTACAGTGATCACCCATTTTCTTCCCACAATCTTTTTCATGGAAATCCCAGTCATATGAGTCGAGTCCATACATGCTACGATCACGGTATGAATTTAAAAGCAAAATATTTTTTTGCAGAGCTTAGATTAGGTCTTTCCCTGTCCATAATGCTAAATTGAGGAAGTAAAACAGAAATATAAATAGGAAACAGAAGAGAAATGTACAGTGATCACCCATTTTCAGCCAACAATCTTTTTCATGGAAATCCCAGACATATGAGTCGAGTCCATGCCTGCTACGATCACGGTATGAATTTGAAGGCAAAATATTTTTTTACAGAACTTAGATTAGGCCTTTCCCTGTCCATAATGCTAAATGAAGGAAGTAAAATAGAAATAAGAATAGGAAACAGAAGAGAAATGTACAGTGATCACCCATTTTCTGCCCACAATCTTTTTCATGGAAATCCGAGACATATGAGTCGAGTCCATGCATGCTACGATCACGGTATGAATTTGAAGGCAAAATATTTTTTTGCAGCACTTAGATTAGGTCTTTAGATATCCATAATGCTAAATTGGGAAAGTAAAATATAAATATAAATAAGAAACTGAAGAAAAATGTACAGTGATCACCGATTTTCTGCCCACAATCTTTTTCATGGAAATCCCAGTCATATGAGTCGAGTCCATGCATGCTACGATCACGGTATGAATTTGAAAGCAAAATATTTTTTTGCAGAGCTTAGATTAGGTCTTTCCCTGTCCATAATGCTAAATTAAGGAAGTTAAATATAAATATAAATAGGAAACGGAAGAGAAATGTACAGTGATCACCCATTTACTGTCCACTATCTTTTTCATGGACATCCCAGTCATATGAGTTGTGTCCATACATGCTACGATCATGGTATGAATTTGAAAGCAAAATATTTTTTTGCAGAGCTTAGATTAGGTCTTTCCCTGTCCATAATGCTAAATGAAGGAAGTAAGATAAAAATATAAATAGGAAACAGAAGAGAAATGTACAGTGATCACCCATTTTCTGCACACAATCTTTTTCATGGAAATCCCAGTCATATGAGTCGTGTCCATGCATGCTACGATCACGGTATGAATTTGAAAGCAAAATATTTTTTTGCAGATTTTAGATTAGGTCTTTCCCTGTCCATAATGCTAAATTGAGGTGGTAAAATAGAAATATAAATAGGAAACAGAAGAGAAATGTACAGTGATCACCCATTTTCTGCCCACAATATTTTCATGGAAATCCCAGTCATATGGGTCGAATCCATACATGCTACGATCACGGTATGAATTTGAAAGCAAAATATTTTTTTGCAGATCTTAGATTAGGTCTTTCCCTGTCCATAATGGTAAATGAAGGAAGTAAAATAGAAATAGAAATAGGAAACAGAAGAGAAATGAACAGTGATCACCAATTTTCTGCCCACAATCTTTTTCATGGAAATCCCAGTCATATAAGTCGAGTCCATGCATGCTACGATCACGGTATGAATTTGAAGGCAAAATATTTTTGTGCAGATTTTAGATTAGGTCTTTCGATGTCCATAATGCTAAATTGAGGAGGTAAATAGAAATATAAATAGGAAACAGGAGAGAAATGTACAGTGATCACCCATTTTCGGCCCACAATCTTTTTCATGGAAATCCCAGTCATATGAGTCGAGTCCATACATGCTACGATCACGGTATGTATTTGAAAGCAAAATATTTTTTTGCAGAGCTTAGATTAGGCCTTTCCCTGTCCATAATGCTAAATGAAGGATGTAATATAGAAATATAAATAGGAAACAGAAGAGAAATGTACAGAGATCACCCATTTTCGGCCCACAATCTTTTTCATGGAAATCCCAGTCATATGAGTCGAGTCCATGCATGCTACGATCACGGTATGAATTTGAAGGCAAAATATTTTTGTGCAGATATTAGATTAGGTCTTTCCCTCTCCGTAATGCTAAATTGAGGAGGTAAAATAGAAATATAAATAGGAAACAGAAGAGAAATGTACAGTGATCACCCATTTTCGGCCCACAATCTTTTTCATGGAAATCCCAGTCATATGAGTCGAGTCCATGCATGCTACGATCACGGTATGAATTTGAAGGTAAAATATTTTTGTGCAGATTTTAGATTACGTCTTTCCCTGTCCATAATGCTAAATTGAGGAGGTAAAATAGAAATATAAATAGGAAACAGAAGAGAAATGTACACTGATCACCCATTTTCGGCCCACAATCTTTTTCATGGAAATCCTAGTCATATGAGTCGAGTCCATGCATGCTACGATCACGGTATGAATTTGAAGGCAAAATATTTTTGTGCAGATTTTAGATTAGGTCTTTCCCTGTCCATAATGCTAAATTGAGGAGTTAAAATAGAAATATAAATAGAAAACAGAAGAGAAATGTACAGTGATCACACATTTTTGGCCCACATTCTTTTTCATGGAAATCCCAGTCATATGAGTCGAGTCCATTCATGCTACGATCACGGTATGAATTTGAAGGCAAACTATTTTTGTACAGATTTTAGATGAGCTCTTTCCCTGTCCATAATGATAAATTGAGGAGTTAATAAAGAAATATAAATAGGAAACAGAAGAGAAATGTACAGTGATCACCCATTTTCTGCCCACTATCTTTTTCATGGAAATCCCAGTCATATGAGTCGAGTCCATGCATGCTACGATCACGGTATGAATTTGAAGGCAAAATATTTTTCTGCAGGTTTTAGATTAGGTCTTTCCCTGTCCATAATGCTAAATTGAGGAGGTAAAATATAAATATAAATTGGAAACAGAAGAGAAATGTACAGTGATCACCAATTTTCGGCCAACAATCTTTTTCATGGAAATCCCAGTCACATGAGTCGAGTACATGCTTGCTACGATCACGGTATGAATTTCAAGGCAAAATATTTCTGTGCAGATCTTAGATGAGCTCTTTCCCTGTCCATAATGATAAATTGAGGAGGTAAAATGGAAATATAAATAGGAAACAGAAGAGAAATGTACAGTGACCACCCATTTTCGGCCCACAATCTTTTTCATGGAAATCGCAGTCATATGAGTCGAGTCCATGCATGCTACGATCACGGTATGAATTTGAAGGCAAAATATTTATGTGCAGTGCTTTGATTATGTCTTTCCCTGTCCATAATGCTAAATTGAGGAGGTAAAAAAGAAATATAAATAGGAAACAGGAGAGAAATGTACAGTGATCACCCATTTTCTGCCCACTATCTTTTTCATTGAAATCCCAGTCATATGAGTCGAGTCCATGCATGCTACGATCACGGTATGAATTTGATGGCAAAATATTTTTGTGCAGATCTTAGATTAGGTCTTTCCCTGTCCATAATGCTAAATTGAGGAGGTAAAATAGAAATATAAATAGAATAAAGAAGAGAAAGGTACAGTGATCACACATTTTCGGCCCACAATCTTTTTCATGGAAATCCCAGTCATATGAGTCGAGTCCATGCATGCTACGATCACGGTATGAATTTGAAGGCAAAATATTTTTGTGCAGATCTTAGATTAGGTCTTTCCCTGTCCATAATGCTAAATTGAGGAGGTAAAATAGAAATATAAATAGAATAAAGAAGAGAAAGGTACAGTGATCACCCATTATCGGCCCACAATCTTTTTCATGGAAATCCCAGTCATATGAGTCGAGTCCATGCATGCTACGATCACGGTATGAATTTGAAGGCAAAATATTTTTGTGCAGATCTTAGATTAGGTCTTTCCCTGTCCATAATGCTAAATTGAGGAGGTAAAATAGAAATATAAATAGAATAACGAAGAGAAAGGTACAGTGATCACACATTTTCGGCCCACAATCTTTTTCATGGAAATCCCAGTCATATGAGTCGAGTCCATGCATGCTACGATCACGGTATGAATTTGAAGGCAAAATATTTTTGTGCAGATATTAGATTAGGTCTTTCCCTGTTCATAATGCTAAATAGAGGAGGTAAAATAGAAATATAAATAGGAAACAGAAGAGAAATGTTCAGTGATCACCCATTTTCGGCCCACTATCTTTTTTATGTAAATCCCAGTCATATGAGTCGAGTCCATGAATGCTACGATCACCGTATGAATTTGAAGGCAAAATATTTTTGTGCAGAGCTTAGATTAGGTCTTTCCCTGGCCATAATGCTAAATTGAGGAGGTAAAATAGAAATAGAAAAAAGGAAACAGGAGAAATGTACAGTGATCACCCATTTTCGGCCCACAAACTTTGTCATGGAAATCCCAGTCATATGAGCTGAGTCCATGCATGCTACGATCACGGTATGAATTTGAAGGCAAAATATTTTTGTGCAGATCTTAGATCTTTCCCTGTCTATAATGCTAAATTGAGGAGGTAACATAGAAATATAAATAGGAAACGAGAAAAATCTACAGTGATCACCCATTTTCGGCCCACAATATTTTCATAGAAATCCCAGTCATATGAGTCGAGTCCATGCATGCTACGATCACGGTATGAATTTCAAGCCAAAATATATTTGTGCAGATCTTAGATTAGGTCTTTCCCTGTCCATAATGCTAAATTGAGGAGGTAAAATATAAATATAAATAGGAAACAGAAGAGAAATGTACAGTGATCACCCATTTTCGGCCCACAATCTTTTTCATGGAAATCCCAGTCATATGAGTCGAGTCCATGCATGCTACGATCACGGTATGAATTTGAAGGCCAAATATTTTTGTGCAGAGCTTAGATTAGGTCTTTCCCTGGCCATAATGCTAAATTGAGGAGGTAAAATAGAAATATAAATAGGAAACAGAAGAGAAATGTACAGTGATCACCCATTTTCGGCCCACTATCTTTTTCATGGAAATCCCAGTCATATGAGTCGAGTCCATGCATGCTACGATCACGGTATGAATTTGAAGGCAAAATATTTTTGTGCAGATTTTAGATTAGGTCTTTCCCTGTCCATAATGCTAAATTGAGGAGGTAATATAGAAATATAAATAGGAAACAGAAGAGAAATGTACAGTGATCACCCATTTTCGGCCCACAATTATTTTCATGGAAATCCCAGTCATATGAGTCGAGTCCATTCATGCTACGATCATGTTATGAATTTGAAGGCAAAATGTTTTTGTGCAGATCTTAGATTAGGTCTTTCCCTGTCCATAATGCTAAATTGATGATGTAAAATATAAATATAAATAGGAAACAGAAGAGAAATGTACAGTGATCACCCATTTTCGGCCCACAATCTTTTTCATGGAAATCCCAGTCATATGAGTAGAATCCATGCATGCTACGATCACAGTATGAATTTGAAGGCAAAATATTTTTGTAATCAGCTTACATTAGGGCTTTCCCTGTCCATAATGCTAAATTGAGGAGGTAAAATAGAAATATAAATAGGAAACAGAAGAGAAATGTACAGTGATCACCCATTTTCTGCCCAAAATCTTTTTCATTGAAATCACAGTCATATGAGTCGAGTCCATGCATGCTACGATCACGGTATGAATTTCAAGGCAAAATATTTTCGTGCAGATTTTAGATTAGGTCTTTCACTGTCCATAATGCTAAATTGAGGAGGTAAAATATAAATATAAATAGGAAACAGAAGAGAAATGTACAGTGATCACCCATTTTCCGCCAACAATCTTTTTCATGGAAATCCCAGTCATATGAGTCGAGTCCATGCATGCTACGATCACGGTATGAATTTGACGGCAAAATATTTTTGTGAAGATTTCAGATTAGGTCTTTCCCTGTCCATAATGCTAAATTGAGTAGGTAAAATATAATTATAAATAGGAAACAGAAGAGAAATGTACAGTGATCACCCATTTTCGGCCCACAATATTTTTCATGGAAATCCCAGTCATAAGAGTCGAAACCATACATGCTACGATCACGGTATGAATTTGAAGGCAAAATATTTTTGTGCAGATTTTAGATTAGGTCTTTCCCTGTCCATAATGCTAAATTGAGGAGGTAAAATAGAAATATAAATAGGAAACAGAAGAGAAATGTACAGTGATCACCCATTTTCTGCCCAAAATCTTTTTCATGGAAATCCCAGTCATATGAGTCGAGTCCATGCATGCTACGATCACGGTATGAATTTGAAGGCCAAATATTTTTCTGCAGATCTTGATTATGTCTTTCCCTGTCCATAATGCTAAATTGAGGAGGTAAAATAGAAATATAAATAGGAAACAGAAGAGAAATGTACAGTGATCACCCATTTTCGACCAACAATCTTTTTCATAGTAATCCCAGTCATATGAGTCGAGTCCATGCATGCTACGATCACCGTATGAATTTGAAGGCAAAATATTTGTGTGCAGAGCTTAGATTAAGTCTTTCCCTGGCCATAATACTCAATTGAGGAGGTAAAATATAAATATAAATAGGAAACAGAAGAGAAATGTACAGTGATCACCCATTTTCGGCGCACAATCTTTTTCATGGAAATCCCAGTCATATGAGTCGAGTCCATGCATGCTACGATCAGGGTATGAATTTGAAGGCAAAATAATTTTGTGCAGATCTTAGATTAGGTCTTTCCCTGTCCATAATGCTAAATTGAGGAGGTAAAACAGAAATATAAATAGGAAACAGAAGAGAAATGTACAGTGATCACCCATTTTCGGCCCACAATCTTTTTCATGGAAATCCCAGTCATATGAGTCGAGTCCATGCATGCTACGATCACGGTATGAATTTGAAGGCAAAATATTTTTGTGCAGAGCTTAGATTAGGTTTTCCCTGTCCATAATGCTAAATTGAGGGGGTGAAATATAAATATAAATAGGAAACAGAAGAGAAATGTACAGTGATCACCTATTTTCGGCCCACAATCTTTTTCATGGAAATCCCAGTCATATGAGTCGAGTCCATGCATGCTACGATCACGGTATGAATTTGAAGGGAAAATATTTTTGTGCAGAGCTTAGATTAGGTCTTTCGCTGTCCATAATGCTAAATTGAGGAGGTAAAATAGAAATATAAATAGGAAACAGAAGAGAAATGTACAGTGATCACCCATTTTCGGCCCACAATCTTTTTCATGGAAATCCCAGTCATATGAGTCGAGTCCATGCATGCGACGATCACGGTATGAATTTGAAGGCAAAATATTTTTGTGCAGAGCTTAGATTAGGTTTTCCCTGTCCATAATGCTAAATTGAGGGGGTGATATATAAATATAAATAGGAAACAGAAGAGAAATGTACAGTGATCACCTATTTTCGGCCCACAATCTTTTTCATGGAAATCCCAGTCATATGAGTCGAGTCCATGCATGCTACGATCACGGTATGAATTTGAAGGCAAAATATTTTTGTGCAGAGCTTAGATTAGGTCTTTCCCTGTCCATAATGCTAAATTGAGGAGGTAAAATAGAAATATCAATAGGAAACAGAAGAGAAATGTACAGTGATCACCTATTTTCGGCCCACAATCTTTTTCATGGAAATCCCAGTCATATGAGTCGAGTCCATGCATGCTACGATCACGGTATGAATTTGAAGGGAAAATATTTTTGTGCAGAGCTTAGATTAGGTCTTTCGCTGTCCATAATGCTAAATTGAGGAGGTAAAATATAAATATAAATAGGAAACAGAAGAGAAATGTACAGTGATCACCCATTTTCGGCGCACAATCTTTTTCATGGAAATCCCAGTCATATGAGTCGAGTCCATGCATGCTACGATCAGGGTATGAATTTGAAGGCAAAATAATTTTGTGCAGATCTTAGATTAGGTCTTTCACTGTCCATAATGCTAAATTGAGGAGGTAAAACAGAAATATAAATAGGAAACAGAAGAGAAATGTACAGTGATCACCCATTTTCGGCCCACAATCTTTTTCATGGAAATCCCAGTCATATGAGTCGAGTCCATGCATGCTACGATCACGGTATGAATTTGAAGGCAAAATATTTTTGTGCAGAGCTTAGATTAGGTCTTTCCCTGGCCATAATGCTAAATTGAGGAGGTAAAATAGAAATATAAATAGCAAACAGAAGAGAAATGTACAGTGATCACACATTTTTGGCCCACAATCTTTTTCATGGAAATCCCAGTCATATGAGTCGAGTCCATGCATGCCACGATCACGGTATGAATTTGAAGGCAAAATATTTTTGTGCAGATCTTGATTAGGTCTTTCCCTGTCCATAATGCTAAATTGAGGAGGTAAAATAGAAATAGAAATAGGAAACAGAAGAGAAATGTACAGTGATCACCCATTTTCGACCCACAATCTTTTTCATAGTAATCCCAGTCATATGAGTCGAGTCCATGCATGCTACGATCACGGTATGAATTTGAAGGCAAAATATTTGTGTGCAGAGCTTACATTAAGTCTTTCCCTGGCCATAATACTAAATTGAGGAGGTAAAATATAAATATAAATAGGAAACAGAAGAGAAATGTACAGTGATCAGCCATTTTCTGCCCACAATCTTTTTCATGGAAATCCCAGTCCTATGAGTCGAGTCCATGCATGCTACGATCACGGTATGAATTTGAAGGCAAAATATTTTTGTGCAGATTTTAGATTAGGTCTTTCCCTGTCCATAATGCTAAATTGAGTAGGTAAAATAGAAATATAAATAGTAAACAGAACAGAAATGTACAGTGATCACCCATTTTTGGCCCACAATCTTTTTCATGGAAATCCCAGTCATATGAGTCGAGTCCATGCATGCTACGATCACGGTATGAATTTGTAGGCAAAATATTTTTGTGCAGATCTTAGATTAGGTCTTTCCCTGTCCATAATGCTAAATTGAGGAGGTAAAATAGAAATATAAATAGGAAACAAAAGAGAAATATACAGTGATCACGCATTTTCGGCTCACAATATATTTCATAGAAATCCCAGTCATATGAGTCGACTCCATGCATGCTACGATCACGGTATGAATGTCAAGGCAAAATATTTTTGTTCAGATTTTAGGTTAGGTCTTTCCCTGTCCATAATGCTAAGTTGAGGAGGTAAAATAGAAATATGAATACGAAACAGAACAGAAATGTACAGTGATCTCCAATTTTTGGCGCACAATCTTTTTCATGGCAATCCCAGTCATATGTGTCGAGTCCATGCATGCTACAATCACGGTATGAATTTGAAGGCATATTTTTGTGCAGATTTTAGATTAGATCTTTCCCTGTCCATAATGCTAAATTGAGGAGGTAAAAAAGGAAATATGAATACGAAACAGAAGAGAAATGTACAGTGATCACCCATTTTCGGCCCACAATATTTTTCATGGAAATCCCAGTCATATGAGTCGAGTTCATGCATGCTACGATCACGGTATGAATTTGAAGGCAAAATATTTTTGTGCTGATCTTAGATTAGGTCTTTCCCTGGCCATAATGCTAAATTGAGGAGGTAAAATATAAATATAAATAGGAAACAGAAGAGAAATGTACAGTGATCACCCATTTTCGGCCCACTATTTTTTCATGGAAATCCCAGTCATATGAGTCGAGTCCATGCATGCTACGATCACGGTATGAATTTGAAGGGAAAATATTTTTGTGCAGATTTTAGATTAGGTCTTTCCCTGTCCATAATGCTAAATTGAGGAGGTAAAATAGAAATATAAATAGTAAACAGAACAGAAATGTACAGTGATCACCCATTTTTGGCCCACAATCTTTTTCATGGAAATCCCAGTCATATGAGTCGAGTCCATGCATGCTACGATCACGGTATGAATTTGACGGCAAAATATTTTTGTACAGAGCTTACATTAGGTCTTTCCCTGTCCATAATGCTAAATTCAGGACGTAAAATAGAAATATAAATAGTAAACAGAACAGAAATGTACAGTGATCACCCATTTTTGTCCCACAATCTTTTTCATGGAAATCCCAGTCATATGAGTCGAGTCCATGCATGCTACGATCACGGTATGAATTTGAAGGCAAAATATTTTTATGCAGATTTTAGATTAGGTCTTTCCCTGTCCATAATGCTAAATTGAGGAGGTAAAATAGAAATATAAATAGGAAACAGAAGAGAAATGTACAGTGACCACCCATTTTCGGCCCACAGTCTTTTTCATGGAAATCCCAGTCATATGAGTCGAGTCCATGCATGCTACGTTCACGGTATGAATTTGGAGGCAAAATATTTTTGTGCAGATCTTAGATTTGGACTTTCCCTGTCCATAATGCTAAATTGAGGAGGTAAAATATAAATATAAATAGGAAACAGAAGAGAAATGTACAGTGATCACCTATTTTCGGCCCACAATCTTTTTCATGGAAATCCCAGTCATATGAGTCGAGTCCATGCATGCTACGATCACGGTATGAATTTGTAGGCAAAATATTTTTGTGCAGATCTTAGATTAGGTCTTTCCCTGTCCATAATGCTAAATTGAGGAGGTAAAATATAAATATAAATAGGAAACAAAAGAGAAATATACAGTGATCACGCATTTTCGGCCCACAATCTTTTTCATAGAAATCCCAGTCATATGAGTCGACTCCATGCATGCTACGATCACGGTATGAATGTCAAGGCAAAATATTTTTGTGCAGATTTTAGGTTAGGTCTTTCCCTGTCCATAATGCTAAGTTGAGGAGGTAAAATAGAAATATGAATACGAAACAGAACAGAAATGTAAAGTGATCACCAATTTTCGGCGCACAATCTTTTTCATTGAAATCCCAGTCATATGAGTCGAGTCCATGCATGCTACGATCACGGTATGAATTTGAAGGCAAAATATTTTTATGCAGATTTTAGATTAGGTCTTTCCCTGTCCATAATGCTAAATTGAGGTGGTAAAATAGAAATATATATAGGAAACAGAAGAGAAATGTACAGTGATCACCCATTTTTGGCCCACAATCTTTTTCATGGAAATCCCAGTCTTATGAGTCGAGTCCATGCATGCTACGATCACGGTATGAATTTGAAGGCAAAATATTTTTGTGCAGATCTTAGATTAGGTCTTTCCCTGTCCATAATGCTAAGTTGAGGAGGTAAAATAGAAATATGAATACGAAACAGAACAGAAATGTACAGTGATCACCAATTTTTGGCGCACAATCTTTTTCATGGAAATCCCAGTCATATGAGTCGAGTCCATGCATGCTACAATCACGGTATGAATTTGAAGGCATATTTTTGTGCAGATTTTAGATTAGATCTTTCCCTGTCCATAATGCTAAATTGAGGAGGTAAAAAAGGAAATATGAATACGAAACAGAACAGAAATGTACAGTGATCACCCATTTTCGGCCCACAATATTTTTCATGGAAATCCCAGTCATATGAGTCGAGTCCATGCATGCTACGATCACGGTATGAATTTGAAGGCAAAATATTTTTGTGCTGATCTTAGATTTGGTCTTTCCCTGTCCATATTGCTAAATTGAGGAGGTAAAATATAAATATAAATAGGAAACAGAAGAGAAATGTATAGTGATCACCTATTCTCGGCCCACAATCTTTTTCATGGAAATCCCAGTCATATTTGTCGAGTCCATGCATGCTACGATCACGGTATGAATTTGAAGGCAAAATATTTTTGTGCTGATCTTAGATTTGGTCTTTCCCTGTCCATATTGCTAAATTGAGGAGGTAAAATATAAATATAAATAGGAAACAGAAGAGAAATGTATAGTGATCACCTATTCTCGGCCCACAATCTTTTTCATGGAAATCCCAGTCATATGAGTCGAGTCCATGCATGCTACGATCACGGTATGAATTTGTAGGCAAAATATTTTTGTGCAGAGCTCAGATTATGTCTTTCCCTGTCCATAATGCTAAATTGAGGAGGGAAAATATAAATATAAATAGGAAACAGAATAGAAATGTACAGTGAACACCCATTTTCCGCCCACAATCTTTTTCATGGAAATCCCAGTCATATGAGTCGAGTCCATGCATGCTACGATCACGGTATGAATTTGAAGGCAAAATATTTTTGTGCAGATTTTAGATTAGGTCTGTCCCTGTCCATAATGCTAAATTGAGGAGGTAAAATAGAAATATGAATAGGAAACAGAAGAGAAATGTACAGTGATCACCCATTTTCCGCCAACAATCTTTTTCATGGAAATCCCAGTCATATGAGTCGAGTCCATGCATGCTACAATCACGGTATGAATTTGAAGGCATAATATTTTTGTACAGATTTTAGATTAGGTCTTTCCCTGTCCATAATGCTAAGTTGAGGTGGTAAGATAGAAATATGAATACAAAACAGAACAGAAATGTACAGTGATCACCAATATTCGGCGCACAATCTTTTTCATGGAAATCCCAGTCATATGAGTCGAGTCCATGCATGCTACAATCACGGTATGAATTTGAAGGCATATTTTTGTGCAGATTTTAGATTAGATCTTTCCCTGTCCATAATGCTAAATTGAGGAGGTAAAATATAAATATAAATAGGAAAAAGAAGAGAAATGTACAGTGATCACCCATTTTCGGCCCACAATCTTTTTCATGGAAATCCCAGTCATATGAGTCGAGTCCATGCATGCTACGATCACGGTATGAATTTGAAGGCAAAATATTTTTGTGCAGATTTTAGATTAGGTCTGTCCCTGTCCATAATGCTAAATTGAGGAGGTAAAATAGAAATATGAATAGGAAACAGTAGAGAAATGTACAGTGATCACCCATTTTCCGCCAACGATCCTTTTCATGGAAATCCCAGTCATATGAGTCGAGTCCATGCATGCTACAATCACGGTATGAATTTGAAGGCATAATATTTTTGTGCAGATTTTAGATTAGGTCTTTCCCTGTCCATAATGCTATGTTGAGGAGGTAAGATAGTAATATGAATACAAAACAGAACAGAAATGTACACTGATCACCAATTTTTGGTGCACAATCTTTTTCATGCAAATCCCAGTTATATGAGTCGAGTCCATGCATGCTACAATAACGGTATGAATTTGAAGGCCTAATATTTTTGTGCAGATTTTAGGTTAGTTCTTTCCCTGTCCATAATGCTAAGTTGAGGAGGTAAAATAGAAATATGAATACGAAACAGAACAGTAATGTACAGTGATCACCAATTTTCGGCACACAATCTTTTTCATGGAAATCCCAGTCATATGAGTCGTGTCCATGCATGCTGCAATCACGGTATGAATTTGAAGGCATATTTTTGTGCAGATTTTAGATTAGATCTTTCCCTGTCCATAATGCTAAATTGAGGAGGTAAAATAGAAATATGAATACGAAACAGAACAGAAATGTACAGAGATCACCCATTTTCGGCCCACAATATTTTTCATGGAATTCCCAGTCATATGAGTCGAGTCCATGCATGCTACGATCACGGTATGAATTTGAAGGCAAAATATTTTTGTGCAGATTTTAGATTAGGTCTTTGCTTGTCCATAATGCTAAATTGAGGAGGTAAAATAGAAATATAAATAGTAAACAGAAGAGAAATGTACAGTGATCACCCATTTTCGGCCCACAATTATTTTCATGGAAATCCCAGTCATATGAGTCGAGTCCATGCATGCTACGATCATGGTATGAATTTGAAGGCAAAATGTTTTTGTGCAGATCTTAGATTAGGTCTTTCCCTGTCCATAATGCTAAATTGATGATGTAAATATAAATATAAATAGGAAACAGAAGAGAAATGTACAGTGATCACCCAT
Source organism: Acanthosepion lycidas (assembly GCA_963932145.1). Taxonomy (NCBI): domain Eukaryota; kingdom Metazoa; phylum Mollusca; class Cephalopoda; order Sepiida; family Sepiidae; genus Acanthosepion; species Acanthosepion lycidas. The sequence continues at coordinate 6,219,844 of OZ010604.1, read as the reverse complement.
TTTCGGACCACAATCATTTTCATGGAAATCCCAGTCATATGAGTCGAGTCCATGCATGCTTTGATCACGGTATGAATTTGAAGGGAAAATATTTTTGTGCAGAGCTTAGATTAGGTCTTTCCCTGGCCATAATGCTAAATTGAGGAAGTAAAATAGAAATATAAATAGGAAACAATAGAGAAATGTACAGTGATCACCGATTTTCGGGCCACAATCTTTTTCATGGAAATCCCAGTCATATGAGTCGAGTCCATGCATGCTACGATCACGGTATGAATTTGAAGGCAAAATATTTTTGTGCAGATTTTAGATTAGGTCTTTCCCTGTCCATAATGCTAAATTGAGGAGGTAAAATAGAAATATAAATAGGAAACAGAAGAGAAATGTACAGTGATCACCCATTTTCGGCCCACTATCTTTTTCATGGAAATCCCAGTCATATGAGTCGAGTCCATGCATGCTACGATCACGGTATGAATTTGAAGGGAAAATATTTTTGTGCAGATTTTAGATTATGTCTTTCCCTGGCCATAATGCTAAATTGAGGAGGTAAAATAGAAATATAAATAGGAAACAGAAGAGAAATATACATTGATCACCCATTTTCGGGCACAATCTTTTTCATGGAAATCCCAGTCATATGAGTCGAGTCCATGCATGCTACAATCACGGTATGAATTTGAAGGCATAATATTTTTGTGCAGATTTTAGATTAGGTCATTCCCTGTCCATAATGATAAGTTGAGGAGGTAAGATAGAAATATAAATAGGAAACAGAACAGAAATGTACAGTGATCACCCACTTTCGGCCCAAAATCTTTTTCATGGAAATCCCAGTCATATGAGTCGAGTCCATGTATGCTACGATCTCGGTATGAATTTGAAGGCAAAATATTTTTGTGCAGATTTTAGATTAGGTCTTTCCCTGTCCATAATGCTAAATTGAGGAGGTAAAATAGAAATATAAATAGGAAACTGAATAGAAATGTACAGTGATCACCCATTTTCTGCCCAAAATCTTTTTCATGGAAATCCCAGTCATATGAGTCGAGTCCATGCATGCTACGATCACGGTATGAATTTCAAGGCAAAATATTTTTGTGCAGATTTTAGATTAGGTCTTTCCCTGTCCATAATGCTAAATTGAGGAGGTAAAATATAAATATAAATAGGAAACAGAAGAGAAATGTACAGTGATCACCCATTTTCCGCCAACAATCTTTTTCATGGAAATCCCAGTCATATGAGTCGAGTCCATGCATGCTACAATAACGGTATGAATTTGAAGGCATAATATTTTTGTGCAGATTTTAGGTTAGGTCTTTCCCTGTCCATAATGGTAAGTTGAGGAGGTAAAATAGAAATATGAATACGAAACAGAACAGTAATGTACAGTGATCACCAATTTTCGGCAACCAATCTTTTTCATGGAAATCCCAGTCATATGAGTCGAGTCCATGCATGCTGCAATCACGGTATGAATTTGAAGGCATATTTTTGTGCAGATTTTAGATTAGATCTTTCCGTGTCCATAATGCTAAATAGAGGAGGTAAAATAGAAATATGAATACGAAACAGAACAGAAATGTACAGTGATCACCCATTTTCGGCCCACAATCTTTTTCATGGAAATCCCAGTCATATGAGTCGAGTCCATGCATGCTACGATCACGGTATGAATATGTAGGCAAAATATTTTCGTGCAGACTTTAGATTAGGACTTTCCCTGTCCATAATGCTAAATTGAGGAGGTAAAATAGAAATATAAATAGGAAACAGAAGAGAAATGTACGGTGATCACCCATTTTCGGCCCACAATCTTTTTCATGGAAATCCCAGTCATATGAATCGTGTCCATGCATGCTACGATAACGGTATGAATTTGAAGGCAAAATATTTTTGTGCAGATCTTAGATTAGGTCTTTCACTGTCCATAATGCTAAATTGAGGAGGTGAAATATAAATAGGAAACAAAAGAGAAATATACAGTGATCACGCATTTTCGGCCCACAATCTTTTTCATAGAAATCCCAGTCATATGAGTAGAGTCCATGCATGCTACGATCACGGTATGAATTTGAAGGCGAAGTATTTTTGTGCAGATCTTAGATTTGGTCTTTCCCTGTCCATAATGCTAAATTGAGGAGGTAAAATATAAATATAAATAGGAAACAGAAGAGAAATGTACAGTGATCATCCATTTTCGGCCCACTATCTTTTTCATGGAAGTCCCAGTCATATGAGTCGAGTCCATGCATGCTACGATCATGGTATGAATTTGAAGGCAAAATATTTTTGTGCAGATTTTAGATTAGGTCTTTCCCTGTCCATAATGCTAAATTGAGGAGGTAAAATAGAAATATAAATAGTAAACAGAAGAGAAATGTACAGTGATCACCCATTTTCGGCCCACAATTATTTTCATGGAAATCCCAGTCATATGAGTCGAGTCCATGCATGCTACGATCATGGTATGAATTTGAAGGCAAAATGTTTTTGTGCAGATCTTAGATTAGGTCTTTCCCTGTCCATAATGCTAAATTGATGATGTAAATATAAATATAAATAGGAAACAGAAGAGAAATGTACAGTGATCACCCATTTTCAGACAACAATCATTTTCATGGAAATCCCAGTCATATGAGTCGAGTCCATGCATGCTTTGATCACGGTATGAATTTGAAGGGAAAATATTTTTGTGCAGAGCTTAGATTAGGTCTTTCCCTGGCCATAATGCTAAATTGAGGAAGTAAAATAGAAATATAAATAGGAAACAATAGAGAAATGTACAGTGATCACCCATTTTCGGGCCACAATCTTTTTCATGGAAATCCCAGTCATATGAGTCGAGTCCATGCATGCTACGATCACGGTATGAATTTGAAGGCAAAATATTTTTGTACAGTGCTTACATTAGGTCTTTCCCTGGCCATAATGCTAAATTGAGGAGGTAAAATAGAAATATAAATAGGAAACAGAAGAGAAATGTACAGTGATCACCCATTTTCGGCCCACAATCTTTTTCATGGAAATCCCAGTCATATGAGTCGAGTCCATTCATGCTACGATCACGGTATGAATTTGAACGCTAAATATTTTTGTGCAGATCTTAGATTAGGTCTTTCCCTGTCCATAATGCTAAATTGAGGAGGTAAAATAGAAATATCAATAGGAAAGAGAAGAGAAATGTACAGTGATCAACCATTTTTGGCCCACAATCTTTTTCATGGAAATCCCAGTCATATGAGTCGAGTCCATGCATGCTACGATCACGGTATGAATTTGAAGGCAAAATATTTTTGTGCAGATCTTAGATTAGGTCTTTCCCTGGCCATAATACTAAATTGAGGAGGTAAAATAGAAATATAAATAGGAAACAGAAGAGAAATGTACAGTGATCACCCATTTTCGGCCCACAATCTTTTTCATGGTAATCCCAGTCATATTTGTCGAGTCCATTCATGCTACGATCACGGTATGAATTTGAAGACAAAATATTTTTGTGCAGATTCTAGATTAGGTCTTTCCCTGTCCATAATGCTAAATTGAGGAGGTACAATAGAAATATAAATAGGAAACAGAAGAGAAATGTACAGTGATCACCCATTTTTTGCCCACAATCTTTTTCATGGAAATCCCAGTCATATGAGTCGAGTCCATGCATGCTACGATCACGGTATGAATTTGACGCCAAAATATTTTTGTGCAGATCTTGATTAGGTCTTTCCCTGTCCATAATGCTAAATTGAGGATGGAAAATATAAATATAAATAGGAAACAGAAGAGAAATGTACAGTGATCACCCATTTTCGGCCCGCAATCTTTTTCATGCTAATCCCAGTCATATGAGTCGAGTCCATGCATGCTACGATCACGGTATGAATTTGAAGGCAAAATATTTTTGTGCAGATTCTAGATTAGGTCTTTCCCTGTCCATAATGCTAAATTGAGGAGGTACAATAGAAATATAAATAGGAAACAGAAGAGAAATGTACAGTGATCACCCATTTTCTGCCCACAATCTTTTTCATGGAAATCCCAGTCATATGAGTCCATGCATGCTACGATCACCGTATGAATTTGAAAGCAAAATATTTTTGTGCAGATCTTAGATTAGGTCTTTCCATGTCCATAATGCTAAATTTAGGAGGTAAAATAGAAATATAAATAGGAAACAAAAGAGAAATGTACAGTGATCACCCACTTTCGGCCCACAATCTTTTTCACGGAAATCCCACTCATATGAGACGAGTCCATAAATGCTACGATCACGGTATGAATTTGAAGGCAAAATATTTTTGTGCAGTGCTTTGATTATGTCTTTCCCTGGCCATAATGCTAAATTGAGGAGGTAAAATAGAAATATAAATAGAATACAGAAGAGAAATGTACAGTGATCACCCATTTTCGGCCCACAATCTTTTTCATGGAAATCCCAGTCATATGAGTCGAGTCCATGCATGCTCCGATCACAGTATGAATTTGAAAGAAAAATATTTTTGTGCAGATTTTAGATTAGGTCTTTCCCTGTCCATAATGCTAAATTGAGGAGGTAAAATAGAAATATAAATAGGAAACAGAAGTGAAATGTTCAGTGATCACCCATTTTCGGCCCACAATCTTTTTCATGGAAATCCCAGTCGTATGAGTCGAGTCCATGCATGCTACGATCACGGTATGAATTTGAAGGCAAAATATTTTTGTGCAGATTCTAGATTAGGTCTTTCCTTGTCCATAATGCTAAATTGAGGATGTACAATAGAAATATAAATAGGAAATAAAGGAGAAATGTACAGTGATCACCCAATTTCGGCCCACAATCTTTTCATGGAAATCCCAGTCATATGAGTAGAGTCCATGCATGCTACGATCACGGTATGAATTTGAAGGCAAAATATTTTTGTGCAGATATTAGATTAGGTCTTTCCCTGTCCATAATGCTAAATTGAGGAGGTAAAATATAAATATAAATAGGAAACAGAAGAGAAATGTACAGTGATCACCCATTTTCGGCCCACAATCTTTTTCATGGAAATCCCAGTCATATGAGTCGAGTCCATGCATGCTACGATCACGGTATGAATTTGAAGGCAAAATATTTTTGTACAGAGCTTAGATTAGGTCTTTCCCTGTCCATAATGCTAAATTGAGGAGGTAAAATAGAAATATAAATAGGAAACAGAAGAGAAATGTACAGTGATCACCCATTTTCGGCCCACAATCTTTTTCATGGAAATCCCAGTCATATGAGTCGAGTCCATGCATGCTACGTTCACGGTATGAATTTGAAGGCAAAATATTTTTGTGCAGATCTTAGATTAGGTCATTCCCTGTCCATAATGCTAAATTGAGGAGGTAAAATAGAAATATAAATAGGAAACGGAAGAGAAATGTACAGTGATCACCTATTTTCGGCCCACAATCTTTTTCATGGAAATCCCAGTCATATGAGTCGAGTCCATGCATGCTACGATCACGGTATGAATTTGAAGGCAAAATATTTTTGTGCAGATTTTAGATTACGTCTTTCCCTGTCCATAATGCTAAATTGAGGAGGTAAAATAGAAATATAAATAGGAAACAGAAGAGAAATGTACAGTGATCACCCATTTTCGGCCCACAATCTTTTTCATGGAAATCCCAGTCATATGAGTCGAGTCCATGCATGCTACAATCACAGTATGAATTTGAATGCAAAATATTTGTGTGCCGAGCTTAGATAATATCTTTCCCTCTCCATAATGCTAAATTGAGGAGGTAAAATATAAATATAAATAGGAAACAGAAGAGAAATGTACAGTGTTCACCCATTTTCGGCCAACAATATTTTTCATGGAAATCCCAGTCATATGAGTCGAGTCCATGCATGCTACGATCACGGTATGAATTTGAAGGCAAAATATTTTTGTGCAGAGCTTAGATTAGGTTTTTCCCTGTCCATAATGCTAAATTTAGGAGGTAAAATATAAATATAAATAGGAAACAGAAGAGAAATGTTCAGTGATCACCCATTTTCGGCCCACAATTTTTTCATGGAAATCCCAGTCATATGAGTCGAGTCCATGCATGCTACGATCACAGTATGAATTTGAAAGCAAAATATTTTTGTGCAGATTTTAGATTAGGTCTTTCCCTGTCCATAATGCTAAATTGAGGAGGTAAAATAGAAAGATAAATAGGGAAGAGAAGAGAAATGTACAGTTATCACCCATTTTCGGCCCACAATCTTTTTCATGGAAATCCCAGTCATATGAGTCGTGTCCATGCATGCTACAATCACAGTATGAATTTGAAGGCAAAATATTTGTGTGCCGAGCTTAGATAATATCTTTCCCTCTCCATAATGCTAAATTGAGGAGGTAAAATATAAATATAAATAGGAAACAGAAGAGAAATGTACAGTGATCACCCATTTTCGGCCAACAATATTTTTCATGGAAATCCCAGTCATATGAGTCCATGCATGCTACGATCACTGTATGAATTTGAAGGCAAAATATTTTTGTGCAGAGCTTAGATTAGGTCTTTCCCTGGCCATAATACTAAATTGAGGAGGTAAAATATAAATATAAATAGGAAACAGAAGAGAAATGTACAGTGATCACCCATTTTCTGCCCACAATCTTTTTCATGGAAATCCCAGTCATATGAGTCCATGCATGCTACGATCACCGTATGAATTTGAAAGCAAAATATTTTTGTGCAGATCTTAGATTAGGTCTTTCCATGTCCATAATGCTAAATTTAGGAGGTAAAATAGAAATATAAATAGGAAACAAAAGAGAAATGTACAGTGATCACCCACTTTCGGCCCACAATCTTTTTCACGGAAATCCCACTCATATGAGACGAGTCCATAAATGCTACGATCACGGTATGAATTTGAAGGCAAAATATTTTTGTGCAGTGCTTTGATTATGTCTTTCCCTGGCCATAATGCTAAATTGAGGAGGTAAAATAGAAATATAAATAGAATACAGAAGAGAAATGTACAGTGATCACCCATTTTCGGCCCACAATCTTTTTCATGGAAATCCCAGTCATATGAGTCGAGTCCATGCATGCTCCGATCACAGTATGAATTTGAAAGAAAAATATTTTTGTGCAGATTTTAGATTAGGTCTTTCCCTGTCCATAATGCTAAATTGAGGAGGTAAAATAGAAATATAAATAGGAAAGAGAAGAGAAATGTTCAGTGATCACCCATTTTCGGCCCACAATCTTTTTCATGGAAATCCCAGTCGTATGAGTCGAGTCCATGCATGCTACGATCACGGTATGAATTTGAAGGCAAAATATTTTTGTGCAGATTCTAGATTAGGTCTTTCCTTGTCCATAATGCTAAATTGAGGATGTACAATAGAAATATAAATAGGAAATAAAGGAGAAATGTACAGTGATCACCCAATTTCGGCCCACAATCTTTTCATGGAAATCCCAGTCATATGAGTAGAGTCCATGCATGCTACGATCACGGTATGAATTTGAAGGCAAAATATTTTTGTGCAGATATTAGATTAGGTCTTTCCCTGTCCATAATGCTAAATTGAGGAGGTAAAATATAAATATAAATAGGAAACAGAAGAGAAATGTACAGTGATCACCCATTTTCGGCCCACAATCTTTTTCATGGAAATCCCAGTCATATGAGTCGAGTCCATGCATGCTACGATCACGGTATGAATTTGAAGGCAAAATATTTTTGTACAGAGCTTAGATTAGGTCTTTCCCTGTCCATAATGCTAAATTGAGGAGGTAAAATAGAAATATAAATAGGAAACAGAAGAGAAATGTACAGTGATCACCCATTTTCGGCCGAGAATCTTTTTCATGGAAATCCCAGTCATATGAGTCGAGTCCATGCATGCTACGTTCACGGTATGAATTTGAAGGCAAAATATTTTTGTGCAGATCTTAGATTAGGTCATTCCCTGTCCATAATGCTAAATTGAGGAGGTAAAATAGAAATATAAATAGGAAACGGAAGAGAAATGTACAGTGATCACCTATTTTCGGCCCACAATCTTTTTCATGGAAATCCCAGTCATATGAGTCGAGTCCATGCATGCTACGATCACGGTATGAATTTGAAGGCAAAATATTTTTGTGCAGATTTTAGATTACGTCTTTCCCTGTCCATAATGCTAAATTGAGGAGGTAAAATAGAAATATAAATAGGAAACAGAAGAGAAATGTACAGTGATCACCCATTTTCGGCCCACAATCTTTTTCATGGAAATCCCAGTCATATGAGTCGAGTCCATGCATGCTACAATCACAGTATGAATTTGAATGCAAAATATTTGTGTGCCGAGCTTAGATAATATCTTTCCCTCTCCATAATGCTAAATTGAGGAGGTAAAATATAAATATAAATAGGAAACAGAAGAGAAATGTACAGTGTTCACCCATTTTCGGCCAACAATATTTTTCATGGAAATCCCAGTCATATGAGTCGAGTCCATGCATGCTACGATCACGGTATGAATTTGAAGGCAAAATATTTTTGTGCAGAGCTTAGATTAGGTTTTTCCCTGTCCATAATGCTAAATTTAGGAGGTAAAATATAAATATAAATAGGAAACAGAAGAGAAATGTTCAGTGATCACCCATTTTCGGCCCACAATTTTTTCATGGAAATCCCAGTCATATGAGTCGAGTCCATGCATGCTACGATCACAGTATGAATTTGAAAGCAAAATATTTTTGTGCAGATTTTAGATTAGGTCTTTCCCTGTCCATAATGCTAAATTGAGGAGGTAAAATAGAAAGATAAATAGGGAAGAGAAGAGAAATGTACAGTTATCACCCATTTTCGGCCCACAATCTTTTTCATGGAAATCCCAGTCATATGAGTCGTGTCCATGCATGCTACAATCACAGTATGAATTTGAAGGCAAAATATTTGTGTGCCGAGCTTAGATAATATCTTTCCCTCTCCATAATGCTAAATTGAGGAGGTAAAATATAAATATAAATAGGAAACAGAAGAGAAATGTACAGTGATCACCCATTTTCGGCCAACAATATTTTTCATGGAAATCCCAGTCATATGAGTCCATGCATGCTACGATCACTGTATGAATTTGAAGGCAAAATATTTTTGTGCAGAGCTTAGATTAGGTCTTTCCCTGGCCATAATACTAAATTGAGGAGGTAAAATATAAATATAAATAGGAAACAGAAGAGAAATGTACAGTGATCACCCATTTTCTGCCCACAAACTTTTTCATGGAAATCCCAGTCATATGAGTCGAGTCCATGCATGCTACGATCACGGTATGAATTTGAAGGCTAAATATTTTTGTGCAGATCTTAGATTAGGTCTTTCCCTGTCCATAATGCTAAATTGAGGAGGTAAAATATAAATATAAATAGGAAACAGAAGAGAAATGTACAGTTATCACCCATTTTCGGACCACAATCTTTTTCATGGAAATCCCAGTCATATGAGTCAAGTCCATGCATGCTACGATCACGGTATGAATTTGAAGGCAAAATATTTTTGTGCAGATCTTAGATTAGGTCTTTCCCTGTCCATAATGCTAAATTGAGGAGGTAAAATAGAAATATAAATAGGAAACAGAAGAGAAATGTACAGTGATCACCCATTTTCGGCCCACAATCTTTTTCATGGAAATCCCAGTCATATGAGCTGAGTCCATGCATGCTACGATCACAGTATGAATTTGAAGGCAAAATATTTTTGTGCAGAGCTTAGATTAGGTCTTTCCCTGTCCATAATGCTAAATTGAGGAGGTAAAATAGAAATATAAATATGAAACAGAAGAGAAATGTACAGTGATCACCCATTTTCGGCCCACAATCTTTTTCATGGAAATCCCAGTTATATGAGCCGAGTCCATGCATGCTACGATCACGGTATGAATTTGAAGGCAAAATATTTTTGTGCAGAGCTTAGATTAGGTCTTTCCCTGTCCATAATGCTAAATTGAGGAGGTAAAATAGAAATATAAATAGGAAACAGAAGAGAAATGTACAGTAATCACCCATTTTCGGCCCACAATCTTTTTCATGGAAATCCCAGTCATATGAGTCGATTCCATGTATGCTACGATAACGGTATGAATTTAAGGCAAAATATTTTTGTGCAGATCTTAGATTAGGTCTTTCCCTGTCCATAATGCTAAATTGAGGAGGTAAAATATAAATATAAATAGGAAACAGAAAACAGAAGAGAAATGTACAGTGATCACCCATTTTCGGCCCACAATCTTTTTCATGGAAATCCCAGTCATATGCGTCGAGTTCATGCATGCTACGATCACGGTATGAATTTGAAGGCAAAATATTTTTGTGCAGATCTTAGATTAGGTCTTTCCCTGGCCATAATACTAAATTGAGGAGGTAAAATATAAATATAAATAGGAAACAGAAGAGAAATGTACAGTGATCACCCATTTTCTGCCCACAAACTTTTTCATGGAAATCCCAGTCATATGAGTCGAGTCCATGCATGCTACGATCACGGTATGAATTTGAAGGCTAAATATTTTTGTGCAGATCTTAGATTAGGTCTTTCCCTGTCCATAATGCTAAATTGAGGAGGTAAAATATAAATATAAATAGGAAACAGAAGAGAAATGTACAGTTATCACCCATTTTCGGACCACAATCTTTTTCATGGAAATCCCAGTCATATGAGTCAAGTCCATGCATGCTACGATCACGGTATGAATTTGAAGGCAAAATATTTTTGTGCAGATCTTAGATTAGGTCTTTCCCTGTCCATAATGCTAAATTGAGGAGGTAAAATATAAATATAAATAGGAAACAGAAGAGAAATGTACAGTGATCACCCATTTTCGGCCCACAATCTTTTTCATGGAAATCCCAGTCATATGAGTCGATTCCATGCATGCTACGATCACGGTATGAATTTAAGGCAAAATATTTTTGTGCAGATCTTAGATTAGGTCTTTCCCTGTCCATAATGCTAAATTGAGGTGGTAAAATATAAATATAAATAGGAAACAGAAGAGAAATGTACAGTGATCACCCATTTTCGCCCCACAAACTTTTTCATGGAAATCCCAGTCATATAAGTCAAGTCCATGCATGCTACGATCACGGTATGAATTTGAAGGCAAAATATTTTTGTGCAGATCTTAGATTAGGTCTTTCCCTGTCCATAATGCTAAATTGAGGAGGTAAAATATAAATAGGAAACAGAAGAGAAATGTACAGTAATCACCCATTTTCGGCCCACAATCTTTTTCATGGAAATCCCAGTCATATGAGTCGAGTCCATGCATGCTACGATCACGGTATGAATTTGAAGGCAAAATATTTTTGTGCAGATTTTAGATTAGGTCATTCCCTGTCCATAATGCTAAATTGAGGAGGTAAAATAGAAATATAAATGGGAAACAGAAGAGAAATGTACAGTGATCACCCATTTTCGGCCCACAATCTTTTTCATGCAAATCCCAGTCATATGAGTCAATCCATGCATGCTACGATCACGTTTTGAATTTGAAGGCAAAATATTTTTGTGCAGATCTTAGATTAGGTCTTTCCCTGTCCATAATGCTAAATTGAGGAGGTAAAATAGAAATATAAATATGAAACAGAAGAGAAATGTACAGTGATCACCCATTTTCGGCCCACAATCTTTTTCATGGAAATCCCAGTCATATGAGTCGAGTCCATGCATGCTACGATCATGGTATGCATTTTAAGGCAAAATATTTTTGTGCAGATCTTAGATGAGGTATTTCCCTGTCCATAATGATAAATTGAGTAGGTAAAATATAAATATAAATAGGAAACAGAAGAGAAATGTACAGTGATCACCCATTTTCTGCCCACAATCTTTTTCATGGAAATCCCAGTCATATGAGTCGAGTCCATGCATGCTACGATCACGGTATGAATTTGAAGGCAAAATATTTTTGTGCAGATCTTAGATTAGGTCTTTCCCTGTCCATAATGCTAAATTGAGGAGGTAAAATAGAAATATAAATAGGAAACAGAAGAGAAATGTACAGTGATCACCCATTTTCGGCCCACAATCTTTTTCATGGAAATCCCAGTCATATGAGCCGAGTCCATGCATGCTACGATCACGGTATGAATTTGAAGGCAAAATATTTTTGTGCAGAGCTTAGATTAGGTCTTTCCCTGTCCATAATGCTAAATTGAGGAGGTAAAATAGAAATATGAATAGGAAACAGAAGAGAAATGTACAGTAATCACCCATTTTCGGCCCACAATCTTTTTCATGGAAATCCCAGTCATATGAGTCGATTCCATGCATGCTACGATCACGGTATGAATTTAAGTCAAAATATTTTTGTGCAGATTTTAGATTAGGTCTTTCCCTGTCCATAATGCTAAATTGAGGAGGTAAAATAGAAATATAAATAGGAAACAGAAGAGAAATGTACAGTGATCACCCATTTTCGGCCCACAATCTTTTTCATGGAAATCCCAGTCATATGAGTTGAGTCCATGAATGCTACGGTCACGGTATGAATTTAAAGGCAACATATTTTTGTGCCGATCTTAGATGAGGTCTTTCCCTATCCATAATGCTAAATTAAGGAGGTAAAATAGAAATATAAATAGGAAACAGAAGAGAAATGTACAGTGATCACCCATTTTCTGCCCACAATCTTTTTCATGGAAATACCAGTCATATGAGTCGAGTCCATGCATGCTACGATCATGGTATGAATTTGAAGGCAAAATATTTTTTTGCAGATCTTAGATTAGGTCTTTCACTGCCCATAATGCTAAATTGAGGAAGTAAAATAGAAATAGGAATGGGAAACAGAAGAGAAATGTACAGTGATCACCCATTTTGTGCCCACAATCTTTTTCATGGAAATCCAAGTCATATGAGTCCATATGCATGCTACGATCACGGTATGAATTTGAAGGCAAAATATTTTTTTGCAGAGCTTAGATTAGGTCTTTCCCTGTCCATAATGCTAAATGAAGGAAGTAAAATAGAAATATAAATAGGAAACAGAAGAGAAATGTACAGTTATCACCTATTTTGTGCCCACAATCTTTTTCATGGAAATCCCAGTCATATGAGTCGAGTCCATGCATGCTACGATCACGGTATGAATTTGAAGGCAAAATATTTTTTTGCAGATGTTAGATTAGGTCTTTCACTGTCCATAATGCTAAATTGAGAAAGTAAAATATAAATATAAATAGGAAACAGAAGAGAAATGTACAGTGATCACCCATTTTCTGCCCACAATCTTTTTCATGGAAATTCCAGTCATATGAGTCGAGTCCATGCATGCTACGATCACGGTATGAATTTGAAGGCAAAATATTTTTTTGCAGGTCTTAGATTAGGTCTTTCCATGTCCATAATGCTAAATTGAGGAAGTAAAATAGAAATAGTAATGGGAAATAGAAGAGAAATGTACAGTAATCACCTGTTTTGTGCCCACAATCTTTTTCATGGAAATCCCAGTCATATGAGTCGAGTACATACATGCTACGATCACGGTATGAATTTGAAGGCAAAATATTTTTTTGCAGATCTTAGATTAGGTCTTTCCCTGTCCATACTACTAAATTGAGGAGGTAATTTAGAAATATAAATAGGAAACAGAAGAGAAATGTACAGTGATCACCCATTTTCTGCCCACAATCTTTTTCATGGAAATCCCAGTCATATGAGTCAATTCCATACCTGCTACGATCACGGTATGAATTTGAAGGCAAAATATTTTTTTGCAGATCTTAGATTTGTTCTTTCCCTGTCCATAATGCTAAATTGAGGAAGTAAAATAGAAATATAAATAGGAAACAGAAGAGAAATATACAGTGATCACCCTTTTTCTGCCCACAATATTTTTCATAGAAATCCCAGTCATATGAGTCGAGTCCATGCATGCTACGATCACGGTATGAATTTGAAGGCAAAATATTATTTTGCAGATCTTAGATTAGGTCCTTCCCTGTCCATAATGCTAAATTCAGGAAGTAAAATACAAATATAAATAGGAAACAGAAGAGAAATGTACAGTGATCACCCATTTTCTGCCCACAATATTTTTCATGGAAATCCCAGTCATATGAGTCAAGTCCATACATGCTACGATCACGGTATGAATTTGAAGGCAAAATATTTTTTTGCAGATCTTAGATTAGGTCTTTCCCTGTTCATAATGCTAAATGAAGGAAGTAAAATAGAAATATAAATAGGAAACAGAAGAGAAACGTTCAGTAATCACCCATTTTCTGCCCACAATCATTTTCATGGAAATCCCAGTCATGTGAGTCGAGTCCAGGCATGCTACGATCACGGTATGAATTTGAAGGCAAAATATTTTTTTGCAGAACTTAGATTTGGTCTTTCCCTGTCCATAATGCTAAATTGAGGAGGTAAAATAGAAATATAAATAGGAAACAGAAGTGAAATGTACAGTGATCACCTGTTTTCGGACCACAATCTTTTTCATGGAAATCCCAGTCATATGAGTCGAGTCCGTGCATGCTACGATCACGGTATGAATTTAAAGGCAAAATATTTTTGTGCAGATCTTAGATTAGGGCTTTCCCTGTCCATAATGCTAAATTGAGGAGGTAAAATAGAAATATAAATAGGAAACAGAAGAGAAATGTACAGTGATCACCCATTTTCGGCCCACAATCATTTTCATGAAAATCCCAGTCATATGAGTCGAGCCCATGCATGCTACGATCACGGTATGAATTTGAAGGCAAAATATTTTTTTGCAGATCTTAGATTAGGGCTTTCCCTGTCCATAATGCTAAATTGAGGAGGTAAAATATAAATATAAATAGGAAACAGAAGAGAAATGTACAGTAATCACCAATTTTCTGCACACAATCATTTTCATGGATATCCCTGTCATATGAGTCGAGTCCATGCATGCTACGATCACGGTATGAATTTGAAGGCAAAATATTTTTGTGCTGATCTTACATTAGGTCTTTCCCTGTCCATAATGCTAAATTGAGGAAGTAAAATAGAAATATCAATCAGAAACAGAAGAGAAATGTACAATGATCAGCCATTTTCGGCCCACAATCTTTTTCATGGAAATCCCACTCATATGAGTCGAGTCCATGCATGCTACAATCACGGTATGAATTTGAAGGCAAAATATTTTTTTGCAGATGTTAGATTAGGTCTTTGCCTGTCCATAATGCTAAATTGATGAAGTAAAATATAAATATAAATAGGAAACAACAGAAATGTACAGTGATCACCAATTTTCGGACCACAATTTTTTTTATGGAAATCCCAATCATATGAGTCGAGTCCATGCATGCTACGATCACGGTATGAATTTGAAGGCAAAATATTTTTGTGCAGATATTAGATTAGGGCTTTCCCTGTCCATAATGCTAAATTGAGGATGTAAAATAGAAATATAAATAGGAAACAGAAGAGAAATGTACAGTGATCCCCTATTTTCGGCTCACAATCTTTTTTATGGAAATCCCAGTCATATGAGTCGAGTCCATGCATGCTACGATCACGGTATGAATATGAAGGCAAAATATTTTTTGCAGAGCTTAGATTAGGTCTTTCCCTGTCCATAATGCAAAATTGAGGAGGTAAAATAGAAATATAAATAAGAAAAACAGAAGAGAAATGTACAGTGATCACCCATTTTCTGCCCACAATCTATTTCATGGAAATCCCAGTTACATGAGTCGAGTCCATGCATGCTACGATCACGGTATGAAATTGAAGGCAAAATATTTTCGTGCAGATCTTAGATTAGGTCTTTCCCTATCTATAATGCTAAAATGTGGAAGTAAAATATAAATATGAATAGGAAACAGAAGAGAAATGTACAGTGATCACCCATGTTCTGCCCACAATCTTTTTCATGGAAATCCTAGTCATACTAGTCGAGTCCATGGATGCTACGATCACGGTATGAATTTGAAGGCAAAATATTTTTTTGGTGAGCTTAGATTAGGTCTTTCCGTGTCCATAATGCAAAATTGAGGAGGTAAAATATAAATATAAATAGGAAACAGAAGAGAAATATACAGTGATCACCCATTTTCTGCCCTCAATCTTTTTCATGGACATCCCAATCATATGAGTTGAGTCCATGCATGCTACGATCACGGTATGAATTTGAAGGCAAAATATTTTTTTGCAGAGCTTAGATTACGTCTTTCCCTGTCCATAAAGCTAAATGAAGGAAGTAAAATAGAAATATAAATAGGAAACAGAAGAGAAATGTACAGTGAGCACCCATTTTCTGCCCTCAATCTTTTTCATGGAAATCCAAGTCATATGAGTCGAGTCCATGCATGCTACGATCACGGTATGAATTTGAAGGCAAAATATTTTTGTGCTGATCTTACATTAGGTCTTTCCCTGTCCATAATGCTAAATTGAGGAAGTAAAATAGAAATATCAATCAGAAACAGAAGAGAAATGTACAATGATCAGCCATTTTCGGCCCACAATCTTTTTCATTGAAATCCCACTCATATGAGTCGAGTCCATGCATGCTACAATCACGGTATGAATTTGAAGGCAAAATATTTTTTTGCAGATGTTAGATTAGGTCTTTCCCTGTCCATAATGCTAAATTGATGAAGTAAAATATAAATATAAATAGGAAACAACAGAAATGTACAGTGATCACCTATTTTCGGACCACAATTTTTTTTATGGAAATCCCAATCATATGAGTCGAGTCCATGCATGCTACGATCACGGTATGAATTTGAAGGCAAAATATTTTTGTGCAGATATTAGATTAGGGCTTTCCCTGTCCATAATGCTAAATTGAGGAAGTAAAATATAAATATAAATAGGAAACAGAAGAGAAATGTACAGTGATCACCCATTTTCTGCCTACAATCTTTTTCATGGAAATCCCAGTCATATGAGTCGAGTCCATGCATCCTACGATCACGGTATGAATTTGAAGGGAAAATATTTTTTTGCAGATCTTAGATTAGGTCTTTCCCTGTCCATAATGCAAAATTGAGGAGGTAATATAGAAATATAAATAGGAAACAGAAGAGAAATGTACAGTGATCACGCATTTTCTGCCCACAATGTTTTTCATGGAAATCCCAGTCATATGAGTCGAGTCCATGCATCCTACGATCACGGTATGAATTTGAAGGCAAAATATTTTTTTGCAGATCTTAGATTAGGTCTTTCCCTGTCCATAATGCAAAATTGAGGAGGTAATATAGAAATATAAATAGGAAACAGAAGAGAAATGTACAGTGATCACGCATTTTCTGCCCACAATCTTTTTCATGGAAATCCCAGTCATATGAGTCGAGTCCATGCATCCTACGATCACGGTATGAATTTGAAGGGAAAATATTTTTTTGCAGATCTTAGATTAGGTCTTTCCCTGTCCATAATGCAAAATTGAGGAGGTAATATAGAAATATAAATAGGAAACAGAAGAGAAATGTACAGTGATCACCCATTTTCTGCCTACAAGATTTTCATGGAAATCCCAGTCATATGAGTCGAGTCCATACATGCTACGATCCTTGTATGAATTTGAAGGCAAAATATTTTTTAAATATCTTAGATTAGGTCTTTCCCTGTCCATAATGCTAAATTGAGGAGGTAAATATAAATATAAATAGGAAACAGAAGAGAAATGTACAGTGATCACCCATTTTCGGCCCACAATCTTTTTCATGGAAATCCCAGTCTTATGAGTCGAGTCCATGCATGCTACGATCAAAGTATGAATTTGAAGGCAAAATATTTTTGTGCAGATTTTAGATTAGGTCTTTCACTGTCCATAATGCTAAATTGAGGAGGTAAAATATAAATATAAATAGGAAACAGAAGAGAAATGTACAGTGATCACCCATTTTCGGCCTACAATCTTTTTCATGGAAATCCCAGTCACATGAGTCGAGTCCATACATGCTACGATCAGGGTATGAATTTCAAGGCAAAATATTTTTGTGCAGACCTTCGATTAGGTCATTCCCTGTCCATAATGCTAAATTGAGGAGGTAAAATATAAATATAAATAGGAAACAGAAGAGAAATGTAAAGTGATCACCCATTTTCCGCCCACAAACATTTTCATGGAAATCCCAGTCAGATGAGTCGTGTCCATGCATGCTACGTTCACGGTATGAATTTGAAGGCAAAATATTTTTGTGCAGATTTTAGATTAGGTCTTTCCCTGTCCATAATGCTAAATTGAGGAGGTAAGATAGAAATATAAATAGGAAACAGAAGAGAAATGTACAGTGATCATCCATTTTCAGCCCACAATCTTTTTCATGGAAATCCCAGTCATATGAGTCGAGTCCATGCATGCTACGATCACGGTATGAAATTGAAGGCAAAATATTTTTGTGCAGATTTTAGATTAGGTCTTTCCCTGTCCATAATGCTAAATTGAGGAGGTAAAATAGAAATAAAATAGGGAACAGAAGAGAAATGTACAGTGATCACCCATTTTCGGCCCACAATCTTTTTCATGGAAATCCCAGTCATATGAGTCGAGTCCATGCATGCTACGATCACGGTATGAATTTGAAGGCAAAATATTTTTGTGCAGATCTTAGATTAGATCTTTCGCTGTCCATAATGCTAAATTGAGGAGGTAAAATATAAATATAAATAGGAAACAGAAGAGAATTGTACAGTGAACACCCATTTTCGGCCCACAATCTTTTTCATGGAAATCCCAGTCATATGAGTCGGGTCCATGCATGCTACGATCACGGTATGAATTTGAAGGCAAAATATTTTTGTGCGGAGCTTAGATTAAGTCTTTCCCTGGCCATAATGCTAAATTGAGGAGGTAAAATAGAAATATAAATAGGAAACAGAAGAAAAATGTACAGTGATCACCCATTTTCGGCCCACAATCTTTGTCATGGAAATCCCAGTCATATGAGTCGAGTCCATGCATGCTACGATCACGGTATGAAATTGAAGGCAAAATATTTTTGTGCAGATTTTAGATTAGGTCTTTCCCTGTCCATAATGCTAAATTGAGGAGGTAAGATAGAAATATAAATAGGAAACAGAAGAAAAATGTACAGTGATCACCCATTTTCGGCCCACTATCTTTTTCATGGAAATCCCAGTCATATGAGTCGATTCCAAGCATGCTACGATCACGGTGTGAATTTGAAGGCAAAATATTTTTGTGCAGATTTTAGATTAGGTCTTTCCCTGTCCATAATGCTAAATTGAGGAGGTAAAATAGAAATATAAATAGGAAACAGAAGAGAAATGTACAGTGATCACACATTTTCCGCCCACAATCTTTTTCATTGAAATCCCAGTCATATGAGTCGAGTCCATGCATGCTACGATCACGGTTTGAATTTGAAGGTAAAATATTTTTGGGCAGATTTTAGATTTTGTCTTTCCTTTCCATAATGCTAAATTGAGGAAGTAAAATATAAATATAAATAGGAAACATAAGAGAAATGTACAGTGATCACCCATTTTCGGCCCACAATCTCTTTCATGGAAATCCCAGTCATATGAGTCGAGTCCATGCATGCTACGATGACGGTATGAATTTGAAGGCAAAATATTTTTGTGCAGATTTTAGATTAGGTCTTTCCCTGTCCATAATGCTAAATTGAGGAGGTAAAATAGAAATATAAATAGGAAACAGAAGAGAAATGTACAGTGATCACCCATTTTCGGACCACAATCTTTTTCATGGAAATCCCAGTCATATGAGTCGAGTCCATGCATGCTACGATGACGGTATGAATTTGAAGGCAAAATATTTTTGTGCAGATCTTAGATTTGGTCTTTCCCTCTCCATAATGCTAAATTGAGGAGGTAAAATAGAAATATAAATAGGAAACAGAAGAGAAATGTACAGTGATCACCCCCTTTTTCGGCCCACAATCTTTTTCATGGAAATCCCAGTCATATGAGTCGAGTCCATGCATGCTACGATCACGGTATGAATTTGAAGGCAAAATATTTTTGTGCAGAGGTTAGATTAGTTCTTTCCCTAGCCATAAAGGTAAATTGAGGAGGTAAAATAGACATATAAATAGGAAACAGAAGAGAAATGTACAGTGACCACCCATTTTCGGACCACAATCTTTTTCATGGAAATCCCAGTCATATGAGTTGAGTCCATGCATGCTACGATCACGGTATGAATTTGAAGGCAAAATATTTTTGTGCAGAGCTTTGATTATGTCTTTCCCTGTCCGTAATGCTAAATTGAGGAGATAAAATAGGAATATAAATAGGAAAGAATAGAGAAATGTACAGTGATCACCCATTTTCGGCCCACAATCTTTTTCATGGAAATCCCAGTCATATGAGTTGATTCTATGCATGCTACGATCACGGTATGAATTTGAAGGCAAAATATTTTTTTGCAGATTTTAGATTAGGTCTTTCCCTGTACATAATGCTAAATTGAGGAGGTAAAATAGAAATATAAATAGGAAACAGAAGAGAAATTTACAGTGATCACCAATTTTCGGCCCACAATCTTTTTCATGGAAATCCCAGTCATATGAGTTGAGTCCATGCATGCTACGATCACGGTATGAAATTGAAGGCAAAATATTTTTGTGCAGAGCTTAGATTAGGTCATTCCCTGGCCATAATGCTAAATTCAGGAGGTAAAATATAAATATAAATAGGAAACAGAATAGAAATGTACAGTGATGACCGATTTTCCGCCCACAATCTTTTTCATGGAATTCCCAGTCATATGAGTCGAGTCCATGCATGCTACGATCACGGTATGAATTTCAAGGCAAAATATTTCTGTGCAGATATTAGATTAGGTCTTTCCCTGTCCATAATAATAAATAGAGGAGGTAAAATAGAAATAGAAATAGGAAACAGAAGAGAAATGTTCAGTGATCACCCATTTTCGGCCCACAATCTTTTTTATGTAAATCCCAGTCATATGAGTCGAGTCCATGAATGCTACGATCACGGTATGAATTTGAAGGCAAAATATTTTTGTGCAAAGCTTAGATTAGGTCTTTCCCTGTCCATAATGCTAAATTGAGGAGGTAAAAAAGAAATATAAATAGGAAACAGAAGAGAAATGTACAGTGATCACCAATTTTCTGCCCACTATCTTTTTCATGGAAATCCCAGTCATATGAGTCGAGTCCATGCATGCTACGATCACGGTATGAATTTGAAGGCAAAATATTTTTCTGCAGGTTTTAGATTAGGTCTTTCCCTGTCCATAATGCTAAATTGAGGAGGTAAAATATAAATATAAATAGGAAACAGAAGAGAAATGTACAGTGATCACCAATTTTCGCCCCACAATCTTTTTCATGGAAATCCCAGTCATATGAGTCGAGTCCATGCATGCTACGATCACGGTATGAATTTCAAGGCAAAATATTTCTGTGCAGATCTTAGATGAGGTCTTTCCCTGTCCATAATGATAAATTGAGGAGGTAAAATGGAAATATAAATAGGAAACAGGATAGAAATGTACAGTGATCACCGATTTTCTGCCCACTATCTTTTTCATTGAAATCCCAGTCATATGAGTCGAGTCCATGCATGCTACGATCACGGTATGAATTTGAAGGCAAAATATTTTTGTGCAGATCTTAGATTAGGTCTTTCCCTGTCCATAATGCTAAATTGAGGAGGTAAAATAGAAATATAAATAGGGAACAGAAGAGAAATGTACAGTGATCACCCATTTTCGGCCCACAATCTTTTTCATGGAAATCCCAGTCATATGAGTCGAGTCCATGCATGCTACGATCACGGTATGAATTTGAAGGCAAAATATTTTTGTGCAGAAGTTAGATTAGTTCTTTCCCTGGCCATAATGCTAAATTGAGGAGGTAAAATAGAAATATAAATGGGAAACAGAAGAGAAATGTACAGTGATCACCCATTTTCGGCCCACAATCTTTTCATGGAAATCCCAGGCATATGAGTCGAGTCCATGCATGCTACGATCACGGTATGAATTTGAAGGCAAAATATTTTTGTGCAGATCTTAGATTAGGTCTTTCCCTGTCCATAATGCTAAATTGAAGAGGTAAAATATAAATATAAATAGGAAACAGAAGAGAAATATACAGTGATCACCCATTTTCGGACCACAATCTTTTTCATGGAAATCCCAGTCATATGAGTCGTGTCCATCCATGCTATGATCACGGTATGAATTTGAAGGCGAAATATTTTTGTGCAGATCTTAGATTAGGTCTTTCCCTGTCCATAATGCTAAATTGAGGAGGTAAAATAGAAATATTAATAGAAAACAGAAGAGAAATGTACAGTGATCACCCATTTTCGGTCCACAATCTTTTTCATGGAAATCCCAGTCATATGAGTCGAGTCCATGCATGCTACGATCACGGTATGAATTTGAAGGTAAAATATTTTTGTGCAGATCTTAGATTAGATCTTTCGCTGTCCATAATGCTAAATTTAGGAGGTAAAATAGAAATATAAATAGGAAACAGAAGAGAAATGTACAGTGATCACCCATTTTCGGCCCACAATATTTTCATGGAAATCCAAGTCATATGAGTCGAGTCCATGCATGCTACGATCACGGTATGAATTTCAAGGCAAAATATTTATGTGCAGATATTAGATTAGGTCTTTCCCTGTCCATAATGCTAAATAGAGGAGGTAAAATAGAAATATAAATAGGAAACAGAAGAGAAATGTTCAGTGATCACCCATTTTCGGCCCACAGTCTTTTTTATGTAAATCCCAGTCATATGAGTCGAGTCCATGAATGCTACGATCACGGTATGAATTTGAAGGCAAAATATTTTTGTGCAGAGCTTAGATTAGGTCTTTCACTGGCCATAATGCTAAATTGAGGAGGTAAAATATAAATATAAATAGGAAACAGAAGAGAAATGTACAGTGATCACCCATTTTCGGCCCACAATCTTTTTCCTGGAAATCCCAGTCATATGAGTCGAGTTCATGCATGCTACGATCACGGTATGAATTTGAAGTCAAATTATTTTTGTGCAGATTTTAGATTAGGTCTTTCCCTGTCCTTAATGCTAAATTGAGGAGGTAAAATAGAAATATAAATAGGAAACAGAAGAGAAATATACAGTGATCACCCATTTTCGGCCCACAATCTTTTTCATGGAAATACCAGTGATATGAGTCGAGTCCATGCATGCTACGATCACGGTATGAATTTGAAGGCAAAATATTTTTGTGCAAAGCTTAGATTAGGTCTTTCCCAGTCCATAATGCTAAATTGAGGAGGTAAAAAAGAAATATAAATAGGAAACAGAAGAGAAATGTACAGTGATCACCAATTTTCGGCCCACAATCTTTTTCATAGAAATCCCAGTCATATGAGTCGAGTCCATGCATGCTACGATCACGGTTTGAATTTCAAGGCAAAATATTTCTGTGCAGATCTTAGATGAGGTCTTTCCCTGTCCATAATGCTAGATTGAGGAGGTAAAATATAAATATAAATAGGAAACAGAGGAGAACTGTACAGTGATCACCCATTTTCGTCACACAATCTTTTTTATGTAAATCCCAGTCATATGAGTCGAGTCCATGAATGCTACGATCACGGTATGAATTTGAAGGCAAAATATTTTTGTGCAGATCTTAGATTAGGTCTTTCCCTGTCCATAATGCTAAATTGAGGAGGTAAAATAGAAATATAAATAGGAAACAGAAGAGAAATGTACGGTGATCACCCACTTTCGGCCCACAATCATTTTCATGCAAATCCCAGTCATATGAGTCGTGTCCATCCATGCTACGATCACGGTATGAATTGAAGGCAAAATATTTTTGTGCAGAACTTAGATTAGGTCTTTCC
Organism: Acanthosepion lycidas; assembly: GCA_963932145.1. Classification (NCBI taxonomy): domain Eukaryota; kingdom Metazoa; phylum Mollusca; class Cephalopoda; order Sepiida; family Sepiidae; genus Acanthosepion; species Acanthosepion lycidas. The sequence continues at coordinate 6,196,055 of OZ010604.1, read as the reverse complement.
CTGTCCATAATGCTAAATTGAGGAGGTAAAATAGAAATATAAATAGGAAACGAGAAAAATCTACAGTGATCACCCATTTTCGGCCCACAATCTTTTTCATTGAAATCCCAGTCATATGAGTCGAGTCCATGCATGCTACGATCACGGTATGAATTTGAAGCCAAAATATTTTTGTGCAGATCTTAGATTAGGTCTTTCCCTGTCCATAATGCTAAATTGAGGGGGTAAAATAGAAATATAAATAGGAAACGAGAAACATCTACAGTGATCACCCATTTTCGGGCCACAATATTTTCATGGAAATCCCAGTTATATGAGTCAAGTCCATGCATGCTACGATCACGGTATGAATTTGAAGCCAAAATATATTTGTGCAGATCTTAGATGAGGTCTTTCCCTCTCCATAATGCTAAATTGAGGAGGTAAAATATAAATATAAATAGGAAACAGAAGAGAAATGTACAGTGATCACCCATTTTCGGCCCACAATCTTTTTCATGGAAATCCCAGTCATATGAGTCGAGTCCATGCATGCTACGATCACGGTATGAATTTGAAGGCAAAATATTTTTGTGCAGATCTTAGATTAGGTCTTTCCCTGTCCATAATGCTAAATTGAGGAGGTAAAATATAAATATAAATAGGAAACAGAAGAGAAATGTACAGTGATCACCCATTTTCGGCCCACAATCTTTTTCATGGAAATCCCAGTCATATGAGTCGAGTCCATGCAGGCTACGATCACGGTATGAATTTAAGGCAAAATATTTTTGTGCAGATTTTAGAATATGTCTTTCCCTGTCCATAATGCTAAATTGAGGAGGTAAAATATAAATATAAATAGGAAACAGAAGAGAAATGTACAGTGATCACCCATTTTCGGCCCACAATCTTTTTCATGGAAATCCCAGTCATATGAGTCGACTCCATGCATGCTACGATCTCGGTATGAATTTGAAGGCAAAATATTTTTGTGCAGATTTTAGAGTAGGTCTTTCCCTGTCCATAATGCTAAATTGAGGAGGTAAAATAGAAATATAAATAGGAAACAGAAGAGAAATGTACAGTGATCACCCATTTTCCGCCCACAATCTTTTTCATGGAAATCCCAGTCATATGAGTCGAGTCCATGCATGCTACAGACTCGGTATGAATTTGAAGGCAAAATATTTTTGTGCAGATCTTAGATTAGGTCTTTCCCTGTCCATAATGCTAAATTGAGGAGGTAAAATATAAATATAAATAGGAAACAGAAGAGAAATGTACAGTGATCACCCATTTTCGGCCCACAATATTTTTCATGGAAATCCCAGTCATATGAGTCGAGTCCATGCATGCTACGATCTCGGTATACATTTGAAGGCAAAATATTTTTGTGCAGAGCTTAGATTAGGTCTTTCCCTGTCCCTAATGCTAAATTGAGGAGGTAAAAAAGAAATATAAATAGGAAACAGAAGAGAAATGTACAGTGATCACCCATTTCGGCCCACAATATTTTTCATGGAAATCCCAGTCATATGAGTCGAGTCCATCCATGCTACGATCACGGTATGAATTTGAAGGCAAAATATTTTTGTGCAGATTTTAGATTAGGTCTTTCCCTGTCCATAATGCTAAATTGAGGAGGTAAAATATAAATATAAATAGGAAACAGAAGAGAAATGTACCGTGATCGCCCATTTTCTGCCCACAATCTTTTTCATGGAAATCCCAATCATATGAGTCTAGTCCATACATGCTACGATCACGGTATGAATTTGAATGCAAAATATTTTTCTGCAGATCTTAGATTAGGTCTTTCCCTGTCCATAATGCTATATTGAGGAGGTAAAATAGAAATACAAATAGGAAACAGAAGAGAAATGTACAGTGATCACCCATTTTCGGCCCACAATCTTTTTCATGGAAATACCAGTCATATGAGTCGAGTCCATGCATGCTACGATCACGGTATGAATTTGAAGGCAAAATATTTTTGTGCAGATCTTAGATTAGGTCTTTCCCTGTCCATAATGCTAAATTGAGGAGTTAAAATATAAATAAAAATGGGAAACAGAAGAGAAATGTACAGTGATCCACCATTTTCGGCCCACAATCTTTTTCATGGAAATCCCAGTCATATGAGTCGATTCCATGCATGCTACGATCACGGTATGAATTTGAAGGCAAAATATTTTCGTGCAGGTTTTAGATTAGGTCTTTCCCTGTCCATAATGCTAAATTGAGGAGGTAAAATAGAAATATGAATAGGAAACAGAAGAGAAATGTACAGTGATAACCCATTTTCGGCCCACAATCTTTTTCATGGAAATCCCAGTCATATGAGTCGAGTACATGCATGCTACAATCACGGTATGAATTTGAAAGCAAAATATTTTTGTGCATATTTTAGATTACGTCTTTCCCTGTCCATAATACTATTTTTAGAAGGTAAAATATAAATATAAATAGGAAACAGAAGAGAAATGTACAGTGATCACCCATTTTCGGCCCACAATTTTTTCATGGAAATCCCAGGCATATGAGTCGAGTCCATGATATGCTATGATCACGGTATGAATTTGAACGCAAAATATTTTTGTGCAGATTTTAGATTAGGTCTTTCCCTGTCCATAATGCTAAACTGAGGAGGTAAAATATAAATATAAATAGGAAACAGAAGAGAAATGTACAGTGATCACCCATTTTCGGCCCACAATTTTTTCATGGAAATCCCAGGCATATGAGTCGAGTCCATGCATGCTATGATCACGGTATGAATTTGAACGCAAAATATTTTTGTGCCCATCTTAGATTTCGTCTTTCCCTGTACATAATGCTAAATTGAGGAGGTAAAATATAAATGTAAATAGGAAACAGAAGAGAAATGTACAGTGATCACCCATTTTCGGCCCACAATCTTTTTCATGGAAATCCCAGTCATATGAGTCGAGTCCATGCATGCTACGATCACGGTATGAATTTGTAGGCAAAATATTTTTGTACAGATTTTAGATTAGGTCTTTCCCTGTCCATTATGCTAAATTGAGGAGGTAAAATAGATATATAAATAGGAAACAGAAGAGTAATGTACAGTGATCACCCATTTTCCGCCCACAATCTTTTTCATGGAAATCCCAGTCATATGAGTCGAGTCCATGCATGCTACGATCACGGTATGAATTTGAAGGCATAATATTTTTGTGCAGATTTTAGATTAGGTCTTTCCCTGTCCATAATGCTAAATTAAGGAGGTAAAATATAAATATAAATAGGAAACAGAAGAGAAATGTACAGCGATCTCCCATTTTCGCCCCACAAACTTTTTCATGGAAATCCCAGTCATATGACTCGATTCAATGCATGCTACGATCACGGTATTAATTTGAAGACTAAATATTTTTGTGCAGATTTTAGATTATGTCTTTCCCTGTCCATAATGCTAAATTGAGGAGGTAAAATTAAATATGAATAGGAAACAGAAGAGAAATGTACCGTGATCACCCATTTTCGGCCCACAATCTTTTTCATGGAAATCCCAGTCATATGAGTCGAGTTCATGCATACTACGATCACCTTATGAATTTGAAGGCAAAATGTTTTTTTGCAGATGTTAGATTTGGTCTTTCCCTGTCCATAATGCTAAATTGAGGAAGTAAAATATAAATATAAATAGGAAACAGAAGAGAAATGTACAGTGATCACCAATTTTCGTCCCACAATCTTTTTCATGGAAATCCCAGTCATATGAGCCGAGTCCATGCATGCTACGATCACGTTATGAATTTGAAGGCAAAATATTTTTTTGCAGATCATAGATTTGGTCTTTCCCTGTCCATAATGCTAAATTGAGGAGGTAAAATAGAAATAAAATAGGAAACAGAAGAGAAATGTACAGTGATCACCCATTTTAGGCCGACAATCTTTTTCATGGAAATCCCAGTCATATGAGTCGAGTCCAAGCATGCTGCGATCACGGTATGAATTTGAAGGCAAAATATTTTTGTGCAGAGCTTAGATTAGGTGTTTCACTGTCCATAATGCTAAATTGAGTAGGTAAAATATAAATATAAATAGGAAACAGAAGAGAAATGTACAGTGATCACCCATTTTGTGCCCACAATCTTTTTCATGGAAATCCCAGTCATATGAGTTGAGTTCATTCATGCTACGATCACGGTATGAATTTGAAGGCAAAATATTTTTGTGCAGATCTTAGATTAGGTCTTTCCCTGTCCATAATGCTAAATTGAGGAGGTAAAATAGAAATAAAATAGGAAACAGAAGAGAAATGTACAGTGATCACCCATTTTAGGCCGACAATCTTTTTCATGGAAATCCCAGTCATATGAGTCGAGTCCAAGCATGCTGCGATCACGGTATGAATTTGAAGGCAAAATATTTTTGTGCAGAGCTTCGATTGGGTCTTTCCCTGACCATAATGCTGAATTGAGGAGATAAAATAGAAATATAAATAGGAAACAGAAGAGAAATGTACAGTGATCACCCATTTTCGGCCCACAATCTTTTTCATGCAAATCCCAGTCATATGAGTCGAGTCCATGCATGCTACGATCACGGTATGAATTTGAAGGCAAAATATTTTTGTGCAGATCTTAGATTAGGTCTTTCCCTGTCCATAATGCTAAGTTGAGGAGGTAAAATAGAAATATAAATAGGAAACAGAAGAGAAATGTACAGTGATCACCCAATTTCGGGCCACAAAATTTTTCATGGAAATCCCAGTCATATGAGTCGAGTCCATGCATGCTACGATCACGGTATGAATTTGAAGGCAAAATATTTTTGTGCAGATCTTAGATTAGGTCTTTCCCTGTCCATAATGCTAAATTGAGGAGGTAAAATAGAAATATAAATAGGAAACAAAAGAGAAATATACAGTGATCACGCATTTTCGGCCCACAATCTTTTTCATAGAAATCCCGGTCATATGAGTCGAGTCCATGCATGCAACGATCACGGTATGAATTTGAAGGCAAAATATTTTTGTGCAGATCTTAGATTAGGTCATTCTCTGTCCATAATGCTAAATTGAAGAGGTAAAATATAAATATAAATAGGAAACAGAAGAGAAATGTACAGTGATCACCCATTTTCGGGCCACAAATTTTTCATGGAAATCCCAGTCATATGATTCGAGTCCATGCATGCTACGATCACGGTATGAATTTGAAGGCAAAATATTTTTGTGCAGATCTTAGATTAGGTCTTTCCCTGTCCATAATGCTAAGTTGAGGAGGTAAAATATAAATATAAATAGGAAACAAAAGAGAAATATACAGTGATCACGCATTTTCGGCCCACAATCTTTTTCATAGAAATCCCGGTCATATGAGTCGAGTCCATGCATGCAACGAACACGGTATGAATTTGAAGGCAAAATATTTTTGTGCAGATCTTAGATTAGGTCATTCCCTGTCCATAATGCTAAATTGAGGAGGTAAAATATAAATATAAATAGGAAACAGAAGAGAAATTTACAGTGATCACCCATTTTCGGCCTCAATCTTTTTCATGGAAATCCCAATCATATGAGTCGAGTCCATGCATGCTACGATCACGGTATGAATTTGAAGGCAAAATATTTTTGTACACATTTTAGATTAGGTCTTTCCCTGTCCATAATGCTAAATTGAGGAGGTAAAATAGAAATATAAATAGGAAACAAAGGAGAAATGTACAGTGATCAGTCATTTTCGGCTCACAATCTTTTTCATGGAAATGCCAGTCATATGAGTCGATTCCATGCATGCTACGATCACGGTATGAATTTGAAGGAAAAATTTTTTTGTGCAGACCTTAGATTAGGTCTTTCCCTGTCCATAATGCTAAATTGAGGAGGTAAAATATAAATATAAATAGGAAACAGAAGAGAAATGTACAGTGATCACCCATTTTCGGCCCACAATCTTTTTCATTGATATCCCAGTCATATGAGTCGAGTCCATGCATGCTACGATCACGGTATGAAATTGAAGGCAAAATATTTTTGTGCAGATTTTAGATTAGTGCTTTCCCTGTCCATAATGCTATATTGAGGAGGTAAAATAGAAATATAAACAGGAAACAGAAGTGAAATGTACAGTGATCACCCATTTTCGGCCCACAATCTTTTTCATGGAAATCCCAGTCATATGAGTCGATTCAATGCATGCTACGATCACGGTATGAATTTGAAGGCAAAATATTTTTGTGCAGAGCTTAGATTAGGTCTTTCCCTGTCCATAATGCTAAATTGAGGAGGTAAAATAGAAATATAAATAAGAAACAGAAGAGAAATGTACAGTGATCTCCCATTTTCAGCCCACAATCTTTTTCATGGAAATCCCTGTCATATGAGTCGATTCCATGCATGCTACGATCACGGTATGAATTTGAAGGCAAAATATTCTTGTGCAGAGCTTAGATTAGGTCTTTCCCTGTCCATAATGCTAAATGAAGGAAGTAAAATAGAAATATAAATAGGAAACAGAAGAGAAATGTACAGTGATCACCCCTTTTCGTCCCACAATCTTTTTCATGGAAATGCCAGTCATATGAGTCGAGTCCATGCATGCTACGATCACGGTATGAATTTGAAGGCAAAATATTTTTGTGCAGATCTTAGATTAGGTCTTTCCCTGTCCATAATGCTAAATTGAGGAGGTAAAATATAAATATAAATAGGAAACAGAAGAGAAATGTACAGTGATCACCAATTTTCGCCCCCCCCCAAATTTTTTCATGGAAATCCCAGTCATATGAGTCGAGTCCATGCATGCTACGATCATGGTATGAATTTGAAGGCAAAATATTTTTGTGCAGATCTTAGATTAGGTCTTTCCCTGTCCATAATGCTAAATTGAGAAGGTAAAATATAAATATAAATAGGAAACACAAGAGAAATGTACAGTGACCACCCATTTTCGGCCCACAATCTTTTTCATGGAAATCCCAGTCATATGAGTCGACTCCATGCATGCTACGATCACAGTATGAATTTGAAGGCAAAATATTTTTGTGCAGATTTTAGATTATGTCTTTCCCTGTCCATAATGCTTAATTGAGGAAGTAAAATATAAATATCAATAGGAAACAGAAGAGTAATGTACAGTGATCAACCATTTTCGGCCCACAATCTTTTTCATGGAAATCCCAGTCATATGAGTCAAGTCCATGCATGCTACGATCACGGTATGAATTTGAAGGCAAAATATTTTTGTGCAGATTTTAGATTAGGTCTTTCCCTGTCCATAATGCTAAATTGAGGAGGTAAAATATAAATATAAATAGGAAACAGAAGAGAAATTTACAGTGATCACCCATTTTCGGCCTCAATCTTTTTCATGGAAATCCCAATCATACGAGTCGAGTCCATGCATGCTACGATCTCGGTATGAATTTGAAGGCAAAATATTTTTGTGCAGATTTTAGATTAGGTCTTTCCCTGGCCATATTACTAAATTGAGGAGGTAAAATAGAAATATAAATAGGAAACAGAAGAGAAATGTACAGTGATCACCCATTTTCGGCCTCAACCTTTTTCATGGAAATCCCAATCATACGAGTCGAGTCCATGCATGCTACGATCTCGGTATGAATTTGAAGGCAAAATATTTTTGTGCAGATTTTAGATTAGGTCTTTCCCTGGCCATATTACTAAATTGAGGAGGTAAAATAGAAATATAAATAGGAAACAGAAGAGAAATGTACAGTGATCACCCATTTTCGGCCCACAATCTTTTTCATGGAAATCCCAGTCATATGAGTCGACTCCATGCATGCTACGATCACAGTATGAATTTGAAGGCAAAATATTTTTGTGCAGATCTTAGATTAGGTCTTTCCCTGTCCATAATGCTAAATTGAGGAGGTAAAATATAAATATAAATAGGAAACAGAAGAGAAATGTACAGTGATCACCCATTTTCGGCCCACAATCTTTTTCATGGAAATCCCAGTCATATGAGTCGACTCCATGCATGCTACGATCACAGTATGAATTTGAAGGCAAAATATTTTTGTGCAGATCTTAGATTATGTCTTTCCCTGTCCATAATGCTTAATTGAGGAGGTAAAATATAAATATAAATAGGAAACAGAAGAGTAATGTACAGTGATCACCCATTTTCGGCCCACAATCTTTTTCATTGAAATCCCAGTCATATGAGTCGAATCCATGCATGCTACGATCACGGTATGAATATGAGGGCAAAATATTTTTGTGCAGATCTTAGATTAGGTCTTTCCCTGTCCATAATGCTAAATTGAGGAGGTAAAATATAAATATAAATAGGAAACAGAAGAGAAATGTACAGTGATCACCCATTTTCGGCCCACAATCTTTTTCATGGAAATCCCAGTCATATCATCGAGTCCATGCATGCTACGATCACGGTATGAATTTGAGGGCAAAATATTTTTGTGCAGATCTTAGATTAGGTCTTTCCCTGTCCATAATGCTAAATTAAGGAGGTAAAATATAAATATAAATCGGAAACAGAAGAGAAATGTACAGTGACCACCCATTTTTGGCCCACAAACTTTTTCATGGAAATCCCAGTCATATGAGTCGAGTCCATGCATGCTACGATCACGGTATGTATTTGAAGGCAAAATATTTTTGTGCAGATCTTAGATTAGGTCTTTCCCTGTCCATAATGCTAAATTGAGGAGGTAAAATATAAATATAAATAGGAAACAGAAGAGAAATGTACAGTGATCACCCATTTTCGGTCAACAATCTTTTTCATGGAAATCCCAGTCATATGAGTCGATTCAATGCATGCTACGATCACGGTATGAATTTGAAGGCAAAATATTTTTGTGCAGATTTTAGATTATGTCTTTCCCTGTCCATAATGCTAAATTGAGGAGGTAAAATAGAAATATAAATAGGAAACAGAAGAGAAATGTACAGTGATCACCCATTTTCGGCCCACAATCTTTTTCATGGAAATCCCAGTCATATGAGTCGAGTCCATGCATGCTACGATCACAGTATGAATTTCAAAGCAAAATATTTTTGTGCAGATTTTAGATTAGGTCTTACCGTGTCCATAATGCTAAATTGAGGAGGTAAAATAGAAATATCAATAGAATACAGAAGAGAAATGTACAGTGATCACCCATTTTCGGCCCACAATCTTTTTCATGGAAATCCCAGTCATATGAGTCGAGTCCATGCATGCTACGATCACGGTATGAATTTGAAGGCAAAATATTTTTGTGCAGAGCTTAGATTAGGTCTTTCCCTGTTCATAATGCTAAATTTAGAAGGTAAAATAGAAATATAAATAGGAAACAGAAGAGTAATGTACAGTGATCACCCATTTTCGGCCCACAATCTTTTTCATGGAAATCCCAGTCATATGCGTCGAGTCCATGCATGCTACGATCACGGTATGAAATTGAAGGCAAAATATTTTTGTGACGATTTTAGATTAGGATTTTCCTTGTCCATAATGCTAAATTGAGAAGGTAAAATAGAAATATAAATAGGAAATAGAAGAGAAATGTACAGTGATCACCCATTTTCGGCCCACAATCTTTTACATGGAAATCCCAGTCATATGAGTCGCGTCCCTGCATGCTACGATCACGGTATGATTTTGAAGGCAAAATATTTTTGTGCAGATCTCAGATTAGGTCTTTCCCTGTCCATAATGCTAAATTGAGGAGGTAAAATATAAATATAAATAGGAAACAAAAGATAAATATACAGTGATCACGCATTTTCGGCCCACAATCTTTTTCATAGAAATCCCAGTCATATGAGTCGAGTCCATGCATGCTACGATCACGGTATGAATTTGAAGGCAAAATATTTTTGTGCAGATCTTAGATTTGGTCTTTCCCTGTCCATAATGCTAAATTGAGGACGTAAAATATAAATATAAATAGGAAACAGAAGAGAAATGTTCAGTGATCACCAATTTTCGGCCCACAATCTTTTTCATGGAAATCCCAGTCATATGAGTCGAGTCCATGCATGCTACAAACACGGTATGAATTTGAAGGAATCATATTTATGTGCAGATTTTAGATTAGGTCTTTCCCTGTCCATAATGCTAAATTGAGTAGGTAAAATAGAAATATGAATACGAAATAGAACAGAAATGTACAGTGATCACCCATTTTCGGCGCACAATCTTTTTCATGGAAATCCCAGTCATATGAGTCGAGTCCATCCATGCTAGGATCATGGTATGAATTTGAAGGCAAAATATTTTTGTGCAGATCTTAGATTAGGTCTTTCCCTGTCCATAATGCTAAATTGAGGAGGTAAAATATAAATATAAATAGGAAACAGAAGAGTAATGTACAGTGATCACCCATTTTCGGCCCACAATCTTTTTCATGGAAATCCCAGTCATATGAGTCGAGTCCATGCATGCTACGATCACGGTATGAATTTGAAGGCAAAATATTTTTATGCAGAGCTTACATTATGTCTTTCCCTGTCCATAATGCTAAATTGAGGGGGTAAAATATAAATATAAAAAGGAAAAAGAAGAGAAATGTACAGTGATCACCCATTTTTGGCCCACAATCTTTTTCATGGAAATCCCAGCCATATGAGTCGAGTCCATGCATGCTACGATCACGGTATGAATTTGAAGGCAAAATATTTTTGTGCAGATTTTAGATTAGGTCTTTCCCTGTCCAAAATGCTAAATTGATGAGGTAAAATAGAAATATAAGTAGGAAACAGAAGAGAAATGTACAGTGATCACCCGTTTTCGGCCCACAATCTTTTTCATGGAAATCCCAGTCATATGAGTCGAGTCCATGCATGCTACGATCACGGTATGAATTTGAAGGCAAAATATTTTTGTGCAGATTTTAGATTAGTTCTTTCCCTGTCCATAATGCTAAATTTAGGAGGGAAAATATAAATATAAATAGGAAACAGAAGAGAAATGTACAGTGATTACGCATTTTCGGCCCACAATCTTTTTCATGGAAATCCCAGTCATATGAGTCGATTCCATGCATGCTACGATCACGGTATGAATTTGAAGGCAAAATATTTTTGTGCAGATTTTAGATTAGTTCTTTCCCTGTCCATAATGCTAAATTGAGGAGGTAAAATATAAATATAAATAGGAAACAGAAGAGAAATGTACAGTGATCTCCCATTTTCGGCCCACATACTTTTTCATGGAAATCCCAGTCTTATGAGTCGAGTCCATGCATGCTACGATCACGGTATGAATTTGAAGGCAAAATATTTTTGTGCAGATTTTACATTACGTCTTTCCCTGTCCATAATGCTAAATTGAGGAGGTAAAATATAAATATAAATTGTAAACAGAAGAGAAATGTACAGTGATCACCCATTTTCGGCCCGCAATCTTTTTCATGGAAATCCCAGTCATATGAGTCGAGTCCATGCATGCTACGATCACGGTATGAATTTGAAGGCAAAATATTTTTGTGCAGAGCTTAGATTAGGTCTTTCCCTGTCCATAATGCTAAATTGAGGAGGTAAAATAGAAATATAAATAGGAAACAGATGAGAAATGTACAGTTATCACTCGTTTCGGCCCACAAAGTTTTTCATGGAAATCCCAGGCATATGAGTCGAGTCCATGCATGCTACGATCAGGGTCTGAATTTGAGGGCAAAATGTTTTTGTGCAGATCTTAGATTAGGTCTTTCCCTGTCCATAATGCTAAATTGAGGAGGTAAAATATAAATATAAATAGGAAACAGAAGAGAAATGTACAGTGATCACCCATTTTCGGCCCAGAATGTTTTTCAGGGAAATCCCAGTCATATGAGTCGAGTCCATGCATGCTACGATCACGGTATGAATTTGAAGGCAAAATATTTTTGTGCAGATCTTAGATTAGGTCTTTCCCTGTCCATAATGCTAAATTGAGGAGGTAAAATAGAAATATGAATAGGAAACAGAAGAGAAATGTACAGTGATCACCCATTTTTGGCCCACAATCTTTTTCATGGAAATCCCAGTCATATGAGTCGAGTCCATGCATGCTACGATCACGGTATGAATTTGAAGGCAAAATATTTTTGTGCAGATCTTAGATTAGGTCTTTCCCTGTCCATAATGCAAAATTGAGGCGGTAAAATATAAATATAAATAGGAAACGGAAGAGAAATGTACAGTGATCACCCATTTTTGGCCCACAATCTTTTTCATGGAAATCCCAGTCATATGAGTCGAGTCCATGCATGCTACGATCACGGTATGAATTTGAAGGCAAAATATTTTTGTGCAGATCTTAGATTAGGTCTTTCCCTGTCCATAATGCTAAATTGAGGAGGTAAAATATAAATATAAATAGGAAACGGAAGAGAAATGTACAGTGATCACCCATTTTCGGCCCACAATCTTTTTCATGGAAATCCCTGTCATATGAGTCGAGTCCATGCATGCTACGATCATGGTATGAATTTGAAGGCAAAATATTTTTTTGCAGATCTTAGATTATGTCTTTCCCTGTCCATAATGCTAAATTGAGGAGGTAAAAGACAAATATATATAGGAAACAGAAGAGAAATGTACCGTGATCACCCATTTTCGGCCGACAATCTTTTTCATGGCAATCCGAGTCATAGGAGTAGAGTCCATGCATGCTACGATCACGGTATGAATTTGAAAGCAAAATATTTTTGTGAAGATTTTAGATTAGGTCTTTCCCTGTCCATAATGCTAAATTGAGGAGGTAAAATAGAAATATAAATAGGAAACAGAAGAGAAATGTACAGTGATCAACCATTTTCGGCCCACAACCTTTTTCATGGAAATCCCAGTCATATGAGTCGAGTCCATGCATGGTACGATCATGGTATGAATTTGAAGGCAAAATATTTTTGTGCTGAGCTTAGATTAGGTCTTTCCTGGCCATAATGCTGAATTGAGGAGGTAAAATATAAATATAAATAGAATACAGAAGAGAAATGTACAGTGATCACCCATTTTCGGCCCACAATCTTTTTCATGGAAATCCCAGTCATATGAGTCGAGTTCATGCATGCTACGATCACGGCATGAATTTGAAGGCAAAATATTTTTGTGCAGATTTTAGATTAGGTCTTTCCCTGTCCATAATGCTAAATTGAGGAGGTAAAATAGAAATATAAACAGGAAACAGAAGAGAAATGTACAGTGATCACCCATTTTCGGCCAACAATCTTTTTCATGGAAATCCCAGTCATATGAGTCGATTCCATGCATGCTACAATCACGGTATGAATTTGAAGGCAAAATATTTTCGTGCAGATTTTAGATTTGTTCTTACACTGTCCATAATGCTAAATTTAGGAGGTAAAATATAAATATAGATAGGAAACAGAAGAGAAATGTACAGTGATCACCCATTTTCGGCCCACAATCTTTTTCATGGAAATCCCAGTCATATGAGTCGAGTCCATGCATGCAACGATCACGGTATGAATTTGAAGGCAAAATATTTTTGTGCAGAGCATAGATTAGGTCTTTCCTGGCCATAATGCTGAATTGAGGAGGTAAAATATAAATATAAATAGAATACAGAAGAGAAATGTACAGTGATCACCCATTTTCGGCCCACAATCTTTTTCATGGAAATCCCAGTCATATGAGTCGAGTCCATGCATGCTACAATCACGGTACGAATTTGTAGGCAAAATATTTTTGTGCAGATTTTAGATTAGTTCTTTCCCTGTCCATAATGCTAAATTTAGGAGGTAAAATATAAATATAAATAGGAAACAGAAGAGAAATGTACAGTGATTACACATTTTCGGCCCACAATCTTTTTCATGGAAATTCCAGTCATATGAGTCGATTCCGTGCATGCTACGATCACGGTATGAATTTGAAGGCAAAATATTTTTGTGCAGATTTTAGATTAGTTCTTTCCTTGTCCATAATGCTAAATTGAGGAGGTAAAATATAAATATAAATAGGAAACAGAAGAGAAATGTACAGTGATCACCCATTTTCTGCCCAAAATCTTTTTCATGGAAATCCCAGTCATATGAGTCCATGCATGCTACGATCACGGTATGAATTTGAAGGCAAAATATTTTTGTGCAGATTTTAGATTAGGTCTTTCCCTGTCCATAATGCTAAATTGAGGAATTAAAATATAAATATAAATATGAAAACAGAAGAGAAATGTACAGTGATCACACATTTTCGGCCCACAATCTTTTTCATGGAAATCCCAGTCATATGAGTCGAGTCCATGCATGCTACGATCACGGTATGAATTTGAAGGGAAAATACTTTTTTGCAGACCTTAGATTAGGTCTTTCCCTGTCCATAATGCTAAATTGAGGAGGTAAAATAGAAATATAAATAGGAAACAGAAGAGAAATGTACAGTGATCACTCGTTTCGGCCCACAAAGTTTTTCATGGAAATCCCAGGCATATGAGTCGAGTCCATGCATGCTACGATCACGGAATGAATTTGAAGGCAAAATATTTTTGTGCAGATATTAGATTAGGTCTTTCCCTGTCCATAATGCTAAATTGAGGAGGTAAAATAGAAATATGAATAGGAAACAGAAGAGAAATGTACAGTGATCACCCATTTTTGGCCCACAATCTTTTTCATGGAAATCCCAGTCATATGAGTCGAGTCCATGCATGCTACGATCACGGTATGCATTTGAAGGCAAAATATTTTTGTGCAGATCTTAGATTAGGTCTTTCCCTGTCCATAATGCAAAATTGAGGCGGTAAAATAGAAATATAAATAGGAAACGGAAGAGAAATGTACAGTGATCACCCATTTCGGCCCACAATCTTTTTCATGGAAATCCCAGTCATATGAGTCGAGTCCATTCATGCTACGATCACGGTATGAATTTGAAGGATAAATATTTTTGTGCAGATTTTAGATTAGGTCTTTCCCTGTCCATAATGCTAAATTGAGGAGGTAAAATAGAAATATAAACAGGAAACAGAAGAGAAATGTACAGTGATCACCCATTTTCGGCCCACAATCTTTTTCATGGAAATCCCAGTCATATGAGTCGATTCCATGCATGCTACAATCACGGTATGAATTTGAAGGCAAAATATTTTCGTGCAGATTTTAGATTTGTTCTTACACTGTCCATAATGCTAAATTTAGGAGGTAAAATATAAATATAGATAGGAAACAGAAGAGAAATGTACAGTGATCACCCATTTTCGGCCCACAATCTTTTTCATGGAAATCCCAGTCATATGAGTCGAGTCCATGCATGCAACGATCACGGTATGAATTTGAAGGCAAAATATTTTTGTGCAGAGCATAGATTAGGTCTTTCCTGGCCATAATGCTGAATTGAGGAGGTAAAATATAAATATAAATAGAATACAGAAGAGAAATGTACAGTGATCACCCATTTTCGGCCCACAATCTTTTTCATGGAAATCCCAGTCATATGAGTCGAGTCCATGCATGCTACAATCACGGTACGAATTTGTAGGCAAAATATTTTTGTGCAGATTTTAGATTAGTTCTTTCCCTGTCCATAATGCTAAATTTAGGAGGTAAAATATAAATATAAATAGGAAACAGAAGAGAAATGTACAGTGATTACACATTTTCGGCCCACAATCTTTTTCATGGAAATTCCAGTCATATGAGTCGATTCCGTGCATGCTACGATCACGGTATGAATTTGAAGGCAAAATATTTTTGTGCAGATTTTAGATTAGTTCTTTCCTTGTCCATAATGCTAAATTGAGGAGGTAAAATATAAATATAAATAGGAAACAGAAGAGAAATGTACAGTGATCACCCATTTTCTGCCCAAAATCTTTTTCATGGAAATCCCAGTCATATGAGTCCATGCATGCTACGATCACGGTATGAATTTGAGGGCAAAATATTTTTGTGCAGATTTTAGATTAGGTCTTTCCCTGTCCATAATGCTAAATTGAGGAATTAAAATATAAATATAAATATGAAAACAGAAGAGAAATGTACAGTGATCACACATTTTCGGCCCACAATCTTTTTCATGGAAATCCCAGTCATATGAGTCGAGTCCATGCATGCTACGATCACGGTATGAATTTGAAGGGAAAATACTTTTTTGCAGACCTTAGATTAGGTCTTTCCCTGTCCATAATGCTAAATTGAGGAGGTAAAATAGAAATATAAATAGGAAACAGAAGAGAAATGTACAGTGATCACTCGTTTCGGCCCACAAAGTTTTTCATGGAAATCCCAGGCATATGAGTCGAGTCCATGCATGCTACGATCACGGAATGAATTTGAAGGCAAAATATTTTTGTGCAGATATTAGATTAGGTCTTTCCCTGTCCATAATGCTAAATTGAGGAGGTAAAATAGAAATATGAATAGGAAACAGAAGAGAAATGTACAGTGATCACCCATTTTTGGCCCACAATCTTTTTCATGGAAATCCCAGTCATATGAGTCGAGTCCATGCATGCTACGATCACGGTATGCATTTGAAGGCAAAATATTTTTGTGCAGATCTTAGATTAGGTCTTTCCCTGTCCATAATGCAAAATTGAGGCGGTAAAATATAAATATAAATAGGAAACGGAAGAGAAATGTACAGTGATCACCCATTTCGGCCCACAATCTTTTTCATGGAAATCCCAGTCATATGAGTCGAGTCCATTCATGCTACGATCACGGTATGAATTTGAAGGATAAATATTTTTGTGCAGATCTTAGATTAGGTCTTTCCCTGTCCATAATGCTAAATTGAGGAGGTAAAATAGAAATATGAATAGGAAACAGAAGAGAAATGTACAGTGATCACCCATTTTCCGCCAACAATATTTTTCATGGTAATCCCAGTCATATGAGTCGAGTCCATGCATACTACGATCACGGTATGAATTTGAAAGCAAAATGTTTTTGTGCAGATTTTAGATTAGGTCTTTCCCTGTCCATAATGCTAAATTGAGGAGGTAAAATAGAAATATAAACAGGAAACAGAAGAGAAATGTTCAGTGATCACCCATTTTCGGCTCACAATTTTTTCATGGAAATCCCAGTCATATGAGTCGAGTCCATGCATGCTACGATCACGGTATGAATTTGAAGGCAAAATATTTTTGTCCAGATGTTAGATTTGGCGTTTCCCTGTCCATAATGCTAAATTGAGGAGGTAAAATATAAATATAAATAGGAAACAGAAGAGAAATGTACAGTGATTTCCCATTTTCAGCCCACAATCTTTTTCATGGAAATCCCAGTCATATGAGTCGAGTCCATGCATGCTACGATCACGGTATGAATTTGAAGGCAAAATATTTTTGTGCAGATTTTAGATTAGGTCTTTCCCTGTCCATAATGCTAAATTGAGGAGGTAAAATATAAATATAAATAGGAAACAGAAGAGAAATGTACAGTGATCACCCATATTCGGCCCACAATCTTTTTTATGGAAATCCCAGTCATATTTGTCGAGTCCATGCATGCTACGATCACGGTATCAATTTGAAGGCAAAATATTTTTGTGCAGATCTTAGATTAGGTCTTTCCCTGTCCATAATGCTGAATTGAGGAGGTAAAATATAAATATAAATAGGAAACAAAAGAGAAATATACAGTGATCACACATTTTCGGCCCACAATCTTTTTCATGGAAATCCCAGCCATATGAGTCGAGTCCATGCATGCTTTGATCACAGTATGAATTTGAAGGCAAAATATTTTTGTGCAGAAATTAGATTAGGTCTTTCCCTGGCCATAATGCTAAATTGAGGAAGTTAAATATAAATATAAATAGGAAACAGAATAGAAATGTACAGTGATCACCCATTTTCTGCCCACAATCTTTTTCATGGAAATCCCAGTCATATGAGTCGAGTCCATGCATGCTACGATCACGGTATGAATTTGAAGGCAAAATATTTTTGTGCAGATTTTAGTTTAGGTCTGTCCCTGTCCATAATGCTAAATTGAGGAGGTAAAATAGAAATATGAATAGGAAACAGAAGAGAAATGTACAGTGATCACCCATTTTCCGCCAACAATCTTTTTCATGGATATCCCAGTCATATGAGTCGAGTCTATGCATGCTACAATCACGGTATGAATTTGAAGGCATATTTTTGTGCAGATTTTATAATAGATCTTTCCCTGTCCATAATGCTAAATTGAGGAGGTAAAATATAAATAGGAAAAAGAAGAGAAATGTACAGTGATCACCCATTTTCGGCCCACAATCTTTTTCATGGAAATCCCAGTCATATGAGTCGAGTCCATGCATGCTACGATCACAGTATGAATTTGAAGGCAAAATATTTTTGTACACAGCTTACATTAGGGCTTTCCCTGGCCATAATGCTAAATTGAGGAGGTAAAATAGAAATATAAATAGGAAACAGAAGAGAAACGTACAGTGATCACCCATTTTCGGCCTACAATCTTTTTCATGGAAATCCCAGTCATATGAGTCGAGTCCATGCATGCTACGATCACGGTATGAACTTGAAGGCAAAATATTTTTGTGCAGATTTTAGATTAGGTCTTTCCCTGTCCATAATGCTAAATTGAGGAGGTAAAATAGAAATATAAATAGTAAACAGAAGAGAAATGTACAGTGATCACCCATTTTCGGCCCACAATCTTTTTCAAGGAAATCCCAGTCATATGAGTCGAGTCCATGCATGCTACGATCACGGTATGAATTTGAAGGGAAAATATTTTTGTGCAGAGCTTAGATTAGGTCTTTCACTGGCGATAATGCTAAATTGAGGAGGTAAAATAGAAATATCAATGAGAAAGAGAAGAGAAATGTACAGTGATCAACCATTTTCGGCCCACAATCTTTTTCATGGAAATCCCAGTCATATGAGTCGGGTCCATGCATGCTACGATCACGGTATGAATTTGAAGGCATATTTTTGTGCAGATTTTAGATTAGATCTTTCCCTGATCATAATGCTACATTGAGGAGGTAAAATAGAAATATGAATACGAAACAGAACAGAAATGTACAGTGATTACCCATTTTCTGCCCACAATATTTTTCATGGAAATCCCAGTCATATGAGTCTAGTCCATGCATGCTACGATCACGGTATGAATATGTAGGCAAAATATTTTCGTGCAGATTTTAGATTCGGACATTCCCTGTCCATAATGCTAAATTGAGGAGGTAAAATAGAAATATAAATAGGAAACAAAAGAGAAATATACAGTGATCACACATTTTCGGCCCACAATCTTTTTCATAGAAATCCCAGTCATATGAGTCGAGTCCATGCATGCTACAATCACGGTATGAATTTGAAGGCATATTTTTGTGCAGATTTTAGATTAGATCTTTCCCTGACCATAATGCTAAATTGAGGAGGTAAAATAGAAATATAAATAGGAAACAGAAGAGAAATGTACAGTGATCACCCATTTTCGGCCCACAATCTTTTTCATGGAAATCCCAGTCATATGAGTCGAGTCCATGGATGCTACGATCACGGTATGAATTTGAAGGCAAAATATTTTTTTGCAGAGCTTAGATTAGGTCTTTCCCTGGCCATAATGCTAAATTGAGGAGGTAAAATATAAATATAAATCGGAAACAGAAGAAAAATGTACAGTGATCACCCATTTTCTGCCCACAATCTTTTTCATTGAAATCCAAGTCATATGAGTCGAGTCCATGCATGCTACGATCACGGTATGAATTTGAAGGCAAAATATTTTTGTGCAGAGCTTAGATTAGTTCTTTCCCTGTCCATAATGCTAAATTGACGAAGTAAAATATAAATATAAATAGGAAGTTGAAGAGAAATGTACAGTGATCACCCATTTTCTGCTCACAATCTTTTTTATGGAAATCCCAGTCATATGAGTCCATGCATGCTACGATCACGGTATGAATTTGAAGGCAAAATATTTTTGTGCCTAGCTTAGATTAGGTCTTTGCCAGTCCATAATGCTAAATTGAGGAGGTAAAATATAAATATAAATAGGAAACAGAAGAGAAATGTACAGTGATCACCCATTTTTGGCCCACAATCTTTTTCATGGAAATCCCAGTCATATGAGTCGAGTCCATGCATGCTACGATCACGGTAGGATTTGAAGGGAAAATATTTTTGTGCAGAGCTTAGATTAGTTCTTTCCCTGGCGATAATGCTAAATTGACGAAGTAAAATATAAATATAAATAGGAAGCCGAAGAGAAATGTACAGTGATCACCCATTTTCTGCTCACAATCTTTTTCATGGAAATCCCAGTCATGAGTCGTGTCCATGCATGCTACGATCACGGTATGAATTTGAAGGCAAAATATTTTTGTGCAGATTTTAGATTAGTTCTTTCCCTGTCCATAATGCTAAATTTAGGAGGTAAAATATAAATATAAATAGGAAACAGAAGAGAAATGTACAGTGACCACCCATTTTCGGCCCACAATCTTTTTCATGGAAATCCCAGTGATATGAGTCGAGTCCATGCATGCTACGATCACGGTATGAATTTGAAGGCAAAATATTTGTGAGCAGAGCTTAGATAATATCTTTCCCTGTCCATAATGCTAAATTGAGGACGTAAAATAGAAATATAATTAGTAAACAGAACAGAAATGTACAGTGAAAACCCATTTTCGGCCCACAATCTTTTTCATGGAAATCGCAGTCATATGAGTCGAGACCATGCATGCTACGATCACGGTATGAATTTGAAGGCAAAATATTTTTGTGCAGATTTTAGATTATTCCTTTCCCTGTCCATAATGCTAAATTTAGGAGGTAAAATATAAATATAAATAGGAAACAGAAGAGAAATGTACAGTGATCACCCATTTTCGGCCCACAATCTTTTTCATGGAAATCCCAGTCATATGAGTCCATGCATGCTACGATCACGGTATGAATTTGAATGCAAAATATTTTTGTGCAGATATTTGATTAGGTCTTTCCCTGTTCATAATGCTAAATTGAGGAGGTAAAATATAAATATAAATAGGAAACAGAAGAAAAATGAACAGTGATCACCCATTTTCGGCCCACAATTTTTTCATGGAAATCCCAGTCCTATGAGTCGAGTCCATGCATGCTACGATCACGGTATGAATTTGAAGGCAAAATATTTTTGTGCAGATCTTAGATTAGGTCTTTCCCTGTCCATAATGCTAAATTAAGGAGGTAAAATATAAATATAAATAAGAAACAAAAAAGAAATACACAGCGATCACGCATTTTCGGCCCACAATCTTTTTCATAGAAATCCCAGTCATATGAGTCGACTCCATGCATGCTACGATCACGGTATGAATTTGAAAGCAAAATATTTTTGTGCAGATCTTAGATTAGGTCATTCCCTGTCCATAATGCTAAATTGAGGAGGTAAAATATAAATATAAATAGGAAACAGAAGAGAAATGTACAGTGATCACCCATTTTCGGCCCACAATCTTTTTCATGGAAATCCCAGTGATATAAGTCGAGTCCATGCATGCTACGATCACGGTATGAATTTGAAGGCAAAATATTTTTGTGCAGATCTTAGATTAGGTCTTTCCCTGTCCATAATGCTAATTTGAGGAGGTAAAATATAAATATGAATAGGAAACAGAATAGAAATGTACAGTGACCACCCATTTTCGGCCCACAATCTTTTTCATGGAAATCCCAGTGATATGAGTCGAGTCCATGCATGCTACGATCACGGTATGAATTTGACGGCAAAATACTTTTGTACAGAGCTTACATTGGGTCTTTCCCTGTCCGTAATGCTAAATTGAGGACGTAAAATAGAAATATAAATAGTAAAAATAACAGAAATGTACAGTGAAAACCCATTTTCGGCCCACAATCTTTTTCATGGAAATCCCAGTCATATGAGTCCATGCATGCTACGATCACGGTATGAATTTGAAGGCAAAATATTTTTGTGCAGATCTTAGATTAGGTCTTTCCCTGTCCATAATGCAAAATTGAGGAGGTAAAATAGAAATATAAATAGGAAACAGAACAGAAATGTATAGTGATCACCCATTTTTGGCCTACAATCTTTTTCATGGAAATCCCAGTCATATGAGTCAAGTCCATGCATGCTACGATCACGGTATGAATTTGAAGGCAAAATATTTTTGTGCAGATCTTAGATTAGGTCTTTCCCTGTCCATAATGCTAAATTAAGGAGGTAAAATATAAATATAAATAGGAAACAGAAGAAAAATGAACAGTGATCTCCCATTTTCGGCCCACAATCTTTTTCATGGAAATCCCAGTCCTATGAGTCGAGTCCATGCATGCTACGATCACGGTATGAATTTGAAGGCAAAATATTTTTGTGCAGATCTTAGATTTGGTCTTTCCCTGTCCATAATGCTAAATTGAGGAGGTAAAATATAAATATAAATAGGAAACAGAAGAGAAATGTACAGTGATCACCCATTTTCGGCCCACAATCTTTTTCATGGAAATCCCAGTGATATAAGTCGAGTCCATGCATGCTACGATCACGGTATGAATTTGAAGGCAAAATATTTTTGTGCAGATCTTAGATTAGGTCTTTCCCTGTCCATAATGCTAAATTGAGGAGGTAAAATATAAATATGAATAGGAAACAGAAGAGAAATGTACAGTGACCACCCATTTTCGGCCCACAATCTTTTTCATGGAAATCCCAGTGATATGAGTCGAGTCCATGCATGCTACGATCACGGTATGAATTTGACGGCAAAATACTTTTGTACAGAGCTTACATTGGGTCTTTCCCTGTCCTTAATGCTAAATTGAGGACGTAAAATAGAAATATAAATAGTAAAAATAACAGAAATGTACAGTGAAAACCCATTTTCGGCCCACAATCTTTTTCATGGAAATCCCAGTCATATGAGTCCATGCATGCTACGATCACGGTATGAATTTGAAGGCAAAATATTTTTGTGCAGATCTTAGATTTGGTCTTTCCCTGTCTATAATGCTAAATTGAGGAGGTAAAATAGAAATATAAATAGGAAACAGAAGAGAAATGTACAGTGATCACCCATTTTCGGCCCACAATCTTTTTCATGGAAATCCCAGTGATATAAGTCGAGTCCATGCATGCTACGATCACGGTATGAATTTGAAGGCAAAATATTTTTGTGCAGATCTTAGATTAGGTCTTTCCCTGTCCATAATGCTAAATTGAGGAGGTAAAATATAAATATGAATAGGAAACAGAAGAGAAATGTACAGTGACCACCCATTTTCGGCCCACAATCTTTTTCATGGAAATCCCAGTCATATGAGTCGAGTCCATGCATGCTACGATCACGGTATGAATTTGACGGCAAAATACTTTTGTACAGAGCTTACATTGGGTCTTTCCCTGTCCTTAATGCTAAATTGAGGACGTAAAATAGAAATATAAATAGTAAAAATAACAGAAATGTACAGTGAAAACCCATTTTCTGCCCACAATCTTTTTCATGGAAATCCCAGTCATATGAGTCCATGCATGCTACGATCACGGTATGAATTTGAAGGCAAGATATTTTTGTGCAGATCTTAGATTAGGTCTTTCCCTGTCCATAATGCAAAATTGAGGAGGTAAAATAGAAATATAAATAGGAAACAGAACAGAAATGTACAGTGATCACCCATTTTTGGCCTACAATCTTTTTCATGGAAATCCCAGTCATATGAGTCAAGTCCATGCATGCTACGATCACGGTATGAATTTGAAGGCAAAATATTTTTGTGCAGATCTTAGATTAGGTCTTTCCCTGTCCATAATGCTAAATTAAGGAGGTAAAATATAAATATAAATAGGAAACAGAAGAAAAATGAACAGTGATCTCCCATTTTCGGCCCACAATCTTTTTCATGGAAATCCCAGTCCTATGAGTCGAGTCCATGCATGCTACGATCACGGTATGAATTTGAAGGCAAAATATTTTTGTGCAGATCTTAGATTAGGTCTTTCCCTGTCCATAATGCTAAATTGAGGAGGTAAAATAGAAATATGAATACAAAACAGAACAGAAATGTACAGTGATCACCAATTTTCGGCGCACAATCTTTTTCATGGAAATCCCAGTCATATGAGTCGAGTCCATGCATTCTACAATCACGGTATGAATTTGAAGGCATATTTTTGTGCAGATTTTAGATTAGATCTTTCCCTGTCCATAATGCTAAATTGAGGAGGTAAAATAGAAATATGAATCCGAAAAAGAACAGAAATGTACAGTGATCACCCATTTTCGGCCCACAATCATTTTCATGGAAATCCCAGTCATATGAGTCGAGTCCATGCGTGCTACGATCACGGTATGAATTTGAAGGCAAAATGTTTTTGTGCAGATCTTAGATTAGGTCTTTCCCTGGCCATAATGCTAAATTGAGGAGGTAAAATAGAAATATAAATAGTAAACAGAAGAGAAATGTACAGTGATCACCCATTTTCGGCCCACAATCTTTTCCATGGAAATCCCAGTCATATGAGTCGAGTCCATGCATGCTACGATCACGGTATGAATTTGAAGGCAAAATATTTTTGTGCAGATCTTAGATTAGGTCTTTCCCTGTCCATAATGCTAAATTGAGGAGGTAAAATAGAAATATGAATACAAAACAGAACAGAAATGTACAGTGATCACCAATTTTCGGCGCACAATCTTTTTCATGGAAATCCCAGTCATATGAGTCGAGTCCATGCATTCTACAATCACGGTATGAATTTGAAGGCATATTTTTGTGCAGATTTTAGATTAGATCTTTCCCTGTCCATAATGCTAAATTGAGGAGGTAAAATAGAAATATGAATCCGAAAAAGAACAGAAATGTACAGTGATCACCCATTTTCGGCCCACAATTATTTTCATGGAAATCCCAGTCATATGAGTCGAGTCCATGCGTGCTACGATCACGGTATGAATTTGAAGGCAAAATGTTTTTGTGCAGATCTTAGATTAGGTCTTTCCCTGGCCATAATGCTAAATTGAGGAGGTAAAATAGAAATATAAATAGTAAACAGAAGAGAAATGTACAGTGATCACCCATTTTCGCCCCACAATCTTTTTCATGGAAATCCCAGTCATATGAGTCGAGTCCATGCATGCTACGATCACGGTATGAATTTGAAGGCAAAATATTTTTGTGCAGAGCTTAGATTAGGTCTTTCCCTGGCCATAATGCTAAATTGAGGAGGTAAAATAGAAATATAAATAGGAAACAGAAGAGAAATGTACAGTGATCACCCATTTTCGGCCCACTATCTTTTTCATGGAAATCCCAGTCATATGAGTCGAGTTCATGCATTCTACGATCACGGTATGAATTTAAAGGCAAAATATTTTTGTGCAGATTTTAGATTAGATCTTTCCCTGTGCATAATGCTAAGATGTGGAGGTAAAATAGAAATATGAATACGAAACAGAACAGAAATGTACAGTGATCACCCATTTTCGGCCCACAATCTTTTTCATGGAAATCCCAGTCATATGAGTCGAGTCCATGCATGCACGGTATGAATTTGTAGGCAAAATATTTTTGTGCAGAGCTTATATTAGGTTTTTCCCTGTCCATAATGCTAAATTGAAGAGGTAAAATAGAAATATAAATAGGAAACAAAAGAGAAATATACAGTGATCACGCATTTTCGGCCCAAAATCTTTTTCATAGAAATCCCAGTCATATGAGTCGAGTCCATGCATGCTACAATCACGGTATGAATTTGAAGGCATATTTTTGTGCAGATTTTAGATTAGATCTTTCCCTGACCATAATGCTAAATTGAGGAGGTAAAAAAGAAATATAAATAGGAAAGAGAAGAGAAATGTACAGTGATCACCCATTTTCGGCCCACAATCTTTTTCATGGAAATCCCAGTCATATGAGTCGTGTCCATGGATGCTACGATCACGGTATGAATTTGAAGGCAAAATATTTTTGTGCAGAGCTTAGATTAGGTCTTTCCCTGGCCATAATGCTAAATGGAGGAGGTAAAATAGAAATATAAATCGGGAACAGAAGAAAAATGTACAGTGATCACCCATTTTCGGCCCACAATCTTTTTCATGGAAATCCCAGTCCTATGAGTCGTGTCCATGTATGCTACGATCACGGTATGAATTTGAAGGCAAAATATTTTTGTGCAGATCTTAGATTAGGTCTTTCCCTGTCCATAATGCTAAATTGAGGAGGTAAAATATAAATATAAATAGGAAACAGAAGAGAAATGTACAGTGATCACCCATTTTCGGCCCACAATATTTTTCATGGAAATCCCAGTCATATGAGTCGAGTCCATGCATGCTACGATCACGGTATGAATTTGAAGGCAAAATATTTTTGTTCAGATCTTAGATTAGGTCTTTCCCTGTCCATGATGCTAAATTGAGGAGGTAAAATAGAAATATAAATAGGAAACAAAAGAGAAATATACAGTGATCACGCATTTTCTGCCAACAATCTTTTTCATGGAAATCCCATTCATATGAGTCGAGTCCATGCATGCTACGATCACGGTATGAATTTGAAGGCAAAATATTTTTGTGCAGATCTTAGATTAGGTCTTTACCTGTCCATAATGCTAAATTGAGGAGGTAAAATAGAAATATAAATAGGAAACAGAAGAGAAATGTACAGTGATCACCCATTTTCGGCCCACAATCTTTTTCATGGAAATCCCAGTCATATGAGTCGAGTCCATTCATGCTACGATCACGGTATGAATTTGAAGGCTAAATATTTTTGTGCAGATTTTAGATTAGGTCTTTCCCTGTCCATAATGCTAAATTGATGATGTAAAATATAAATATAAAAAGGAAACAGAAGAGAAATGTACAGTGATCACCCATTTTCGGCCCACAATCTTTTTCATGGAAATCCCAGTCATATGAGTAGAGTCCATGCATGCTACGATCACAGTATGAATTTGAAGGCAAAATATTCTTGTACACAGCTTACATTAGGGCTTTCCCTGGCCATAATGCTAAATTGAGGATGTAAAATAGAAATATAAATAGGAAAGAGAAGAGAAATGTACATTGATCACCCATTTTCGGCCAACAATCTTTTTCATGGAAATCCCAGTCATATGAGTCGAGTCCATGCATGATACGATCACGGTATGAATTTGAAGGCAAAATATTTTTGTGCAGAGCTTAGATTAAGTCTTTCCCTGGCCATAATGCTAAATTGAGGAGGTAAAATAGAAAAATAAATAGGAAACAGAAGAGAAATGTACAGTGATCACCCATTGTCGACCCACAATATTTTTCATGGAAATCCCAGGCATATGTGTCGCGCCCATGCAAGCTACGATCACGGTATGAATTTGAAGGCAAAATATTTTTGTGCAGATTTTAGATTAGGTCTTTCCCTGTCCATAATGCTAAATTGAGGAGGTAAAATAGAAATATAAATAGTAAACAGAACAGAAATGTACAGTGATCAACCATTTTCGGCCCATCATCTTTTTCATGGAAATCCCAGTCATATGAGTCGAGTCCATGCATGCTACGATCACGGTATGAATTTGACGGCAAAATATTTGTGTACAGAGCTTACATTAGGTCTTTCCCTGTCCATAATGCTAAATTGAGGAGGTAAAATATAAATATAAATAGGAAACAGAAGAGAAATGTACAGTGATCACCTATTTTCGGCCCAGAATCTTTTTCATGGAAATCCCAGTCATATGAGTCGAGTCCATGCATGCTACGATCACGGTATGAATTTGTAGGCAAAATATTTTTGTGCAGATCTTAGATTAGGTCTTTCCCTGTCCATAATGCTAAATTGAGGAGGTAAAATATAAATATAAATAGGAAACAAAAGAGAAATATACAGTGATCACGCATTTTCGGCGCACAATCTTTTTCATGGAAATCCCAGTCATATGAGTCGAGTCCATGCATGCTACAATCACGGTATGAATTTGAAGGCATATTTTTGTGCAGATTTTAGATTAGATCTTTCCCTGTCCATAATGCTAAATTGAGGAGGTAAAATAGAAATATGAATACGAAACAGAACAGAAATGTACAGTGATCACCCATTTTCGGCCCACAATCTTTTTCATGGAAATCCCAGTCATATGAGTCGAGTCCATGCATGCTACGATCACGGTATGAATTTGAAGGCAAAATATTTTTGTGCAGAGCTTAGATTAGGTCCTTCCCTGGCCATAATGCTAAATTGAGGAGGTAAAATAGAAAAATAAATAGGAAACAGAAGAGAAATGTACATTGATCACCCATTTTCGGCCAACAATCTTTTTCATGGAAATCCCAGTCATATGAGTCGAGTCCATGCATGATACGATCACGGTATGAATTTGAAGACAAAATATTTTTGTGCAGAGCTTAGATTAAGTCTTTCCCTGGCCATAATGCTAAATTGAGGAGGTAAAATAGAAAAATAAATAGGAAACAGAAGAGAAATGTACAGTGATCACCCATTGTCGACCCACAATATTTTTCATGGAAATCCCAGGCATATGTGTCGCGCCCATGCAAGCTACGATCACGGTATGAATTTGAAGGCAAAATATTTTTGTGCAGATTTTAGATTAGGTCTTTCCCTGTCCATAATGCTAAATTGAGGAGGTAAAATAGAAATATAAATAGTAAACAGAACAGAAATGTACAGTGATCAACCATTTTCGGCCCACAATCTTTTTCATGGAAATCCCAGTCATATGAGTCGAGTCCATGCATGCTAAGATCACGGTATGAATTTGAAGGCAAAATATTTTTGTGCAGATGTTAGATTAGATCTTTCCCTGTCCATAATGCTAAATTGAGGAAGTAAAATATAAATAGGAAACAGAAGAGAAATGTACAGTGATCACCCATTTTCTGCACACAATCTTTTTCATGGAAATCCCAGTCATATGAGTCGAGTCCATGCATGCTACGATCACGGTATGAATTTGAAGGCTAAATATTTTTGTGCAGATCTTAGATTATGTCTTTCCCTGTCCACAATGCTAAATTGAGTTGTTAAATAGAAATATAAATAGGAAAAAGTAGAGAAATGTACAGTGATCACCCATTTTCGGCCCACAAACTTTTTCATGGAAATCCCAGTCATATGAGTCGAGTCCATTCATGCTACGGTCACGGTATGAATTTGAAGGCTAAATATTTTTGTGCAGAAATTAGATTAGGTCTGTCCCTGTCCATAATGCTAAATTGAGGAGGTAAAATAGAAATATGAATAGGAAACAGAAGAGAAATGTACAGTGATCACCCATTTTCCGCCAACAATGTTTTTCATGGAAATCCCAGTCATATGAGTCGAGTACATGCATGCTACAATCACGGTATGAATTTGAAGGCATAATATTTTTGTGCAGATTTTAGATTAGGTCTTTCCCTGTCCATAATGCTAAGTTGAGGAGGTAAAATATAAATATAAATAGGAAAAAGAAGAGAAATGTACAGTGATCACCCATTTTCGGCCCACAATCTTTTTCATGGAAATCCCAGTCATATGAGACGAGTCCATGCATGCTACGATCACAGTATGAATTTGAAGGCAAAATATTTTTGTACACAGCTTATATTAGGGCTTTCCCTGTCCATAATGCTAAATTGAGGAGGTAAAATATAAATATAAATAGGAAACAGAAGAGAAATGTACAGTGATCACCAATTTTCCGCCAACAATCTTTTTCATGGAAATCCCAGTCATATGAGTCGAGTCCATGCATGCTACGATCACTGTATGAATTTGACGGCAAAATATTTTTGTGAAGATTTCAGATTAGGTTTTCCCTGCCCATAATGCTAAATTGAGGAGGTAAAATATAAATATAAATAGGAACCAGAAGAGAAATGTACAGTGATCACGCATTTTCGGCCCACAATCTTTTTCATGGAAATCCCAGTCATATGAGTCAAGTCCATGAATGCTATGATCACGGTATGAATTTGAAGGCAAAATATTTTTGTGCAGAAATTAGAATAGGTCTTTCCCTGGCCATAATGCTAAATTGAGGAAGTTAAATATAAATATAATTAGGAAACAGAATAGAAATGTACAGTGATCACCCATTTTCCGCCCAAAATCTTTTTCATGGAAATCCCAGTCATATGAGTCGAGTCCATGCATGCTACGATCATGGTATGAATTTGAAGGCAAAATATTTTTGGGCAGATTTTAGATCAGGTCTGTCCCTGTCCATAATGCTAAATTGAGGAGGTAAAATAGAAATATGAATAGGAAACAGAAGAGAAATGTACAGTGATCACCCATTTTCCGCCAACAATATTTTTCATGGAAATCCCAGTCATATGAGTCGAGTCCATGCATGCTACAATCACGGTATGAATTTGAAGGCATATTTTTGTGCAGATTTTAGATTAGATCGTTACCTGACCATAATGCTAAATTGAGGAGGTAAAATAGAAATATGAATGCGAAACAGAACAGAAATGTACAGTGATCACCCATTTTCGGCCCACAAACTTTTTCATGGAAATCCCAGTCATATGAGTCGAGTCCATGCATGCTACGATCACGGTATGAATTTGAAGGCAAAATATTTTTGTGCAGATTTTAGATTAGGTCTTTCCCTGTCCATAATGCTAAATTGAGGAGGTAAAATATAAATATAAATAGGAAACAGAAGAGAAATGTACAGTGATCACCCATTTTCGGCCCACAATCTTTTTCATGGAAATCCCAGTCATATGAGTCGAGTCCATGCATGCTATGATCACGGTATGAATTTGAAGGCAAAATATTTTTGTGCAGATTTTAGATTAGGTCTTTCCCTGTCCATAATGCTAAATTGAGGAGGTAAAATATAAATATAAATAAGAAACAGAAGAGAAATGTACAGTGATCACCCATTTTCGGCCCACAATCTTTTTCATGGAAATCCCAGTCATATGAGTCGAGTCCATGCATGCTACGATCAAGGTATGAATTTGAAAGCAAAATATTTTTGTACAGATTTTAGATTTGGTCTTTCCCTGTCCATAATGATAAATTGAGGAGGTAAAATAGAAATATAAATAGGAAACAGAAGAGAAATGTACAGTGATCACCCATTTTCGGCCCACAATCTTTTTCATGGAAATCAGTCATATGAGTCGAGTCCATGCATGCTACGATCGCGGTATGAATTTGAAAGCAAAATATTTTTGTGCAGATTTTAGATTAGGTATTTCCCTGTCCATAATGCTAAATTGAGGAGGTAAAATAGAAATATAAATAGGAAACAGAAGAGAAATGTACAGTGATCACCCATTTTTGTCCAACAATCTTCTTCATGGAAATCCCAGTCATATGAGTCGAGTCCATGCATGCTAGGTTCACGGTATGAATTTGAAAGAAAATATTTTTGTGCAGATTTTAGATTAGGTCTTTCCCTGTCCATAACGCTAAATTGAGGAAGTTAAATTGAAATATAAATAGAAAACAGAAGAGAAATGTACAGTGATCACCCATTTTCGGCCCACAATCTTTTTCATGGAAATCCCAGTCATATGAGTCGAGTTCATGCATGCTACGATCACGGTATGAATGTGAAGGCAAAATATTTTTGTGCAGAGCTTAGATTACGTCTTTCCCTGTCCATAATGCTAAATTGAGAAGATAAATATAAATATAAATAGGAAACAGAATAGAAATGTACTGTGATCACCCATTTTCGGCCCACAATCTTTTTCATGGAAATCCCAGTCATATGAGTCAACTTCATGCATGCTACGTTCACGGTATGAATTTGAAGGCAAAATATTCTTGTGCAGATTTTAGATTAGGTCTTTCCCTATCCATAATGCTAAATTGAGGAGGTATTAGGTTGGTGCAAAAATAATTTCGTTTTCTTACATAGTAACATATGTTAGAGAACAAAATTATTTTTGCACCAACGTAATATCATAGAAATATAAATAGGAAACAGAAGAGAAATGTATAGTGATCACCCATTTTCGGCCCACAATCTTTTTCATGGAAATCCCAGTCATATGAGTCGAGTCCATGCATTCTACGATCACGGTATGAATTTGAAGGCAAAATATTTTTGTGCAGATCTTAGATTAGGTCTTTCCCTGTCCATAATGCTAAATTGAGGAGATAAAATATAAATAGGAAACAAAAGAGAAATATACAGTGATCACCCATTTTCGGCCCACAATCTTTTTCATGGAAATCCCAGTCATATGAGTCGAGTCCATGCATGCTACGATCACGGTATGAATTTGAAGGCAAAATATTTTTGTGCAGATCTTAGATTTGTTCTTTCCATGTCCTTAATGCTAAATTAAGGAGGTAAAATATAAATATAAATAGGAAACAGAAGAGAAATGTACAGTGATCACCCATTTTCGGCGCACAATCTTTTTCATGGAAATCCCAGTCATATGAATCGAGTCCATGCATGCTACGATCACGGTATGAATTTGAAGGCAAAATATTTTTGTGCAGAACTTAGATAAGGTCTTTCACTGACCATAATGCTAAATTGAGGAAGTAAAATAGAAATATTAATAGGAAACAGAAGAGAAATGTACAGTGATCACCCATTTTCGGCCGACAATCTTTTTCATAGAAATCCCAGTCATATGAGTCGAGTCCATGCATGCTGCGATCACGGTATGAATTTGAAGGCAAAATATTTTTGTGCAGGGCTTAGATTAGGTCTTTGACTGTCCATAATGCTAAATTGAGGAGGTAAAATAGAAATGTAAATAGGAAACAGAAGAGAAATTACAGTGATCACCCATTTTCGGCCCACATTCTTTTTCATGGAAATCCCAGTCATATGAGTCGAGTCCATGCATGCTACGATCACGGTATGAATTTGAAGGCAAAATATTTTTGTGCAGATTTTAGATTAGGTCTTACACTGTCCATAATGCTAAATTGAGGAGGTAAAATAGAAATGTAAATAGGAAACAGAAGAGAAATGTACAGTGATCACCCATTTTCGGCCCACAATCTTTTTCATGGAAATCCCAGTCATATGAGGCGAGTCCGTGTATGCTACGATCACGGTATGAATTTGAAGGCAAAATATTTTTGTGCAGATCTTAGATAAGGTCTTCACTGACCATAATGCTAAATTAAGGAAGTAAAATAGAAATATTAATAGGAAACAGAAGAGAAATGTACAGTGATCACCAATTTTCAGCCGACAATCTTTTTCATAGAAATCCCAGTCATATGAGTCGAGTCCATGCATGCTGCGATCACGGTATGAATTTGAAGGCAAAATATTTTTGTGCAGATCTTAGATTTGGTCTTTCCATGTCCTTAATGCTAAATTGAGGAGGTAAAATATAAATATAAATAGGAAACAGAAGAGAAATGTACAGTGACCACCCATTTTCGGCCCACAATCTTTTTCATGGAAATCCCAGTCATATGAGTCGAGTCCATGCATGCTACGATTACGGTAGGAATTTGAAGGCAAAATATTTTTGTGCAGATTTTAGATTAGGTCTTTCCCTCTCCATAATGCTAAATTGAGGAGGTAAAATAGAAATATAAATAGGAAACAGAAGAGAAATGTACAGTGATCACCCATTTTCTGCCCAAAATCTTTTTCATGGAAATCCCAGTCATATGAGTCGAGTCCATGCATTCTACGATCACGGTATGAATTTCAAGGAAAAATATTTTTGTGCAGATTTTAGATTAGGTCTTTCCCTGTCCATAATGCTAAATTGAGGAGGTAAAATAGAAATATAAATAGGAAACAGAAGAGAAATGTACAGTGATCACCCATTTTCTGCCCAAAATCTTTTTCATGGAAATCCCAGTCATATGAGTCGAGTCCATGCATGCTACGATCACGGTATGAATTTCAAGGCAAAATATTTTTGTGCAGATTTTAGATTAGGTCTTTCCCTGTGCATAATGCCAAATTGAGGAGGTAAAATATAATTATAAATAGGAAACAGAAGAGAAATGTACAGTGATCACCCATTTTCGGCCAACAATCTTTTTCATGGAAATCCCAGTCATATGAGTCGAGTCCATGCATGCTACGATCACGGTATGAATTTGAAGGCAAAATATTTTTGTGCAGATTTGAGATTAGGTCTTTCACTATCCATAATTCTAAATTGAGGAGGTAAAATATAAATATAAATAGGAAACAGATGAGAAATGTACAGTGATCTCCAATTTTCGGCCCACAATCTTTTTCATGGAAATCCCAGTGATATGAGTCGAGTCCATGCATGCTACAATCACGGTATGAATTTGAAGGCAAAATATTTTTGTGCAGATATTAGATTAGGTCTTTCCCTATCCATAATGCTAAATTGAGGAGGTAAAATAGAAATATAAATAGGAAACAGAAGAGAAATGTACAGTGATCACCCATTTTCGGCACACAATCTTTTTCATGGAAATCCCAGTCATATGAGTCGACTTCATGCATGCTATGATCACGGT
Source organism: Acanthosepion lycidas (assembly GCA_963932145.1). NCBI lineage: Eukaryota > Metazoa > Mollusca > Cephalopoda > Sepiida > Sepiidae > Acanthosepion > Acanthosepion lycidas. The sequence continues at coordinate 6,161,769 of OZ010604.1, read as the reverse complement.
ATGAATTTGAAGGCAAAATATTCTTGTGCAGATTTTAGATTAGGTCTTTCCCTATCCATAATGCTAAATTGAGGAGGTATTAGGTTGGTGCAAAAATAATTTCGTTTTCTCACATAGTAACATATGTTAGAGAACAAAATTATTTTTGCACCAACGTAATAACATAGAAATATAAATAGGAAACAGAAGAGAAATGTATAGTGATCACCCATTTTCGGCCCACAATCTTTTTCATGGAAATCCCAGTCATATGAGTCGAGTCCATGCATGCTACGATCACGGTATGAATTTGAAGGCAAAATATTTTTGTGCAGATCTTAGATTAGGTCTTTCCCTGTCCATAATGCTAAATTGAGGAGATAAAATATAAATATAAATAGGAAACAAAAGAGAAATATACAGTGATCACCCATTTTCGGCCCACAATATTTTTCATGGAAATCCCAGTCATATGAGTCGAGTCCATGCATGCTACGATCACGGTATGAATTTGAAGGCAAAATATTTTTGTGCAGATCTTAGATTTGTTCTTTCCATGTCCTTAATGCTAAATTGAGGAGGTAAAATATAAATATAAATAGGAAACAGAAGAGAAATGTACAGTGAGCACCCATTTTCGGCCCACAATCTTTTTCATGGAAATCCCAGTCATATGAGTCGAGTCCATGGATGCTACGTTCACGGTATGAATTTGAAGGCAAAATATTTTTGTGCAGATCTTAGATTAGATCATTCCCTGACCATAATGCTAAATTGAGGAGGTAAAATAGAAATATGAATAAGAAACAGAAGAGAAATGTACAGTGATCACGCATTTTTGGCCCACAATCTTTTTCATGGAAATCCCAGTCATATGAGTTGAGTCCATGCATGCTACGATCATGGTATGAACTTGAAGGCAAAATATTTTTGTGCAGATTTTAGATTAGGTCTTTCCTTGTCCATAATGCTAAATTGAGGAGGTAAAATATAAATATAAATAGTAAAACAGAAGAGAAATGTACAGTGATCACCTATTTTTGGCCCACAATCTTTTTCATGGAAATCCCAGTCATATGAGCCGAGTCCATGCATGCTACGTTCACGGTAGGAATTTGAAGGCAAAATATTTTTGTGCAGATTTTAGATTAGGGCTTTCCCTGTCCATAATGCTAAATTGAGTAGGTAAAATATAAATATAAATAGGAAACAGAAGAGAAATGTACAGTGATGACCCATTTTCGGCCCACAATGTTTTTCATAGAAATCCCAGTCATATGAGTCGAGTCAATGCATGCTACGTTCACGGTAGGAATTTGAAGGCAAAATATTTTTGTGCAGATCTTAGATTTGGTCTTTCCCTGTTCATAATACTAAATTGAGGAGGTAAATTATAAATATTAATAGGAAACAGAAGAGAAATGTACAGTGACCACCCATTTTCGGCCCACAATCTTTTTCATGGAAATCCCAGTAATATGAGTCGAGTCCATGCATGCTACGATCTCGGTATGAATTTGAAGGCAAAATATTTTTGTGCAGATTTTACATTAGGTCTTTCCCTGTCCATAATGCTAAATTGAGGAGGTAAAATAGAAATATAAATAGGAAACAGAAGAGAAATGTACAGTGATCACCCATTTTCGCGCACAATCTTTTCCATGGAAATCCCAGTCATATGATTCGAGTCCATGCATGCTACAATCACGGTATGAATTTGAAGGCAAAATATTTTTGTACAGAGCTTAGATTAGGTCTTTCCCTGTCCATAATGCTAAATTGAGGAGGTAAAATAGAAACATAAATAGGAAACAGAAGAGAAATGTACAGTGATCACCCATTTTCGGCCCACAATCTTTTTCATGGAAATCCCAGTCATATGAGTCGAGTCAATGCATGCTACGATCACGGTAGGAATTTGAAGGCAAAATATTTTTGTGCTGATTTTAGATTAGGTCTTTCCCTGTCCATAATGCTAAATTGAGGAGGTAAAATATAAATATAAATAGGAAACAGAAGAGAAATGTACAGTGATCACCCATTTTCGGCCCACAATCTTTTTCATGGAAATCCCAGTCATATGAGTCAAGTCTATGCATGCTACGATCACGGTATGAATTTGAAGGCAAAATATTTTTGTGCAGAGCTTAGATTAGGTCTTTCCCTGTCCATAATGCTAAATTGAGGAGGTAAAATATAAATATAAATAGGAAACAGAAGAGAAATGTACAGTGATCACCCATTTTCGGCCCACAATCTTTTTCATGGAAATCCCAGTCATATGAGTCGAGTCCATGCATGCTTCGATCACGGTATGAATTTGAAGGCAAAATATTTTTGCGCAGATTTTAGATTAGGTCTTTCCCTGTCCATAATGCTAAATTGAGGAGGTACAATAGAAATATGAATAGGAAACAGAAGAGAAATGTACAGTGATCACCCATTTTCGGCCCACAATTTTTTCATTTAAATCCCAGTCATATGAGTCGAGTACATGCATGCTACGATCACGGTATGAATTTGAAGGCAAAATATTTTTATGCAGATCTTAGATTAGGTCTTTCCCTGTCCATAATGCTAAATTGAGGAGGTAAATTATAAATATAAATAGGAAACAGAACAGAAATGTACAGTGAACACCCATTTTCGGCCCACAATCTTTTTCATGGAAATCCCAGTCATATGAGTCGAGTCCATGCATGCTACGATCACGGTATGAATTTGAAGGCAAAATATTTTTGTGCAGAGATTAGATTAGGTCTTTCCCTGGCCATAATGCTAAATTGAGGAGGTAAAAAAGAAATATAAATAGGAAACAGAAGAGAAATGTACAGTGATCACCCATTTTCGGCCCGCAATCTTTTTCATGGAAATCCCAGTCATATGAGTCAAGTCCATGCATGCTACAATCACGGTATGAATTTGAAGGCAAAATATTTTTGTACAGAGCTTAGATTAGGTCTTTCCCTGTCCATAATGCTAAATTGAGGAGGTAAAATAGAAACATAAATAGGAAACAGAAGAGAAATGTACAGTGATCACCCATTTTCGGCCCACAATCTTTTTCATGGAAATCCCAGGCATATGAGTCGAGTCCATGCATGGTACGATCACGGTATGAATTTGAGGGCAAAATATTTTTGTGCAGATCTTAGATTATGTGTTTCCCTGTCCATAATTCTAAATTGAGGAGGTAAAATAGAAATATAAATAGGAAACAGAAGAGAAATGTACAGTGATCACCCATTTTCCGCCCACAATCTTTTTCATGGATATCCCAGTCATATGAGTCGAGTCCATGCATGCTACGATCACGGTATGAATTTGAAGGCAAAATATTTTTGTGCTGATTTTAGATTATGTCTTTCCCTGTTCATAATGCTAAATTGAGGAGGTAAATTATAAATATAAATAGGAAACAGAAGAGAAATGTACAGTGAGCACCCATTTTCGGCCCACTATCTTTTTCATGGAAATCCCAGTCATATGAGTCGAGTCCATGCATGCTACGATCACGGTAGGAATTTGAAGGCAAAAGGTTTTTGTGCAGATCTTAGATTAGGTCTTTCCCTGTCCATAATGCTAAATTGACGATGTAAAATAGAAATATAAATAGGAAACAGAAGAGAAATGTACAGTGATCACCCATTTTCGGCCCACAATCTTTTTCATGGAAATCCCAGTCATATGAGTCGAGTCCATGCATGCTTCGATCACGGTATGAATTTGAAGGCAAAATATTTTTGCGCAGATTTTAGATTAGGTCTTTCCCTGTCCATAATGCTAAATTGAGGAGGTACAATAGAAATATGAATAGGAAACAGAAGAGAAATGTACAGTGATCACCCATTTTCGGCCCACAATTTTTTCATTTAAATCCCAGTCATATGAGTCGAGTACATGCATGCTACGATCACGGTATGAATTTGAAGGCAAAATATTTTTACGCAGATCTTAGATTAGGTCTTTCCCTGTCCATAATGCTAAATTGAGGAGGTAAATTATAAATATAAATAGGAAACAGAAGAGAAATGCACAGTGACCACCCATTTTCGGCCCACAATCTTTTTCATGGAAATCCCAGTCATATGAGTCGAGTCCATGCATGCTACGATCACGGTATGAATTTAAAGGCAAAATATTTTTGTCCAGATTTTAGATTAGGTCTTTCCCTGGCCATAATGCTAAATTGAGGAGGTAAAAAAGAAATATAAATAGGAAACAGAAGAGAAATGTACAGTGATCACCCATTTTCGGCCCGCAATCTTTTTCATGGAAATCCCAGTCATATGAGTTGAGTCCATGCATGCTACAATCACGGTATGAATTTGAAGGCAAAATATTTTTGTACAGAGCTTAGATTAGGTCTTTCCCTGTCCATAATGCTAAATTGAGGAGGTAAAATAGAAATATAAATAGGAAACAGAAGAGAAATGTACAGTGATCACCCATTTTCGGCCCACAATCTTTTTCATGGAAATCCCAGTCATATGAGTCGAATCCATGCATGCTTCGATCACGGTATGAATTTGAAGGCAAAATATTTTTGTGCTGATTTTAGATTAGGTCTTTCCCTGTCCATAATGCTAAATTGAGGAGGTAAAATATAAATATAAATAGGAAGCAGAAGATAAATGTACAGTGATCACCCATTTTCGGCCCACAATCTTTTTCATAGAAATCCCAGTCATATGAGTCGAGTCCATGCATGCTACGATCACGGTATGAATTTAAAGGCAAAATATTTTTGTGCAGATTTTAGATTAAGTCTTTCCCTGTCCATAATGCTAAATTGAGGAGGTAAAATAGAAATATAAATAGTAAACAGAACAGAAATGTACAGTGAACACCCATTTTCGGCCCACAATCTTTTTCATGGAAATCCCAGTCATATGAGTCGAGTCCATGCATGCTACGATCACGGTATGAATTTGAAGGCAAAATATTTTTGTGCAGAGATTAGATTAGGTCTTTCCCTGGCCATAATGCTAAATTGAGGAGGTAAAAAAGAAATATAAATAGGAAACAGAAGAGAAATGTACAGTGATCACCCATTTTCGGCCCGCAATCTTTTTCATGGAAATCCCAGTCATATGAGTCGAGTCCATGCATGCTACAATCACGGTATGAATTTGAAGGCAAAATATTTTTGTACAGAGCTTAGATTAGGTCTTTCCCTGTCCATAATGCTAAATTGAGGAGGTAAAATAGAAACATAAATAGGAAACAGAAGAGAAATGTACAGTGATCACCCATTTTCGGCCCACAATCTTTTTCATGGAAATCCCAGGCATATGAGTCGAGTCCATGCATGGTACGATCACGGTATGAATTTGAGGGCAAAATATTTTTGTGCAGATCTTAGATTATGTGTTTCCCTGTCCATAATTCTAAATTGAGGAGGTAAAATAGAAATATAAATAGGAAACAGAAGAGAAATGTACAGTGATCACCCATTTTCCGCCCACAATCTTTTTCATGGATATCCCAGTCATATGAGTCGAGTCCATGCATGCTACGATCACGGTATGAATTTGAAGGCAAAATATTTTTGTGCTGATTTTAGATTACGTCTTTCCCTGTCCATAATGCTAAATTGAGGAGGTAAAATATAAATATCAATAGGAAACAGAAGATAAATGTACAGTGATCACCCATTTTCGGCCCACAATCTTTTTCATAGAAATCCCAGTCATATGAGTCGAGTCCATGCATGCTACGATCACGGTAGGAATTTGAAGGCAAATTATTTTTGTGCAGATCTTAGATTTGGTCTTTCCCTGTTCATAATGCTAAATTGAGGAGGTAAATTATAAATATAAATAGGAAACAGAAGAGAAATGTACAGTGAGCACCCATTTTCAGCCCACAATCTTTTTCATTGAAATTCCAGTCATATGAGTCGAGTCCATGCATGCTACGATCACGGTATGAATTTTAAGGGAAAATATTTTTTTGCAGATCTTAGATTAGGTCTTTCCCTGTCCATAATGCTAAATTGAGTTGGTAAAATATAAATATAAATAGGAAACAGAAGAGAAATGTACAGTGATCACCCATTTTCGGCCCACAATCTTTTTCATGGAAATCCCAGTCATAAGAGTCGAGTCCATGCATGCTTCGATCACATTATAAATTTGAAGGCAAAATATTTTTGTGCTGATTTTAGATTAGGTCTTTCCCTGTCCATAATGCTAAATTGAGGAGGTAAAATATAAATATAAATAGGAAACAGAAGAGAAATGTACAGTGATCACCCATTTTCGGCCCACAATCTTTTTCATGGAAATCCCAGTCATATGAGTCGAGTCCATGCATGCTACGATCACGGTATGAATTTGAAGGCAAAATATTTTTGTGCAGAGCTTAGATTATGTCTTTCCCTGTCCATAATGCTAAATTGAGGAGGTAAAATATAAATATAAATAGGAAACAGAAGAGAAATGTACAGTGATCACCCATTTTCGGCCCACAATCTTTTTCATGGAAATCCCAGTCATATGAGTCGAGTCCATGCATGCTACGATCACGGTATGAATTTGAGGGCAAAATATTTTTGTGCAGATCTTAGATTAGGTGTTTCCCTGTCCATAATTCTAAATTGAGGAGGTAAAAAAGAAATATAAATAGGAAACAGAAGAGAAATGTACAGTGATCACCCATTTTCCGCCCACAATCTTTTTCATGGATATCCCAGTCATATGAGTCGAGTCCATGCATGCAACGATCACGGTATGAATTTGAAGGCAAAATATTTTTGTGCTGATTTTAGATTAGGTCTTTCCCTGTCCATAATGCTAAATTGAGGAGGTAAAATATAAATATAAATAGGAAACAGAAGATAAATGTACAGTGATCACCCATTTTCGGCCCACAATCTTTTTCATAGAAATCCCAGTCATATGAGTCGAGTCAATGCATGCTACGATCACGGTAGGAATTTGAAGGCAAATTATTTTTGTGCATATCTTAGATTTGGTCTTTCCCTGTTCATAATGCTAAATTGAGGAGGTAAATTATAAATATAAATAGGAAACAGAAGAGAAATGTACAGTGACCACCCATTTTCGGCCCACAATCTTTTTCATGGAAATCCCAGTCATATGAGTCGAGTCCATGCATGCTACGATCACGGTATGAATTTAAAGGCAAAATATTTTTGTGCAGATTTTAGATTAAGTCTTTCCCTGTCCATAATGCTAAATTGAGGAGGTAAAATAGAAATATAAATAGTAAACAGAACAGAAATGTACAGTGAACACCCATTTTCGGCCCACAATCTTTTTCATGGAAATCCCAGTCATATGAGTCGAGTCCATGCATGCTACGATCACGGTATGAATTTGAAGGCAAAATATTTTTGTGCAGATCTTAGATTAGGTCTTTCCCTGTCCATAATGCTAAATTGAGGAGGTAAAATATAAATATAAATAGGAAACAGAAGAGAAATGTACAGTGATCACCCATTTTCGGCCCACAATCTTTTTCATGGAAATCCCAGTCATATGAGTCAAGTCCATGCATGCTACGATCACGGTATGAATTTGAAGGCAAAATATTTTTGTGCAGAGCTTAGATTATGTCTTTCCCTGTCCATAATGCTAGATTGAGGAGGTAAAATATAAATATAAATAGGAAACAGAAGAGAAATGTACAGTGATCACCCATTTTCGGCCCACAATCATTTTCATGGAAATCCCAGTCATATGAGTCGAGTCCATGCATGCTACGATCACGGTAGGAATTTGAAGGCAAAAGGTTTTTGTGCAGATCTTAGATTAGGTCTTTCCCCGTCCATAATGCTAAATTGACGATGTAAAATAGAAATATAAATAGGAAACAGAAGAGAAATGTACAGTGATCACCCATTTTCAGCCCACAATCTTTTTCATTGAAATTCCAGTCATATGAGTCGAGTCCATGCATGCTACGATCACGGTATGAATTTTAAGGGAAAATATTTTTTTGCAGATCTTAGATTAGGACTTTCCCTGTCCATAATGCTAAATTGAGTTGGTAAAATATAAATATAAATAGGAAACAGAAGAGAAATGTACAGTGATCACCCATTTTCGGCCCACAATCTTTTTCATGGAAATCCCAGTCATATGAGTCGAATCCATGCATGCTTCGATCACGGTATGAATTTGAAGGCAAAATATTTTGGTGCTGATTTTAGATTAGGTCTTTCCCTGTCCATAATGCTAAATTGAGGAGGTAAAATATAAATATAAATAGGAAACAGAAGATAAATGTACAGTGATCACCCATTTTCCGCCCACAATCTTTTTCATGGATATCCCAGTCATATGAGTCGAGTCAATGCATGCTACGATCACGGTAGGAATTTGAAGGCAAATTATTTTTGTGCTGATTTTAGATTAGGTCTTTCCCTGTCCATAATGCTAAATTGAGGAGGTAAAATATAAATATAAATAGGAAACAGAAGATAAATGTACAGTGATCACCCATTTTCGGCCCACAATCTTTTTCATAGAAATCCCAGTCATATGAGTCGAGTCAATGCATGCTACGATCACGGTAGGAATTTGAAGGCAAATTATTTTTGTGCATATCTTAGATTTGGTCTTTCCCTGTTCATAATGCTAAATTGAGGAGGTAAATTATAAATATAAATAGGAAACAGAAGAGAAATGTACAGTGACCACCCATTTTCGGCCCACAATCTTTTTCATGGAAATCCCAGTCATATGAGTCGAGTCCATGCATGCTACGATCACGGTATGAATTTAAAGGCAAAATATTTTTGTGCAGATTTTAGATTAAGTCTTTCCCTGTCCATAATGCTAAATTGAGGAGGTAAAATAGAAATATAAATAGTAAACAGAACAGAAATGTACAGTGAACACCCATTTTCGGCCCACAATCTTTTTCATGGAAATCCCAGTCATATGAGTCGAGTCCATGCATGCTACGATCACGGTATGAATTTGAAGGCAAAATATTTTTGTGCAGATCTTAGATTAGGTCTTTCCCTGTCCATAATGCTAAATTGAGGAGGTAAAATATAAATATAAATAGGAAACAGAAGAGAAATGTACAGTGATCACCCATTTTCGGCCCACAATCTTTTTCATGGAAATCCCAGTCATATGAGTCAAGTCCATGCATGCTACGATCACGGTATGAATTTGAAGGCAAAATATTTTTGTGCAGAGCTTAGATTATGTCTTTCCCTGTCCATAATGCTAGATTGAGGAGGTAAAATATAAATATAAATAGGAAACAGAAGAGAAATGTACAGTGATCACCCATTTTCGGCCCACAATCATTTTCATGGAAATCCCAGTCATATGAGTCGAGTCCATGCATGCTACGATCACGGTAGGAATTTGAAGGCAAAAGGTTTTTGTGCAGATCTTAGATTAGGTCTTTCCCCGTCCATAATGCTAAATTGACGATGTAAAATAGAAATATAAATAGGAAACAGAAGAGAAATGTACAGTGATCACCCATTTTCAGCCCACAATCTTTTTCATTGAAATTCCAGTCATATGAGTCGAGTCCATGCATGCTACGATCACGGTATGAATTTTAAGGGAAAATATTTTTTTGCAGATCTTAGATTAGGTCTTTCCCTGTCCATAATGCTAAATTGAGTTGGTAAAATATAAATATAAATAGGAAACAGAAGAGAAATGTACAGTGATCACCCATTTTCGGCCCACAATCTTTTTCATGGAAATCCCAGTCATATGAGTCGAATCCATGCATGCTTCGATCACGGTATGAATTTGAAGGCAAAATATTTTGGTGCTGATTTTAGATTAGGTCTTTCCCTGTCCATAATGCTAAATTGAGGAGGTAAAATATAAATATAAATAGGAAACAGAAGATAAATGTACAGTGATCACCCATTTTCGGCCCACAATCTTTTTCATAGAAATCCCAGTCATATGAGTCGAGTCAATGCATGCTACGATCACGGTAGGAATTTGAAGGCAAATTATTTTTGTGCAGATTTTAGATTTGGTCTTTCCCTGTTCATAATGCTAAATTGAGGAGGTAAATTATAAATATAAATAGGAAACAGAAGAGAAATGTACAGTGACCACCCATTTTCGGCCCACAATCTTTTTCATGGAAATCCCAGTATATGAGTCGAGTCCATGCATGCTACGATCACGGTAGGAATTTGAAGGCAAAAGGTTTTTGTGCAGATCTTAGATTAGGTCTTTCCCTGTCCATAATGCTAAATTGAGGAGGTAAAATATAAATATAAATAGGAAACAGAAGAGAAATGTACAGCGATCACCCGTTTTCGGCCCACAAAGATTTTCATGGAAATCCCAGTCATATGAGTCGAGTCCATGCATGCTACGATCACGGTATGAATTTGAATGCAAAATATTTTTGTGCAGATTTCAGAATAGGTCTTTCCACGTCCATAATTCTAAATTGAGGAGGTAAAATAGAAATATAAATAGGAAACAGAAGAGAAATGTACAGTGATCACCCATTTTTCCGCCCAAAATCTTTTTCATGGAAATCCAATTCATATGAGTCGAGTCAATGCATGCTACGATCACGGTATGAATTTGAAGGCAGAATATTTTTGTGCAGATTTTAGATTAGTTCTTTCCCTGTCCATAATGCTAAATTGAGGAGGTAAAATATAAATATAAATAGGAAACAGAAGAGAAATGTACAGTGATCACCCATTTTCGGCCCACAAAGTTTTTCATGGAAATCCCAGTCATATGAGTCAAGTCCATGCATGCTACGATCACGGTATGAATTTGAAGGCAAAATATTTTTGTGCAGAGCTTAGATTATGTCTTTCCCTGTCCATAATGCTAGATTGAGGAGGTAAAATATAAATATAAATAGGAAACAGAAGAGAAATGTACAGTGATCACCCATTTTCGGCCCACAATCATTTTCATGGAAATCCCAGTCATATGAGTCGAGTCCATGCATGCTACGATCACGGTAGGAATTTGAAGGCAAAAGGTTTTTGTGCAGATCTTAGATTAGGTCTTTCCCCGACCATAATGCTAAATTGACGATGTAAAATAGAAATATAAATAGGAAACAGAAGAGAAATGTACAGTGATCACCCATTTTCAGCCCACAATCTTTTTCATTGAAATTCCAGTCATATGAGTCGAGTCCATGCATGCTACGATCACGGTATGAATTTTAAGGGAAAATATTTTTTTGCAGATCTTAGATTAGGTCTTTCCCTGTCCATAATGCTAAATTGAGTTGGTAAAATATAAATATAAATAGGAAACAGAAGAGAAATGTACAGTGATCACCCATTTTCGGCCCACAATCTTTTTCATGGAAATCCCAGTCATATGAGTCGAATCCATGCAGGCTTCGATCACGGTATGAATTTGAAGGCAAAATATTTTGGTGCTGATTTTAGATTAGGTCTTTCCCTGTCCATAATGCTAAATTGAGGAGGTAAAATATAAATATAAATAGGAAACAGAAGATAAATGTACAGTGATCACCCATTTTCGGCCCACAATCTTTTTCATAGAAATCCCAGTCATATGAGTCGAGTCAATGCATGCTACGATCACGGTAGGAATTTGAAGGCAAATTATTTTTGTGCAGATTTTAGATTTGGTCTTTCCCTGTTCATAATGCTAAATTGAGGAGGTAAATTATAAATATAAATAGGAAACAGAAGAGAAATGTACAGTGACCACCCATTTTCGGCCCACAATCTTTTTCATGGAAATCCCAGTATATGAGTCGAGTCCATGCATGCTACGATCACGGTAGGAATTTGAAGGCAAAAGGTTTTTGTGCAGATCTTAGATTAGGTCTTTCCCTGTCCATAATGCTAAATTGAGGAGGTAAAATATAAATATAAATAGGAAACAGAAGAGAAATGTACAGTGATCACCCATTTTCGGCCCACAAAGTTTTTCATGGAAATCCCAGGCATATGAGTCGAGTCCATGCATGCTACGATCACAGTATGAATTTGAGGGCAAAATATTTTTGTGCAGATCTTAGATTAGGTCTTTCCCTGTCCATAATGCTAAATTGAGGAGGTAAAATAGAAATATAAATAGGAAACAGAAGAGAAATGTACAGTGATCACCCATTTTCGGCCCACAATCTTTTTCATGGAAATCCCAGTCATATGAGTCGTGTCCATGCATGCTACGATCACGGTATGAATTTGAAGGCAAAATATTTTTGTGCAGAGCTTAGATTAGGGCTTTCACTGGCGATAATGCTAAATTGAGTAGGTAAAATAGAAATATAAATAGGAAAAAGAAGAGAAATGTACAGTGATCACCCATTTTGTGCCCACAATCTTTTTCATGGAAATCCCAGTCATATGAGTCAAGTCCATGCATGCTACGATCACGCTATGAATTTGAAGGCAAAATATTTTTGTACAGAGCTTACATTAGGTCTTTCCCTGGCCATAATGCTAAATTGAGGAGGTAAAATATAAATATAAATAGGAAACAGAAGAGAAATGTACAGTGATCACCAATTTTCGGCCCACAATCTTTTTCATGGAAATCCCAGTCATATGAATCGAGTCCATGCATGCTACCATCACGGTATGAATTTGAAGGCAAAATATTTTTGTGCAGATCTTAGATTAGGTCTTTCCCTGTCCATAATGCTAAATTGACGATGTACAATAGAAATATAAATAGGAAACAAAAGAGAAATAAACAGTGATCACGCATTTTCGGCCCACAATCTTTTTCATGGAAATCCCAGTCATATGAGTCGAGTCCATGCATGCTACAATCACGGTATGAATTTGAAGGCAAAATATTTTTGTGCAGATCTTAGATTTGGTCTTTCCCTGTCCATAATGCTAAATTGAGGAGGTAAAATATAAATATAAATAGGAAACAGAAGAGAAATGTACAGTGACCAGCCATTTTCGGCACACAATCCTTTTCATGGAAATCCCAGTCATATGAGTCGAGTCCATGCATGCTACGATCACGGTATGAATTTGAAGGCAAAATATTTTTGCGCAGATCTTGATTAGGTCTTTCCCTGTCCATAATGCTAAATTGAGAGGTAAAATAGAAATATAAATAGGAAACAGAAGAGAAATGTACAGTGATCACCCATTTTCGGCCCACAATCTTTTTCATGGAAATCCCAGTCATATGAGTCCATGCATGCTACGATCACGGTATGAATTTGAAAGCAAAATATTTTTGCGCAGACCTTAGATTAGGTCTTTCACTGTCCATAATGCTAAATTGAGGAAGTAAAATAGAAATATAAAAAGGAAACAGAAGAGAAATGTACAGTGATCACCCATTTTCGGCCCACAATCATTTTCATCGAAATCCCAGTCATATGAGTCGAGTCAATGCATGCTACGATCACGGTATGAATTTGAAGGCAAAATATTTTTGTGCAGATTTTAGATTAGGTCTTTCCCTGTCTATAATGCTAAATTGAGGAGGTAAAATATAAATATAAATAGGAAACAGAAGAGAAATGTACAGTGATCACCCATTTTCCGCCCACAATCTTTTTCATGGAAATCCCAGTCATATGAGTCGAGTCCATGCATGCTACGATCGCGGTATGAATTTGAAGGCAAAATATTTTTGTGCAGATTTTAGATTAGGTCTTTCCCTGTCTATAATGCTAAATTGAGGAGGTAAAATATAAATATAAATAGGAAACAGAAGAGAAATGTACAGTGACCACCCATTTTCGGCGCACAATCTTTTTCATGAAAATCCCAGTCATATGAGTCGAGTCCATGCATGCTACGATCACGGTATGAATTTGCAGGCAAAATATTTTTGTGCAGATCTTAGATTTGGTCTTTCCCTGTCCATCATACTAAATTGAGGAGGTAAAATATAAATATAAATAGGAAACAGAAGAGAAATGTACCGTGACCACCCATTTTCGGCGCACAGTCTTTTTCATGGAAATCCCAGTCATATGAGTCGAGTCCATGCATGCTACGATCACGGTATGAATTTGAAGGCAAAATATTTTTCTGCAGATTTTAGATTAGGTCTTTCCCTGTCCATAATGCTAAATTGAGGAGGTAAAATAGAAATATAAATAGGAAACAGAAGAGAAATGTACAGTGATCACCTATTTTCGGCCCACAATCTTTCTCATGGAAATCCCAGTCACATGATTCGAGTCCATGCATGCTACGATCACGGTATGAATTTGAAGGCGAAATATTTTTGTGCAGATTTTAGATTAGGTCTTTCCCTGTCCATAAAGATAATTGAGGAGGTAAAATAGAAATATAAATAGGAAACAGAAGAAAATGTACAGTGATCACGCATTTTCGGCCCACAATCTTTTTTATGGAAATCCCAGTCATATGAGTCGAGACCATGCATGCTACGATCACGGTATGAATTTCAAGGGTAAAATATTTTTGTGCAGATTTTAGATTAGGTCTTTCCCTGTCCATAATGCTAAATTGAGGAGGTAAAATAGAAATATAAATAGGAAACAGAAGAGAAATGTACAGTGATCACCCATTTTCGGCCCACAATCTTTTTTATGGAAATCCCAGTCATATGAGTCGAGTCCATGCATGCTACGATCTCGGTATGAATTTGAAGGCAAAATATTTTTGTGCAGATTTTAGATTAGGTCTTTCCCTGTCCATAAAGATAATTGAGGAGGTAAAATAGAAATATAAATAGGAAACAGAAGAAAATGTACAGTGATCACCCATTTTCGGCCCACAATCTTTTTCATGGAAATCCCAGTCATATGAGTCGAGACCATGCATGCTACGATCACGGTATGAATTTCAAGGGTAAATATTTTTGTGCAGATTTTAGATTAGGTCTTTCCCTGTCCATAATGCTAAATTGAGGAGGTACAATAGAAATATAAATAGGAAACAGAAGAGAAATGTACAGTGATCACCCATTTTCTGCCCACAATCTTTTTCATGGAAATCCTAGTCATATGAGTCGAGTCCATGCATGCTACGATCACGGTATGAATTTGAAGGCAAAATATTTTTGTGCAGATTTTAGATTAGGTCTTTCACTGTCCATAATGCTAAATTGAAAAGGTACAATAGAAATATAAATAGGAAACAGAAGAGAAATGTACAATGATCACCCGTTTTCGGCCCACAATTTTTTCATGGAAATCCCAGGCATATGAGTCGAGTCCATGCATGCTACGATCACGGTATGAATTTGAAGGCAAAAGATTTTTGTGCAGATTTTAGATTAGGTCTTTCACTGTCCATAATGCTAAATTGAAAAGGTACAATAGAAATATAAATAGGAAACAGAAGAGAAATGTACAGTGATCACCCGTTTTCGGCCCCCAATTTTTTCATGGAAATCCCAGGCATATGAGTCGAGTCCATGCATGCTACGATCACGGTACGAATTTGGGGGCAAAATATATTTGTGCAGATCTTAGATTAGGTCTTTCCCTGTCCATAATGCTAAATTGAGGAGGTAAAATATAAATATAAATAGGAAACAGAAGAGAAATGTACAGTGATCACCCATTTTCGGCCCACAATCTTTTTCATGGAAATCCCAGTCATATGAGTCGAGTCCATGCATGCTACGATCACGGTATGAATTTGAAGGCAAAATATATTTGTGCAGAGCTTAGATTAGGTCTTTCACTGGCAACAATGCTAAATTGAGGAGGTAAAATATAAATATAAATAGTAAACAGAAGAGAAATGTACAGTGACCACCCATTTTCGGCCCACAAACTTTTTCATTGAAATCCAAGTCATATGAGTCGAGTCCATGCATGCTACGATCACGGTATTAATTTGAAGGCAAAATATTTTTGTGCCGAGCTTAGATTAGTTCTTTCCCTGTCCATAACGCTAAATTGAGGAAGTAAAATATAAATATAAATAGGAAGCCGAAGAGAAATGTACAGTGATCACCCATTTTCTGCCCACAATCTTTTTCATGGAAATCCCAGTCATATGAGTCGAGTCCATGCATGCTACGTTCACGGTATGAATTTGAAGGCAAAATATTTTTGTGCAGATCTTAGATTTGGTCTTTCCCTGTCCATAATACTAAATTGAGGTGGTAAAATATAAATATAAATAGGAAACAGAAGAGAAATGTACCGTGATCACCCATTTTCGTCGCACAATCTTTTTCATGGAAATCCCAGTCATATGAGTCGCGTCCATGCATGCTACGTTCACGGTATGAATTTGGAGGCAAAATATTTTTGTGTAGATCTTAGATTAGGTCATTCCCTGTCCATAATGCTAAATTGAGGAGGTAAAATAGAAATATAAATAGGAAACAGAAGAGAAATGTACAGTGATCACCCATTTTCGGCCCACAATCTTTCTCATGGAAATCCCAGTCATATGATTCGAGTCCATGCATGCTACGATCACGGTATGAATTTCAAGGGTAAATATTTTTGTGCAGATTTTAGATTAGGTCTTTCCCTGTCCATAATGCTAAATTGAGGAGGTAAAATAGAAATATAAATAGGAAACAGAAGAGAAATGTACAGTGATCACCCATTTTCGGCCCACAATCTTTTTCATGGAAATCCCAGTCATATGAGTCGAGTCCATGCATGCTACGATTACGGTATGAATTTGAAGGCAAAATATTTTTGTGCAGATTTTAGATTAGGTCTTTCCCTGTCCATAATGCTAAATTGAGGAGGTACAATAGAAATATAAATAGGAAACAGAAGAGAAATGTACAGTGATCACCCATTTTCGGCCCACAATCTTTTTCATGGAAATCCCAGTCATATGAGTCGAGTCCATGCATGCTACGATCACGGTATGAATTTGAAGGCAAAATATTTTTGTGCAGATTTTAGATTAGGTCTTTCACTGTCCATAATGCTAAATTGAAAAGGTACAATAGAAATATAAATAGGAAACAGAAGAGAAATGTACAGTGATCACCCGTTTTCGGCCCACAATTTTTTCATGGAAATCCCAGGCATATGAGTCGAGTCCATGCATGCTACGATCACGGTACGAATTTGGGGGCAAAATATATTTGTGCAGATCTTAGATTAGGTCTTTCCCTGTCCATAATGCTAAATTGAGGAGGTAAAATAGAAATATAAATAGGAAACAGAAGAGAAATGTACAGTGATCACACATTTTCGGCCCACAATCTTTTTTATGGAAATCCCAGTCATATGTGTCGAGTCCATGCATGCTACGATCTCGGTATGAATTTGAAGGCAAAATATTTTTGTGCATATTTTAGATTAGGTCTTTCCCTGTCCATAATGATAATTGAGGAGGTAAAATAGAAATATAAATAGGAAACAGAAGAGAAATGTACAGTGATCACGCATTTTCGGCCCACAATCTATTTCATGGAAATCCCAGTCATATGAGTCGAGTCCATGCATGCTACGATCACGGTATGAATTTGAAGGCAAAATATGTTTGTGCAGAGCTTGCATTAGGTCTTTCCCTGTCCATAATGCTAAATTTAGGAGGTAAAATATAAATATAAATAGGAAACAGAAGAGAAATGTACAGTGATCACGCATTTTCGGCCCACAATCTTTTTCCTGGAAATCCCAGTCATATGAGTCGAGTCCATGCATGCTACGATCACGGTATGAATTTGAAGGCAAAATATTTTTGTGCAGATTTTAGATTAGGTCTTTCCCTGTTCATAATGCTAAATTGAGGAGGTAAAATGTAAATATAAATAGGAAACAGAAGAGAAATGTACAGTGATCACCCGTTTTGGGCCCACAATTTTTCATGGAAATCCCAGTCATATGAGTCGAGTCCATGCATGCTACGATCACGGTATGAATTTGAAGGCAAAATATTTTTGTGCAGAGCTTAGATAAGGTCTTTCACTGGCAACAATGCTAAATTGAGGAGGTAAAATATAAATATAAATAGTAAACAGAAGAGAAATGTACAGTGACCACCCATTTTCGGCCCACAAACTTTTTCATTGAAATCCAAGTCATATGAGTCGAGTCCATGCATGCTACGATCACGGTATGAATTTGAAGGCAAAATATTTTTGTGCAGATTTTAGATTAGGTCTTTCCCTGTCCATAATGCTAAATTGAGGAGGTAAAATAGAAATATAAATAGGAAACAGAAGAGAAATGTACAGTGATCACACATTTTCGGCCCACAATCTTTTTTATGGAAATCCCAGTCATATGAGTCGAGTCCATGCATGCTACGATCTCGGTATGAATTTGAAGGCAAAATATTTTTGTGCATATTTTAGATTAGGTCTTTCCTTGTCCATAATGATAATTGAGGAGGTAAAATAGAAATATAAATAGGAAACAGAAGAGAAATGTACAGTGATCACGCATTTTCGGCCCACAATCTTTTTCATGGAAATCCCAGTCATATGAGTCGAGTCCATGCATGCTACGATCACGGTATGAATTTGAAGGCAAAATATTTTTGTGCAGATTTTAGATTAGGTCTTTCCCTGTCCATAATGCTAAATTGAGGAGGTACAATAGAAATATAAATAGGAAACAG
Source organism: Acanthosepion lycidas (assembly GCA_963932145.1). Classification (NCBI taxonomy): domain Eukaryota; kingdom Metazoa; phylum Mollusca; class Cephalopoda; order Sepiida; family Sepiidae; genus Acanthosepion; species Acanthosepion lycidas. The sequence goes on along the minus strand of OZ010604.1, from coordinate 6,143,312 downwards.
AAGAGAAATGTACAGTGATCACCCATTTTCGGCCCACAATCTTTTTCATGGAAATCCCAGTCATATGAGTCGAGTCCATGCATGCTACGATCACGGTATGAATTTGAAGGCAAAATATTTTGGTGCAGATTTTAGATTAGGACTTTCCCTGTCCATAATGCTAAATTGATGAGGTAAAATAGAAATATGAATACGAAATAGATGAGAAATGTACAGTGATCACCCATTTTCGGCCCACAATCTTTTTCATGGAAATCCGAGTCATATGAGTCGAGTCCATGCATTCTACGTTCACGGTATGAATTTGAAGGTAAAATATTTTTGTGCATATATTAGATTAGGTCTTTCCCTGTCTATAATGATAAATTAAGTAGGTAAAATATAAATATAAATAGGAAAAAGAAGAGAAATGTACAGTGGTCACCCATTTTCGTCCCACAATCTTTTTCATGGAAATCCCAGTCATATGAGTCGAGTCCATGCCTGCACGGTATGAATTTGAAGGCGAAATATTTTTGTGCAGATATCAGATTAGGTCTTTCCCTGTCCATAATGCTACATTGAGGAGGTAAAATATAAATATAAATAGGAAACAGAAGAGAAATGTACAGTGATCACCCATTTTCAGCCCACAATCTTTTTCATGGAAATCCCAGTCATATGAGTCGAGTCCATGCATGCTACGATCACGGTATGAATTTGAAGGCAAAATATTTTTGTGCAGATTTTAGATTAGGTCTTTCCCTGTTCATAATGCTAAATTGAGGAGGTAAAATATAAATATAAATAGGAAACAGAAGAGAAATGTACAGTGATCACCCATTTTCGGCCCACAATCTTTTTCATGGAAATCCCAGTCATATGAGTCGTGTCCATGCATGCTACAATTACGGTATGAATTTGAAGGCAAAATATTTTTGTGCAGATCTTAGATTAGTTCTTTCCCTGTCCATAATGCTAAATTGAGGTGGTAAAATATAAATATAAATAGAAAACAGAAGAGAAATGTACAGTGATCACCCATTTTCTGCCCACAATCTTTTTCATTGAAATCCCAGTCATATGAGTCGAGTCCATGCATGCTACGATCACGGTACGAATTTGAGGGCAAAATATTTTTGTGCAGATCTTTGATTAGGTCTTTCCCTGTCCATAATGCTAAATTGAGGAAGTAAAATATAAATATAAATAGGAAACAGAAGAGAAATGTACAGTGATCACCCATTTTCGGCCCACAATCTTTTTCATGGAAATCCCAGACATATGAGTCAACTCCATGCATGCTAAGATCACGGTATGAATTTGAAGGCAAAATATTTTTGTGCAGAGCTTAGATTAGGTCTTTCTCTGGCCATAATGCTAAATTGAGTAGGTAAAATAGAAATATATATAGGAAACAGAAGAGAAATGTACAGTGTTCACGCATTTTCGGCCCACAATCTTTTTCATGGAAATCCCAGTCATATGAGTCGATTCCATGCATGCTACGACCACGGTATGAATTTGAAGGCAAAATATTTTTGTGCAGATCTTAGATTAGATCTTTCCCTGTCCATAATGCTAAATTGAGGAGGTAAAATAATAATATAAATAGGAAACAGAAGAGAAATGTACAGTGATCACCCATTTTCGGCCCAAAATCTTTTTCATGGAAATCCCAGTCATATGAGTCGAGTCCATGCATGCTACGATCACGGTACGAATATGAAGGCAAAACATTTTTGTGCAGAGCTTAGATTAGGTCTTTCCCTGGCCATAATGCTAAATTGAGGAGGTAAAATATAAATATATATAGGAAACAGAAGAGAAATGTACAGTGATCACCCATTTTCGGCCCCCAATCTTTTTCATGGAAATCCCAGTCATATGAGTCGAGTCCATGCATGCTACGATCACGGTATGAATTTGAAGGCAAAATATTTTTGTGCAGATCTTAGAGTAGGTCTTTCCCTGTCCATAATGCTAAATTGAGGAGGTAAAATATAAATATAAATAGGAAACAGAAGATAAATGTACAGTGATCACCCATTTTCGGCCCACAATCTTTTTCATGGAAATCCCAGTCATATGAGTCGAGTCCATGCATGCTACGATCACGGTATGATTTTGAAGGCAAAATATTTTTGTGCAGATTTTAGATTCGGTCTTTCCCTGTCCATAATGCTAAATTGAGGAGGTAAAAGACAAATATAAATAGGAAACAGAAGAGAAATGTACAGTGATCACCCATTTTCGGCCCACAATCTTTTTCATGGAAATCCCAGTCATATGAGTCGATTCCATGCATGCTACGACCACGGTATGAATTTGAAGGCAAAATATTTTTGTGCAGATCTTAGATTAGATCTTTCCCTGTCCATAATGCTAAATTGAGGAGGTAAAATAGTAATATAAATAGGAAACAGAAGAGAAATGTACAGTGATCACACATTTTCGGCTCAAAATCTTTTTCATGGAAATCCCAGTCATATGAGTCGAGTCCATGCATGCTACGATCTCGGTATGAATTTGAAGGCAAAATATTTTTGTGCATATTTTAGATTAGGTCTTTCCTTGTCCATAATGATAATTGAGGAGGTAAAATAGAAATATAAATAGGAAACAGAAGAGAAATGTACAGTGATCACGCATTTTCGGCCCACAATCTTTTTCATGGAAATCCCAGTCATATGAGTCGAGTCCATGCATGCTACGATCACGGTATGAATTTGAAGGCAAAATATTTTTGTGCAGATTTTAGATTAGGTCTTTCCCTGTCCATAATGCTAAATTGAGGAGGTACAATAGAAATATAAATAGGAAACAGAAGAGAAATGTACAGTGATCACCCATTTTCGGCCCACAATCTTTTTCATGGAAATCCCAGTCATATGAGTCGAGTCCATGCATGCTACGATCACGGTATGAATTTGAAGGCAAAATATTTTGGTGCAGATTTTAGATTAGGACTTTCCCTGTCCATAATGCTAAATTGATGAGGTAAAATAGAAATATGAATACGAAATAGATGAGAAATGTACAGTGATCACCCATTTTCGGCCCACAATCTTTTTCATGGAAATCCGAGTCATATGAGTCGAGTCCATGCATTCTACGTTCACGGTATGAATTTGAAGGTAAAATATTTTTGTGCATATATTAGATTAGGTCTTTCCCTGTCTATAATGATAAATTAAGTAGGTAAAATATAAATATAAATAGGAAAAAGAAGAGAAATGTACAGTGGTCACCCATTTTCGTCCCACAATCTTTTTCATGGAAATCCCAGTCATATGAGTCGAGTCCATGCCTGCACGGTATGAATTTGAAGGCGAAATATTTTTGTGCAGATATCAGATTAGGTCTTTCCCTGTCCATAATGCTACATTGAGGAGGTAAAATATAAATATAAATAGGAAACAGAAGAGAAATGTACAGTGATCACCCATTTTCAGCCCACAATCTTTTTCATGGAAATCCCAGTCATATGAGTCGAGTCCATGCATGCTACGATCACGGTATGAATTTGAAGGCAAAATATTTTTGTGCAGATTTTAGATTAGGTCTTTCCCTGTTCATAATGCTAAATTGAGGAGGTAAAATATAAATATAAATAGGAAACAGAAGAGAAATGTACAGTGATCACCCATTTTCGGCCCACAATCTTTTTCATGGAAATCCCAGTCATATGAGTCGTGTCCATGCATGCTACAATTACGGTATGAATTTGAAGGCAAAATATTTTTGTGCAGATCTTAGATTAGTTCTTTCCCTGTCCATAATGCTAAATTGAGGTGGTAAAATATAAATATAAATAGAAAACAGAAGAGAAATGTACAGTGATCACCCATTTTCTGCCCACAATCTTTTTCATTGAAATCCCAGTCATATGAGTCGAGTCCATGCATGCTACGATCACGGTACGAATTTGAGGGCAAAATATTTTTGTGCAGATCTTTGATTAGGTCTTTCCCTGTCCATAATGCTAAATTGAGGAAGTAAAATATAAATATCAATAGGAAACAGAAGAGAAATGTACAGTGATCACCCATTTTCGGCCCACAATCTTTTTCATGGAAATCCCAGACATATGAGTCAACTCCATGCATGCTAAGATCACGGTATGAATTTGAAGGCAAAATATTTTTGTGCAGAGCTTAGATTAGGTCTTTCTCTGGCCATAATGCTAAATTGAGTAGGTAAAATAGAAATATATATAGGAAACAGAAGAGAAATGTACAGTGTTCACGCATTTTCGGCCCACAATCTTTTTCATGGAAATCCCAGTCATATGAGTCGATTCCATGCATGCTACGACCACGGTATGAATTTGAAGGCAAAATATTTTTGTGCAGATCTTAGATTAGATCTTTCCCTGTCCATAATGCTAAATTGAGGAGGTAAAATAATAATATAAATAGGAAACAGAAGAGAAATGTACAGTGATCACCCATTTTCGGCCCAAAATCTTTTTCATGGAAATCCCAGTCATATGAGTCGAGTCCATGCATGCTACGATCACGGTACGAATATGAAGGCAAAACATTTTTGTGCAGAGCTTAGATTAGGTCTTTCCCTGGCCATAATGCTAAATTGAGGAGGTAAAATATAAATATATATAGGAAACAGAAGAGAAATGTACAGTGATCACCCATTTTCGGCCCCGAATCTTTTTCATGGAAATCCCAGTCATATGAGTCGAGTCCATGCATGCTACGATCACGGTATGAATTTGAAGGCAAAATATTTTTGTGCAGATCTTAGAGTAGGTCTTTCCCTGTCCATAATGCTAAATTGAGGAGGTAAAATATAAATATAAATAGGAAACAGAAGATAAATGTACAGTGATCACCCATTTTCGGCCCACAATCTTTTTCATGGAAATCCCAGTCATATGAGTCGAGTCCATGCATGCTACGATCACGGTATGATTTTGAAGGCAAAATATTTTTGTGCAGATTTTAGATTCGGTCTTTCCCTGTCCATAATGCTAAATTGAGGAGGTAAAAGACAAATATAAATAGGAAACAGAAGAGAAATGTACAGTGATCACCCATTTTCGGCCCACAATCTTTTTCATGGAAATCCCAGTCATATGAGTCGATTCCATGCATGCTACGACCACGGTATGAATTTGAAGGCAAAATATTTTTGTGCAGATCTTAGATTAGATCTTTCCCTGTCCATAATGCTAAATTGAGGAGGTAAAATAGTAATATAAATAGGAAACAGAAGAGAAATGTACAGTGATCACACATTTTCGGCTCAAAATCTTTTTCATGGAAATCCCAGTCATATGAGTCGAGTCCATGCATGCTACGATCACGGTACGAATTTGAAGGCAAAACATTTTTGTGCAGAGCTTAGATTAGGTCTTTCCCTGTCCATAATGCTAAATTGAGGAGTGAAAATATAAATAGAAATAGGAAACAGAAGAGAAATGTACAGTGATCACCTATTTTCGGCCCACAATCTTTTTCATGGAAATCCCAGTCATATGAGTCGAGTCCATGCATGCTACGATCACGGTATGAATTTGAAGGCAAAATATTTTTGTGCAGATCTTAGAGTAGGTGTTTCCCTGTCCATAATGCTAAATTGAGGAGGTAAAATATAAATATAAATAGGAAACAGAAGAGAAATGTACAGTGATCACCCATTTTCGGCCCACAATCTTTTTCATGGAAATCCCAGTCATATGAGTCGTGTCCATGCATGCTACAATTACGGTATGAATTTGAAGGCAAAATATTTTTGTGCAGATCTTAGATTAGTTCTTTCCCTGTCCATAATGCTAAATTGAGGAGGTAAAATAGAAATATAAATAGGAAACAGAAGAGAAATGTACAGTGATCACACATTTCTTGCCCACAATCTTTTTCATGGAAATCCCAGTCATATGAGTCGAGTCCATGCATGCTACGATCACGGTATGATTTTGAAGGCAAAATATTTTTGTGCAGATTTTAGATTCGGTCTTTCCCTGTCCATAATGCTAAATTTAGGAGTTAAAATATAAATATAAATATGAAAACAGAAGAGAAATGTACAGTGATCACCCATTTTCGGCCCACTATCTTTTTCATGGAAATCCCAGTCATATGAGTCGAGTCCATGCAAGCTACGATCACGGTATGAATTTGAAGGCAAAATATTTTTGTGCAGAGCTTAGATTAGGTCTTTCACAGGCGATAATGCTAAATTGAGGAGGTAAAATATAAATATAAATAGGAAACCGAAGAGAAATGTATAGTGATCACCCAATTTGTGCCCACAATCTTTTTCATGGAAATCCCAGTCATATGAGTCGAGTCCATACATGCTACGATCACGGTATGAATTTGAAGGCAAAATATTTTTGTGCAGATCTTAGATTAGGTCTTTCCCTGTCCATAATGCTAAATTGAGGAGGTAACATAGAAATATAAATAGGAAACGAGAAAAATCTACAGTGATCACCCATTTTCGGCCCACAATATTTTCATGAAAATCCCAGTCATATGAGTCGAGTCCATGCATGCTACGATCACGGTATGAATTTCAGGCCAAAATATTTTTGTGCAGATCTTAGGTCTTTCCCTGTCCATAATGCTAAATTGAGGAGGTAAAATAGAAATATAAATAGGAAACAGAAGAGAAAGGTACAGTGATCACCCATTTTCGGCCTACAATCTTTTTCATGGAAATCCCAGTCATATGAGTCGAGTCCATGCATGCTACGATCACGGTATGAATTTGAAGGCAAAATATTTTTGTGAAGCTTTCAGATTAGGTCTTTCCCTGACCATAATGCTAAATTGAGCAGGTAAAATATAAATATAAATAGGAAACAGAAGAGAAATATACAGTGACCACCCATTTTCGGCCCACAATCTTTTTCATAGAAATCCCAGTCATATGATTCGAGTCCATGCATGCTACGTTCACGGTATGAATTTGGAGGCAAAATATTTTTGTGCAGATCTTAGATTAGGTCATTCCCTGTCCATAATGCTAAATTGAGGAGGTAAAATATAAATATAAATCGGAAACAGAAGAGAAATGTACAGTGATCACCCATTTTCGGCCCACAATCTTTTTCATGGAAATCCTAGTCATATGAGTCGAGTCAATGCATGCTACGATCACGGTATGAATTTGAAGGCAAAATAATTTTGTGCAGATTTTAGATTAGGTCTTTCCCTGTCCATAATGCTAAATTGAGGAGGTAAAATATAAATATGAATAGGAAACAGAAGAGAAATGTACAGTGATCTCCCATTTTCAGCCAACAATCTTTTTCATGGAAATCCCAGTCGTATGAGTCGAGTCCATGCATGCTACGATCACAGTATGAATTTGAAGGCAAAATATTTTTGTGCAGATTTTAGATTATGTCTTTCCCTGTCCATAATGCTTAATTGAGGATGTAAAATATAAATATAAATAGAAAACAGAAGAGAAACGTACAGTGATCACACATTTTCGGCCCACAATGTTTTTCGTGGAAATCCCAGTCATATTTGTTGAGTCCATGCATACTACGATCACGGTATGATTTTGAAGGCGAAATATTTTTGTGCAGATCTTAGATTAGGTCTTTCCCTGGCCATAATGCTAAATTGAGGAGGTAAAATAGAAATATAAATAGGAAACAGAAGAGAAATGTACAGTGATCACCCATTGTCGGCCCACAATATTTTTCATGGAAATCCCAGTCATATGAGTCGAGCACATGCATGCTACGATCACGGTATGAATTTGAAGGCAAAATATTTTTGTGCAGATCTTGATTAGGTCTTTCCCTGTCCATAATGCTAAATTGAGGAGGTAAAATAGAAATATAAATAGGAAACAGAAGAGAAATGTACAGTGATCATCCATTTTCGGCCCACAATCTTTTTCGTGGAAATCCCAGTCATATGAGTCGAGTCCATGCATGCTACGATCACGTTATGAATTTGAAGGCAAAATATTTTTATGCAGAGCTTAGATTAAGTCTTTCACAGGCCATAATGCTAAATTGAGGAGGTAAAATATAAATATAAATAGGAAACAGAAGAGAAATGTACAGTGATCATCCATTTTCGGCCCACAATCTTTTTCGTGGAAATCCCAGTCATATGAGTTGAGTCCATGCATGCTACGATCACGGTATGAATTTGAAGGCAAAATATTTTTGTGCAGATCTTGATTAGGTCTTTCCCTGTCCATAATGCTAAATTGAGGAGGTAATATAGAAATATAAATAGGAAACAGAAGAGAAATGTACAGTGATCTCCCATTTTCGGCCTACAATCTTTTTCATGGTAATCCCAGTCATATGAGTCGAGTCCATGCATGCTACGATCACGGTATGAATTTGAAGGCAAAATATTTTTGTGCAGAACTTAGATTATGTCATTCACTGGCCACAATGCTAAATTGAGGAGGTAAAATATAAATATAAATAGGAAACAGAACAGAAATGTACAGTGAACACCCATTTTCGGCCCAGAATCTTTTTCGTGGAAATCCCAGTCATATGAGTCGAGTCCATGCATGCTACGATCACGGTATGAATTTGAAGGCAAAATATTTTTGTGCAGATCTTGATTAGGTCTTTCCCTGTCCATAATGCTAAATTGAGGAGGTAAAATAGAAATATAAATAGGAAACAGAAGAGAAATGTACAGTGATCATCCATTTTCGGCCCACAATCTTTTTCGTGGAAATCCCAGTCATATGAGTCGAGTCCATGCATGCTACGATCACGGTATGAATTTGAAGGCAAAATATTTTTGTGCAGAGCTTAGATTAAGTCTTTCACAGGCCATAATGCTAAATTGAGGAGGTAAAATAGAAATATAAATAGGAAACAGAAGAGAAATGTACAGTGATCATCCATTTTCAGCCCACAATCTTTTTCGTGGAAATCCCAGTCATATGAGTTGAGTCCATGCATGCTACGATCACGGTTTGAATTTGAACGCAAAATATTTTTGTGCAGAGCTTAGATTAGGTCTTTCCCTGTCCATAATGCTAAATTGAGGAGGTAAAATAGAAATATAAATAGGAAACAGAAGAGAAATGTACAGTGATCTCCCATTTTCGGCCTACAATCATTTTCATGGTAATCCTAGTCATATGAGTCGAGTCCATGCATGCTACGATCACGGTATGAATTTGAAGGCAAAATATTTTTGTGCAGAGCTTAGATTATGTCATTCACTTGCCACAATGCTAAATTGAGGAGGTAAAATATAAATATAAATAAGAAACAGAACAGAAATGTACAGTGAACACCCATTTTCGGCCCACAATCTTTTTCATGGAAATCCCAGTCATATGAGTCGAGTCCATGCATGCTACGATCACGGTATGAATTTGAAGGCAAAATATTTTTGTGCAGAGCTTAGATTAGGTCTTTCCCTGGCCATAATGCTAAATTGAGGCGGTAAAAAAGAAATATAAATAGGAAACAGAAGAGAAATGTACAGTGATCACCCACTTTCGGCCCACAATCTTTTTCATGGAAATCCCAGTCATATGAGTCGAGTCCATGCATGCTACGATCACGGTATGAATTTGAAGGCAAAATATTTTTGTGCAGAGTTTAGATTAGGTCTTTCCCTGGCCATAATGCTAAATTGAGGAGGTAAAATAGAAATATAAATAGGAAACAGAAGAGAAATGTACAGTGATCACCCATTTTCGGCACACAATCTCTTTCATGGAAATCCCAGTCATATGAGTCGAGTCCATGCATGCTACAATCACGGTATGAATTTGAAGGCAAAATATTGTTGTACAGAGCTTACATTTGGTCTTTCCCTGTCCATAATGCTAAATTGAGGACGTAAAATAGAAATATAAATAGGAAACACAAGAGAAATGTACAGTGATCACCCATTTTCGGCACACAATCTTTTTCATGGAGATCCCAGTCCTATGAGTCGAGTCCATGCATGCTACGATCACCGTATGAATTTGAAGGCAAAATATTTTTGTGCAGATCTTAGATTAGGTCTTTCCCTGTCCATAATGCTAAATTGAGGAGGTAAAATAGAAATATAAATAGGAAACAGAAGAGAAATGTACAGTGATCACCCATTTTTGGCCCACAATCTTTTTCATGGAAATCCCAGTCATATGAGTCGAGTCCATGCATGCTACGATCACGGTATGAATTTGAAGGCAAAATATTTTTGTGCAGAGCTTAGATTATGTCTTTCACTGGCCATAATGCTAAATTGAGGAGGTAAAATATAAATATAAATAGGAAACAGAAGAGAAATGTACAGTGATCACCCATTTTCGGCCCACAATCTTTTTCATGGAAATCCCAGTCATATGAGTCGAGTCCATGCATGCTACGATCACGGTATGAATTTGAAGACAAAATATTTTTGTGCAGAGCTTAGATTAGGTCTTTCCCTGGCCATAATGCTAAATTGAGGAGGTAAAATAGAAATATAAATAGGAAACAGAAGAGAAATGTACAGTGATCACACATTTTCTGCCCACAATCTTTTTCATGGAAATCCCAGTCATATGAGTCGAGTCCATGCATGCTACGATCACGGTATGAATTTGAAGGCAAAATATTTTTGTGCAGATCTTAGATTAGGTCTTTCCCTGGCCATAATGCTAAATTGAGGAGGTAAAATAGAAATATAAATAGGAAACAGTAGAGAAATGTACAGTGACCACCCATTTTCGGCCCACAATATTTTTCATGGAAATCCCAGTCATATGAGTCGTGTCCATGCATGCTTCGATCACGGTATAAATTTTAAGGCAAAATATTTTTGTGCAGAGCTTAGATTAGGTCTTTCCCTGGCCATAATGCTAAATTGAGGAGGTAAAATATAAATATAAATAGGAAACAGAAGAGAAATGTACAGTGATCACCCATTTTCGGCCCACAAACTTTTTCATGGAAATCCCAGTCATATGAGTCGCGTCCATGCATGCAACGATCACGGTATGAATTTGAAGGCAAAATATTTTTGTGCAGATCTTAGATTTGGTCTTTCTCTGTCCATAATGCTAAATTGAGTAGATAAAAATACAAATATACATAGGAAACAGAAGAGAAATGTACAGTGACCACCCATTTTCGGCCCACAATCTTTTTCATGGAAATCCCAGTCATATGACTCGAGTCCATGCATGCAACGATCACGGTATGAATTTGAAGGCAAAATATTTTTGTGCAGAGCTTAGATTAGGTCTTTCCATGGCCATAATGCTAAATTGAGGAGGTAAAAAAGAAATATAAATAGGAAACAGAAGAGAAATGTACAGTGATCACCCATTTTCGGCCCACAATATTGTTCATGGAAATCCCAGTCATATGAGTCGAGTCCATGCATGCTACGATCATGGTATGAATTTGAAGGCAAAATATTTTTGTGCAGAGCTTAGATTAGGTCTTTCCCTCGCCATAATGCTAAATTCAGGAGGTAAAATATAATTATAAATAGGAAAGAGAAGAAAAATGTACAGTGATCACCCATTTTCGGCCCACAATCTTTTTCATGGAAATCCCAGTCATATGAGTCGAGTCCATGCATGCTACGATCACGGTATGAATTTGAAGGCAAAACAATTTTGTGCACAGCTTAGATTAGGTCTTTCCCTGGGCATAATGCTGAATTGAGGAGGTAAAATATAAATATAAATATGAAACAGAAGGGAAATGTACAGTGATCATCCATTTTCGACCCACAATCTTTTTCATGGCAATCCTAGTCATATTAGTTGAGTCCATGCATGCTACGATCACGGTATGAATTTGAAGGCAAAATATTTTTGTGCCGATTTTAGATTAGTTCTTTCCCTGTCCATAATGCTAAATTGGGGAGGTAAAATATAAATATAAATATGAAACAGAAGAGAAATGTACAGTGATCACCCATTTTCGGCCCACAATCTTTTTCATGGAAATCCCAGTCATATGAGTCGAGTCTATGCATGCTACGATCACGGTATGAATTCGAAGGCAAAATATTTTTGTGCAGATTTTAGATTAGGTCTTTCCCTGTCCATAATGCTAAATTGAGGAGGTAAAATAGAAATATAAATAGGAAACAGAAGAGAAATGTACAGTGATCAGCCATTTTCGGCCCACAATCTTTTTCATGGAAATCCCAGTCATATAAATCGAGTCCATGCATGCTACGATCACAGTATGAATTTGAAAGCAAAATATTTTTGTGCAGATTTTAGATTGGGTCTTTCCGTGTCCATAATGCTAAATTGAGGAGGTAAAATAGAAATATCAATAGAAAACAGAAGAGAAATGTACAGTGATCACCCATTTTCGGCCCACAATCTTTTTTATGGAAATCCCAGTAATATGAGTCGTGTCCATGCATGCTACGATCACTGTATGAATTTGAAGGGAAAATATTTTTATGCAGATCTTAGATTAGGTCTTTCCCTGTCCATAATGCTAAATTGAGGAGGTAAAATAGAAATATAAATAGGAAACAGAATAGAAATGTTCAGTGATCACCCATTTTCGCCCCACAATCTTTTTCATGGAAATCCCAGTCATATGAGTCGAGTCCATGCATGCTATGATCACGGTATGAATTTGAAGGCAAAATATTTATTTGCAGAGCTTAGATTAGGTCTTTCCCTGTCCATAATGCTAAATGAAGGAAGTAAAATAGAAATATAAATAGGAAACAGAAGAGAAATGTACAGTGATCACCCATTTCCTGCCCTCAATCTTTTTCATGGATATCCTAGTCATATGAGTCGAGTCCATGCATGCTACGATCACGGTATGAATTTGAAGGCGAAATATTTTTGTACAGAGCTTACATTAGGTCTTTCTTTGTCCATAATGCTAAATGAAGGAAGTAAAATAGAAATATAAATAGGAAACAGAAGAGAAATGTACAATGATCACCCATTTTCTTCCCACAATCTTTTTCATGGATATCCCAGTCATATCAGTTGAGTCCATACATGCTACGATCACGGTATGAATTTGAATGCAAAATATTTTTGTGCAGATTTTAGATTAGGTATTTCCCTGTCCATAATGCTAAATTGAGGAGGTAAAATATAAATATAAATAGTAAACAGAAGAGAAATGTACAGTGATCACTCATTTTCGGCCCACAATCTTTTCCATGGAAATCCCAGTAATATGAGTCTAGTCCATGCATGCTACGATCACGGTATGAATTTGAAGGCAAAATATTTTTGTGCAGATTTTAGATTAGGTCTTTCCATGTCCATAATGCTAAATTGAGGAGGTAAATTATAAATATAAATAGTAAACAGTAGAGAAATGTCCAGTGATCACCTATTTTCGGCCCACAATCTTTTTCATGGAAATCCCAGTCATATGAGTCGAGTCCATGCATGCTACGATCACGGTATGAATTTGAAGGCAAAATATTTTTGTGCAGATCTTAGATTAGGTCTTTCCCTGTCCATAATGCTAAATTGAGGAGGTAAAACATAAATATAAATAGGAAACAGAAGAGAAATGTACAGTGATCACCCATTTTGTGACCACAATCTTTTTCCTGGAAATCCCAGTCATATGAGTCGAGTCCATGCATGCTACGATCACGGTATGAATTTGAAGGCAAAATATTTTTGTGCAGATCTTAGATTAGGTCTTTCCCTGTCCATAATGCTAAATTGAGGAGGTAAAATAGAAATAGAAATAGGAAACAGAAGAGAAATGTACAGTGATCACCAATTTTCGGCCCAAAATCTTTTTCATGGAAATCCCAGTCATATGAGTCGAGTCCATGCATGCTACGATCACGGTATGAATTTGACGGCAAAATATTTTTGTGCAGATCTTGATTAGGTCTTTCCCTGTCCATAATGCTAAATTGAGGAGGTAAAATAGAAATATAAACAGGAAACAGAAGAGATATGTACAGTGATCACCCATTTTCGGCCTACAATCTTTTACATGGTAATCCCAGTCATATGAGTCGAGTCCATGCATGCTACGATCACGGTATGAATTTGAAGGCAAAATATTTTTGTGCAGATTTCAGATTCGGTCTTTCCCTGGCCATAATGCTAAATTGAGGAGGTAAAATAGAAATATGAATAGGAAACAGAAGAGAAATGTATAGTGATCACCCATTTTCGGCCCACAATCTTTTTCATGGAAATCCCAGTCATATGAGTCCAGTCCATGCATGCTACGATCACGGTATGAATTTGATGGCAATACATTTTTGTGCAGATTTTAGATTATGTCTTTCCCTGTCCATAATGCTAAATTGAGGAGGTAAAATAGAAATATAAATTGGAAACAGAAGAGAAATGTACAGTGATCACCCATTTTCGGCCCACAATCTTTTTCATGGAAATCCCAGTCATATGAGTCGAGTAAATGTATGCTACGATCACGGTATGAATTTGAAGGCAAAATATTTTCGTGCAGATATTAGATTAGGTCTTTCCCTGTCCATAATGCTAAATTGAGGAGGTAAAATAGAAATATAAATAGGAAACAGAAGAAAAATGTACAGTGATCACCCATTTTCGGCCCACAATCTTTTTCATGGAAATCCCAGTCATATGAGTCGAGTCCATGCATGCTACGATCACGGTATGAATTTGAAGGCAAAATATTTTTGTGCAGATCTTGATTAGGTCTTTCCCTGTCCATAAAGCTAAATTGAGGAGGGAAAATAGAAATATAAACAGGAAACAGAAGAGATATGTATAGTGATCACACATTTTCGGCCCACAATCGTTTTCATGGAAATCCCAGTCATATGAGTCGAGTCCATGCATGCTACGATCACTGTATGAATTTGAAGGCAAAATATTTTTGTGAAGAGCTTAGATTAGGTCTTTCCCTGGCCATAATGCTAAATTGAGGAGGTAAAATAGAAATATAAATTGGAAACAGAAGAGAAATGTACAGTGATCACCCATTTTCGGCCCACAATCTTTTTCATGGAAATCCCAGTCATATGAGTTGAGACCATGCATCCTACCATCACGGTATGAATTTGAAGGCTAAATATTTTTGTGCAGATTTTCGATTGGTCTTTCCCTGTCCATAATGCTAAATTGAGGAGGTAAAATATAAATATAAATAGGAAACAGAAGAGAAATGTACAGTGATCACCAATTTTCGGCCCACAATCTTTTTCATGGAAATCCCAGTCATATGAGTCGAGTAAATGTATGCTACGATCACGGTATGAATTTGAAGGCAAAATATTTTCGTGCAGATTTTAGATTAGGTCTTTCCCTGTCCATAATGCTAAATTGAGGAGGTAAAATAGAAATATAAATAGGAAACAGAAGAGAAATGTACAGTGATCACCAATTTTCGGCCCACGAACTTTTTCATGGAAATCCCAGTCATATGAGTCGAGTCCATGCATGCTACGATCACGCTAAGAATTTGAAGGCAAAATATTTTTGTGCAGATATTAGATTAGTTCTTTCCCTGTCCATAATGCTAAATTGAGGAGGTAAAATAGAAATATGAATAGGAAACAAAAGAGAAATATACATTTATCACGCATTTTCGGCCCACAATGTTTTTCATGGAAATCCCAGTGATATGAGTCGAGTCCATGCATGCTACGATCACGGTATGAATTTGAAGGCAAAATATTTTTGTGCAGATCTTAGATTTGGTCTTTCCCTGGTCATAATGCTAAATTGAGGAGGTAAAATAGAAATATGAATACGAAACAGAACAGAAATGTACAGTGATCACCCATTTTTGGCCCACAATCTTTTTCATGGAAGTCCCAGTCATATGAGTCGAGTCCATGCATGCTACGATAACGGTATGAATTTGAAGGCAAAATATTTTTGTGCAGATCTTAGATTAGGTCTTTCCCTGTCTACAATGCTAAATTAAGGAGGTAAAATATAATTATAAATAGGAAACAGAAGAGAAATGTACAGTGATCACCCATTTTCGGCCCACAATCTTTTTCATGGAAATCCCAGTCATATGAGTCGAGTCCATGCATGCTACGATCACGGTATGAATTTGAAGGCAAAATATTTTTGTGCAGATTTTAGATTAGGACTTTCCCTGTCCATAATGCTTAATTGAGGAGGTAAAATAGAAATATAAATAGGAAACAGAAGAGAAATGTACAGCGATCTCCAATTTTCGGCCCACAAACTTTTACATGGAAATCCCAGTCATATGAGTCGAGTCCATGCATGCTACGATCACGGTATGAATTTGAAGGCAAAATATTTTTGTGCTGATCTTAGATTAGGTCTTTCCCTGTCCATAATGCTAAATTGAGGAGGTAAAATATAAATATAAATAGGAAACAAAAGAGAAATATACAGTGATCACGCATTTTCGGCCCACAATGTTTTTCATGGAAATCCCAGTGATATGAGTCGAGTCCATGCATGCTACGATCACGGTATGAATTTGAAGGCAAAATATTTTTGTGCAGATCTTAAGTTGTTCTTTCCCTGTCCATAATGCTCAATTGAGGAGGTAAAATATAAATATAAATAGGAAACAGAAGAGAAATGTACAGTGACCACCCATTTTCGGCCGACAATGTTTTCATGGAAATCACAGTCATATGAGTCGAGTCCATGCATGCTACATTCACGGTATGAATTTGAAGGCAAAATATTTTGTGCAGATCTTAGATTAGGTCATTCCCTGTCCATAATGCTAAATTGAGGAGGTAAAATATAAATATAAATAGGAAACAGAAGAGAAATATACAGTGATCACCTATTTTCGGCCCACAATCTTTATCATGGAAATCCCAGTCATATGAGTCGAGTCCATGCATGCTACGATCACGGTATGAATTTCAAGGCAAAATATTTTTTTGCAGATCTTACATTAGGTCATTCCCTGTCCATAATGCTAAATTGAGGAGGTAAAATATAAATATAAATAGGAAACAGAAGAGAAATGTACAGTGATCACCCATTTTCGGCACACAATCTTTTTCATGGAAATCCCAGTCATATGCGTCGAGTCCATGCATGCTACAATCACGGTATGAATTTGAAGGCATAATATTTTTGTGCAGATTTTAGATTAGGTCTTTCCCTGTCCATAATGCTAAATTGAGGAGGTAAAATAGAAATATAAATAGGAAACAGAAGAGAAATGTACAGTGATCACCAATTTTCGGCCCACAAACTTTTTCATGGAAATCCCAGTCATATGAGTGGAGTCCATGCATGCTACGATCACGCTAAGAATTTGAAGGCAAAATATTTTTGTGCAGATATTAGATTAGTTCATTCCCTGTCCATAATGCTAAATTGAGGAGGTAAAATATAAATATAAGTAGGAAACAGGAGAGAAATGTACAGTGATCACCCATTTTCGGCCCACAATCTTTTTCATGGAAATCCCAGTCATATGAGTCGAGTCAATGCATGCTACGTTTCCGGGTATTAAATTGAAGGGAAAATATTTTGTGCAGACCTTAGATTAGGTCATTCCCTGTCCATAATGCTAAATTGAGGAGGTAAAATATAAATATAAATAGGAAACAGAAGAGAAATATACAGTGATCACCAATTTCCGCCCACAATCTTTTTCATGGAAATCCCTGTCATATGAGTCGAGTCCATGCATGCTACAATCACTGTATGAATTTGAAGGCAAAATATTTTTGTGCAGATTTTAGATTAGGTCTTTCCCTGTCCATAATGCTTAATTGAGGAGGTAAAATAGAAATATAAATAGTAAACAGAAGAGAAATGTACAGCGATCTCCCATTTTCGGCCCACAATCTTTTTCATGGAAATCCCAGTCATATGAGTCGAGTCCATGCATGCAACGATCACGGTATGAATTTAAAGGCAAAATATTTTTCTGCTGATCTTAGATTAGGTCTTTCCCTGTCCATAATGCTAAATTGAGGAGGTAAAATATAAATATAAATAGGAAACAAAAGAGAAATATACAGTGATCACGCATTTTCGGCCCACAATGTTTTTCATGGAAATCCCAGTGATATGAGTCGAGTCCATGCATGCTACGATCACGGTATGAATTTGAAGGCAAAATATTTTTGTGCAGATCTTAGATTTGGTCTTTCCCTGTCCATAATGCTAAATTGAGGAGGTAAAATATAAATATAAATAGGAAACAGAAGAGAAATGTACAGTGACCACCCATTTTCGGCCGACAATGTTTTCATGGAAATCACAGTCATATGAGTCGAGTCCATGCATGCTACATTCACGGTATGAATTTGGAGGCAAAATATTTTGTGCAGATCTTAGATTAGGTCATTCCCTGTCCATAATGCTAAATTGAGGAGGTAAAATATAAATATAAATAGGAAACAGAAGAGAAATATACAGTGATCACCCATTTTCGGCGCACAATCTTTTTCATGGAAATCCCAGTCATATGCGTCGAGTCCATGCATGCTACAATCACGGTATGAATTTGAAGGCATAATATTTTTGTGCAGATTTTAGATTAGGTCTTTCCCTGTCCATAATGCTAAATTGAGGAGCTAAAATAGAAATATAAATAGGAAACAGAAGAGAAATGTACCGTGATCACCCATTTTCGGCCCACAGTCTTTTTCATGGCAATCCCAGTCATATGAGTCGAGTCCATGCATGCTACGATCACGATATGAATTTGAAGGCAAAATAATTTTGTGAAGAGCTTAGATTAGGTCTTTCCCTGGCCATAATGCTAATTCGAGGAGGTAAAATATAAATATAAATAGGAAACAGAAGAGAAATGTACAGTGATCACCCATTTTCGGCGCACAATCTTTTTCATGGAAATCCCAGTCATATGCGTCGAGTCCATGCATGCTACAATCACGGTATGAATTTGAAGGCATAATATTTTTGTGCAGATTTTAGATTAGGTCTTTCCCTGTCCATAATGCTAAATTGAGGAGGTAAAATAGAAATATAAATAGGAAACAGAAGAGAAATGTACAGTGATCACCAATTTTCGTCCCACAAACTTTTTCATGGAAATCCCAGTCATATGAGTGGAGTCCATGCATGCTACGATCACGCTAAGAATTTGAAGGCAAAATATTTTTGTGCAGATATTAGATTAGTTCTTTCCCTGTCCATAATGCTAAATTGAGGAGGTAAAATATAAATATAAATAGGAAACAGAAGAGAAATGTACAGTGATCACCCATTTTCGGCCCACAATCTTTTTCATGGAAATCCCAGTCATATGAGTCGAGTCAATGCATGCTACGTTTCCGGGTATTAAATTGAAGGGAAAATATTTTTGTGCAGAACTTAGATTTGGTCTTTCCCTGTCCATAATGCTAAATTGAGGAGGTAAAATATAAATATGAATAGGAAACAGAAGAGAAATGTACAGTGATCACCCATTTTCTGCCCACAATCTTTTTCATGGAAATCCCAGTCATATGAGTCGAGTCCATGCATGCTACGATCACGGTATGAATTTGAAGGGAAAATATTTTTGTGCAGATTTCAGATTAGGTCTTTCCCTGTCCATAATGCTAAATTGAGGAGGTAAAATAGAAATATGAATGGGAAACAAAAGAGAAATATACATTTATCACGCATTTTCGGCCCACAATGTTTTTCATGGAAATCCCAGTGATATGAGTCGAGTCCATGCATGCTACGATCACGGTATGAATTTGAAGGCAAAATATTTTTGTGCAGAGCTTAGATTAGGTCTTTCCCTGGCCATAATGCTAAATTGATGAGGTAAAATATAAATATAAATAGGAAACAGTAGAGAAATGTACAGTGAGCACCCATTTTCGGCCCACAATCTTTTTCATGGAAATCCCAGTCATATGAGTCGAGTCCATGCATGCTACGATCACGGTATGAATTTGAAGGCAAAATATTTTTGTGCAGATCTTACATTTGGTTTTTCCCTGTCCATAATGCTAAATTGAGGAGATAAAATAGAAATATAAATAGAAAACAGAAGAGAAATGTACAGTGACCACCCATTTTCGGCCGACAATGTTTTCATGGAAATCACAGTCATATGAGTCGAGTCCATGCATGCTACATTCACGGTATGAATTTGGAGGCAAAATATTTTGTGCAGATCTTAGATTAGGTCATTCCCTGTCCATAATGCTAAATTGAGGAGGTAAAATATAAATATAAATAGGAAACAGAAGAGAAATATACAGTGATCACCTATCTTCGGCCCACAATCTTTTTCATGGAAATCCCAGTCATATGAGTCGAGTCCATGCATGCTATGATCACGGTATGAATTTGAAGGCATAATATTTTTGTGCAGATTTTAGATTAGGTCTTTCCCTGTCCATAATGCTAAATTGAGGAGGTAAAATAGAAATATGAATACGAAACAGAACAGAAATATACAGTGATCACCCATTTTCGGCGCACAATCTTTTTTATGGAAATCCCAGTCATATGAGTCGAGTCCATGCATGCTACAATCACGGTATGAATTTGAAGGCATAATATTTTTGTGCAGATTTTAGATTAGGTCTTTCCCTGGCCATAATGCTAAATTTAGGAGGTAAAATAGAAATATAAATAAGTAACAGAAGAGAAATGTACAGTGATCACCCATTTTCGGCCCACAATCTTTTTCATTGAAATCCCAGTCATATGAGTCGAGTCCATGCATGCTACGATCACGATATGAATTTGAAGGCAAAATATTTTTGTGCAGAGCTTAGATTAGGTCTTTCCCTGGCCATAATGCTAAATTTAGGAGGTAAAATATAAATATAAATAGGAAACAGTAGAGAAATGTACAGTGAGCACCCATTTTCGGCCCACAATCTTTTTCATGGAAATCCCAGTCATATGAGTCGAGTCCATGCATGCTACGATCACGGTATGAATTTGAAGGCAAAATATTTTTGTGCAGATTTTATATTTGATCTTTCCCTGTCCATAATGCTAAATTGAGGAGGTAAAATATAAATATAAATAGGAAACAGAAGAGAAATGTACAGTGACCACCCATTTTCGGCCCACCATCTTTTTCATAGAAATCCCAGTCATATGAGTCGAGTCCATGCATGCTACGATCACGGTATGAATTTGAAGGCAAAATTTTTTTGTGCAGATTTTAGATTAGGTCGTTCCCTGTCCATAATGCTAAATTGAGGAGATAATATAGAAATATAAATAGAAAACAGAAGAGAAATGTACAGTGATCACCCATTTTCTGCCCACAATTTTTTTCATGGAAATCCCAGTCATATGAGTCGAGTCCATGCATGCTACGATCACGGTATGAATTTGAAGGCAAAATATTTTTGTGCAGATTTTTGATTAGGTCTTTCCCTGTTCATAATGCTAAATTGAGGAGGTAAAATAGAAATATAAATAGGAAACAGAAGAGAAATGTACAGTGACCACCCATTTTCAGCCCATAATCTTTTTCATGAAAATCCCAGTCATATGAGTCGAGTCCATGCATGCTACGATCACAGTATGAATTTGAAGGTAAAGTATTTGTGCAGATTTTAGATTAGGTCTTTCCCTGTCCATAATGCTAAATTGAGGAGGTAAAATAGAAATATAAATAGGAAACAGAAGAGAAATGTACAGTGATCAACCATTTTCGGCGCACAATCTTTTTCATGGAAATCCCAGTCATATGAGTCGAGTCCATGCATGCTACGATCACAGTATGAATTTGAAGGCAAAATATTTTTGTGCAGATCTTAGATTTGGTCTTTCCCTGTCCATAATGCTAAATTGAGGAGGTAAAATATAAATATAAATAGGAAACAGAAGAGAAATGTACAGTGACCACCCATTTTCGGCCGACAATGTTTTCATGGAAATCACAGTCATATGAGTCGAGTCCATGCATGCTACATTCACGGTATGAATTTGGAGGCAAAATATTTTGTGCAGATCTTAGATTAGGTCATTCCCTGTCCATAATGCTAAATTGAGGAGGTAAAAGAGAAATATAAATAGGAAACAGAAGAGAAATATACAGTGATCACCTATTTTCGGCCCACAATCTTTTTCATGGAAATCCCAGTCATATGAGTCGAGTCCATGCATGCTACGATCACGGTATGAATTTGAAGGCAAAATATTTTTGTGCAGTTTTTAGATTAGGTCTTTCTCTGTCCATAATGCTAAATTGAGGAGGTAAAATAGAAATATAAATAGGAAACAGAAGAGAAATGTACAGTGATCACCCATTTTCTGCCCACAATCTTTTTCATGGAAATCCCAGTATATGAGTCGAGTCCATGCATGCTACGATCACAGTATGAATTTGAAGGCAAAATATTTTTGTGCAGATTTCAGATTAGGTCTTTCCCTGTCCATAATGCTAAATTGAGGAGGTAAAATATAAATATAAATAGGAAACAGAAGAGAAATGTACAGTGATCACCCATTTTCGGCCCACAATCTTTTTCATGGAAATCCCAGTAATATGAGTGGAGTCCATGCATGCTACGATCACGGTATGAATTTGAAGGCAAAATATTTTTGTGCAGATTTTAGAATAGGTCTTTCCCTGTCCATAATGCTAAATTGAGGAGGTAAAATAGAAATATAAATAGGAAACAGAAGAGAAATGTACAGTGATCACCAATTTCCGCCCACAATCTTTTTCATGGAAATCCCAGTCATATGAGTCGAGTCCATGCATGCTACAATCACGGTATGAATTTGAAGGCATAATATTTTTGTGCAGATTTTAGATTAGGTCTTTCCCTGTCCATAATGCTAAATTGAGGAGCTAAAATAGAAATATAAATAGGAAACAGAAGAGAAATGTACAGTGACCACCCATTTTCAGCCCACAATCTTTTTCATGGAAATCCAAGTCATATGAGTCGAGTCCATGCATGCTACGATCACAGTATGAATTTGAAGGTAAAATATTTGTGCAGATTTTAGATTAGGTCTTTCCCTGTCCATAATGCTAAATTGAGGAGGTAAAATAGAAATATAAATAGGAAACAGAAGAGAAATGTACAGTGATCACCCATTTTCCGCCCACAATATTTTTCATGGAAATCCCAGTCATATGAGTCGAGTCCATGCATGCTACCATCACGGTATGAATTTGAAGGCAAAATATTTTTGTGCAGATTTTAGATTAGGTCTTTCCCTGACCATAATGCTAAATTGAGGAGGTAAAATATAAATATAAATAGGAAACAGAAGAGAAATGTACAGTGATCACCCATTTTCGGCCCACAATCTTTTTCATGGAAATCCCAGTCATATGAGTCGAGTCCATGCATGCTACGATCACGGTATGAATTTGAAAGCAAAATATTTTTGTGAAGATTTTAGATTAGGACTTTCCTTGTCCATAATGCTATATTGAGAAGGTAAAATAGAAATATAAATAGGAAATAGAAGAGAAATGTTCAGTGATCACCCATTTTCGGCTCACAATCTTTTACATGGAAATCCCAGTCATATGAGTCGCGTCCATGCATGCTACGATCACGGTGTGAATTTGAAGGCAAAATATTTTTGTGCAGAGCTTAGATTAGGTCTTTAACTGTCCATAATGCTAAATTGAGGAGGTAAAATAGAAATATAAATAAGAAACAGAAGAGAAATGTAGAGTGATCACCCATTTTCGGCCCACAATCTTTTTCCTGGAAATCCCAGTCATATGAGTCGAGTCATGCATGCTACGAACACGGTATGAATTTGAAAGCAAATATATTTTTGTGCAGATTTTAGATTAGATCTTTCCCTGTCCATAATGCTAAATTCAGGAGGTAAAATAGAAATATAAATAGGAAACAGAAGAGAAATGTACAGTGATCACCCATTTTCGGCCCACAATCTTTTTCATGGAAATCCCAGTCATATGAGTCGAGTCCATGCATGCTACGATCACGGTATGAATTTGAAAGCAAAATATTTTTGTGAAGATTTTAGATTAGGACTTTCCCTGTCCATAATGCTAAATTGAGGAGGTAAAATAGAAATATAAATAGGAAACGGAAGAGAAATGTACAGTGATCACCCATTTTCGGCCCACAGTCTTTTTCATGGAAATCCCAGTCATATGAGTCGAGTCCATGCATGCTACGATCACGGTATGAATTTGAAGGCAAAATATTTTTGTGCAGACTTTAGATTAGGTCTTTCCCTGTCCATAATGCTAAATTGAGGAGGTAAAATATAATTATAAATAGGAAACAGAAGAGATATGTACAGTGATCACACATTTTCGGCCCACAATTTTTTCATGGAAATCCCAGTCATATGAGTCGAGTCCATGCATGCTACGATCACGGTATGAATTTGAAAGCAAAATATTTTTGTGCAGATATTAGATTATGTCTTTCCCTGTCCATAATGCTAAATTGAGGAGGTAAAATAGAAATAGAAATATACATAGGAAAGAGAAGAATAATGTACAGAGATCACCCATTTTCGGCCCACAATCTTTTTCATGGAAATCCCAGTCATATGAGTCGAGTCCATGCATGCTACGATCACAGTATGAATTTGAAGGCAAAATATTTTTGTGCAGATCTTAGATTAGGTCTTTCCCTGTCCATAATGCTAAATTGAGGAGGTAAAATAGAAATATAAATAGGAAACAGAAGAGAAATGTACAGTGATCACCCATTTCCGGCCCACAATCTTTTTCATGGAAATCCCAGTCATATGAGTCGAGTCCATGCATGGTACGATCACGGTATGAATTTGAAGGCGAAATATTTTTGTGCAGATTTTAGATTAGGTCTTTCCCTGTCCATAATGCTAAATAGAGGAGGTAAAATATAATTATAAATAGGAAACAGAAGAGATATGTACAGTGATCACCCATTTTCGGCCCACAATCTGTTTCATGGAAATCCCAGTCATATGAGTCGAGTCCATGCATGCTACGATCACGGTATGAATTTGAAGGCAAAACATTTTGGTGCAGAGCTTAGATTAGGTCTTTCACTGGCGATAATGCTAAATTGAGGAGGTAAAATATAAATATAAATAGGAAACAGAAGAGAAATGTACAGTGATCACCCATTTTGTGCCAACCATCTTTTTCAGGGAAATCCCAGTCATATGATTCGAGTCCATGCATGCTACTATCACGGTATGAATTTGAAGGCAAATTATTTTTGTGCAGATTTTAGATTAATATCTTTCCCTGTCCATAATGCTAAATTGAGGAGGTATTAGGTTGGTGCAAAAATAATTTCGTTTTCTCACATAGTAAAATATGTTAGAAAACGAAATTATTTTTGCACCAACCTAATAAAATATAAATATAAATAGGAAAGAGAAGAGAAATGTACAGTGATCACCCATTTTCTGCCCACAATCTTTTTCATGGAAATCCCAGTCATATGAGTCGAGTCCATGCATGCTACGATCACGGTATGAATTTGAAGGCAAAATATTTTATTGCAGAGCTTAGATTAGTTCATTCCCTATCCATAATGCTAAATTGAGGAGGTGAAATATAAATATGAAAACGAAGCAGAAGAGAAATGTACAGTGATCACCCATTTTCGGCCCACAATCTTCTTCATGGAAATCCCAGTCACATGAGTCGAGTCGATGCATGCTACGATCACGGTATGAATTTGAAGGCAAAATATTTTTTTGCAGATCTTAGATTAGGTCATTCCCTGTCCATAATGCTAAATTGAGGAGGTAAAATATAAATATAAATAGGAAACAGAAGAGAAATGTACAGTGATCACCCATTTTCGGCCCACAATCTGTTTCATGGAAATCCCAGTCATATGAGTCGAGTCCATGCATGCTACGATCACGGTATGAATTTAAAGGCAAAATATTTTTGTGCAGATTTTAGATTAGGTCTTTCCCTGTCCATAATGCTAAATTGAGGAGGTAAAATATAAATATAAATAGGAAACAGAAGAGAAATGTACAGTGATCACCCATTTTCGGCCCACAATCTGTTTCATGGAAATCCCAGTCATATGAGTCGAGTCCATGCATGCTACGATCACGGTATGAATTTAAAGGCAAAATATTTTTGTGCAGATTTTAGATTAGGTCTTTCCCTGTCCATAATGCTAAATTGAGGAGGTAAAATATAAATATAAATAGGAAACAGAAGAGAAATGTACAGTGATCACCCATTTTCGGCCCACAATCTTTTTCATGGAAATCCCAGTCATATGAGTCGAGTCAATGCATGCTACGATCATGGTATGAATTTGAAAACAAAATATTTTTGTGCAGATTTTAGATTAGGTCTTTCCCTGTCCATAATGCTAAATTGAGGAATTAAAATATAAATATAAATAGGAAACAGAAGAAAAATGTACAGTGATCACGCATTTTCCGCCCACAATCTTTTTCATGGAAATCCCAGTTATATGAGTCGAGTCCATGCATGCTACGATCACGGTATGAATTTGAAGGCAAAATATTTTTGTGCAGAAATTAGATTAGGTCTTTCCCTGGCCATAATGCTAAATTGAGGAAGTTAAATATAAATATAAATAGGAAACAGAATAGAAATGTACAGTGATCACCCATTTTCGGCCCACAATCTTTTTCATGGAAATCCCAGTCATATGAGTCGAGTCCATGCATGCTACGATCACGGTATGAATTTGAAGGCAAAATATTTTTGTGCAGATCTTAGATTAGGTCATTCCCTGTCCATAATGCTAAATTGAGGAGGTAAAATAGAAATATAAATAGGAAACAGAAGAGAAATGTACAGTGATCACCTATTTTCGGCCCACAATCTTTTTTATGGAAATCCCAGTCATATGAGTCGAGTCCATGCATGCTACGATCACGCTAACAATTTGAAGGCAAAATATTTTTGTGCAGATTTTTGATTAGTTCTTTCCCTGTCCATAATGCTACATTGAGGAGGTAAAATATAAATATAAATAGGAAACAGAAGAGAAATGTACAGTGATCACCCATTTTCGGCCCACAATCTTTTTCATCGAAATCCCAGTCATATGAGTACAGTCCATGCATGCTACGATCACAGTATGAATTTGAAGGCAAAATATTTTCGTGCAGATTTCAGATTAGGTCTTTCCCTGTCCTTAATGCTAAATTGAGGAGGTAAAATAGAAATATGAATAGGAAACAGAAGAGAAATGTACAGTGATCACCCATTTTCGGCGCACAATCTTTTTCATGGAAATCCCAGTCATATGAGTCGAGTCCATGCATGCTACGATCACGGTATGAATTGAAGGCAAAATATTTTTGTGCAGATTTTAGATTAGGTCTTTCCCTGTCCATAATGCTAAATTGAGGAGATAAAATATAAATATAAATAGGAAACAGAAGAGAAATGTACAGTGACCACCCATTTTCGGCCCACAATCTTTTTCATGGAAATCCCAGTCATATGAGTCGAGTCCATGCATTCTACGATCACGGTATGAATTTGAAGGCAAAATATTTTTGTGCAGATTTTAGATTAGGTCATTCCCTGTCCATAATGCTAAATTGAGGAGGTAAAATATAAATATAAATAGGAAACAGAAGAGAAATGTACAGTGATCACCCATTTTCGGCCCACAATCTTTTTCATCGAAATCCCAGTCATATGAGTCGAGTCCATGCATGCTACGATCACGGTATGAATTTGAAGGCAAAATATTTTTGTGCAGATCTTAGATTAGGTCTTTCCCTGTCTATAATGCTAAATTGAGGAGGTAAAATATAAATATAAATAGGAAACAGAAGAGAAATGTACAGTGATCACCCATTTTCGGCCGACAATCTTTTTCATGGAAATCCCAGTCATATGAGTCGAGTCCATGCATGCTACGATCACGGTATGAATATGAAGGCAAAATATATTTTTACAGATCTTAGATTAGGTCTTTCACTGTCCATAATGCTAAATTGAGGAGGTATTAGGTTGGTGCAAAAATAATTTCGTTTTCTCACATAGTAAAATATGTTAGAAAACGAAATTATTTTTGCACCAACCTAATAAAATATAAATATAAATAGGAAAGAGAAGAGAAATGTACAGTGATCACCCATTTTCGGCCCACAATCTTCTTCATGGAAATCCCAGTCACATGAGTCGAGTCGATGCATGCTACGATCACGGTATGAATTTGAAGGCAAAATATTTTTTTGCAGATCTTAGATTAGGTCATTCCCTGTCCATAATGCTGAATTGAGAAGGTAAAATATAAATAGAAATAGGAAACAGAAGAGAAATGTACAGTGATCACCCATTTTCTGCCCACAATCTTTTTCATGGAAATCCCAGTCATATAAGTCGAGTCAATGCATGCTACGATCATGGTATGAATTTGAAAACAAAATATTTTTGTGCAGATTTTAGATTAGGTCTTTCCCTGTCCATAATGCTAAATTGAGGAGTTAAAATATAAATATAAACAGGAAACAGAAGAGAAATGTACAGTGATCACGCATTTTCCGCCCACAATCTTTTTCATGGAAATCCCAGTCATATGAGTCGAGTCCATGCATGCTACGATCACGGTATGAATTTGAAGGCAAAATATTTTTGTGCAGATCTTAGATTACATCTTTCCCTGTCCATAATGCTAAATTGAGGAGGTAAAATAGAAATATAAATAGGAAACAGAAGAGAAATGTACAGTGATCACCCATTTTCGGCCCACAATCTTTTTCCTGGAAATCCCAGTCAAATGAGTCGAGTCCCTGCATGCTACGATCACGGTATGAATTTGAAGCCAAAATATTTTTGTGCAGATTTTAGATTAGGTCTTTCCCTGTCCATGATGCTAAATTGAGGAGGTAAAATAGAAAGATAAATAGGAAGCAGAAGAGTAATGTACAGTGATCACCCATTTTCGGCCCACAATCCTTTTCATGGAAATCCCAGTCATATGATTCGAGTCCATGCATGCTTCGGTCACGGTATGAATTTGACAGCAAAATATTTTTGTGCAGATTTTAGATTAGGTCTTTCCCTGTCCATAATGCTAAATTGAGGAGGTAAAATATAAATATAAATAGGAAACAGAAGAGAAATGTACAGTGATCACCCATTTTCGGCCCACAATCTTTTTCATGGAAATCCCAGTCATATGAGTCGAGTCCATGTATGCTACGATCACGGTATGAATTTGAAGGCAAAATATTTTTGTGCAGAGCTTAGATTATGTCTTTCCCTGGCCATAATGCTAAATTGAGGAGTTAAAAAAGAAATATAAATAGGAAACAGAAGAGAAATGTACAGTGATCACCCATTGTCGGCCCACAATATTTTTCATGGAAATCCCAGTCATATGAGTCGAGCCCATGCATGCTACGATCACGGTATGAATTTGAAGGCAAAATATTTTTGTGCAGATCTTGATTAGGTCTTTCCCTGTCCATAATGCTAAATTGAGGAGGTAAAATATAAATATAAATAGGAAACAGAAGAGAAATGTACAGTGATCACCCATTTTCGGCCCCAAATCTTTTTCATGGAAAACCCAGTCATATGAGTCGAGTCCATGCATGCTACGATCACCGTATGAATTTGAAGGCAAAATATTTTTGTGCAGAGCTTAGATTAGGTCTTTCCCTGTCCATAATGCTAAATTGAGGAGGTAAAAAAGAAATATAAATATGAAACAGAAGAGAAATGTACAGTGATCACCCAGTTTCGGCCGACAAACTTTTTCATGGAAATCCCAGTCATATGAGTCGAGTCCATGCATGCTACAATCACGGTCTGAAAATGAAGGCAAAATATTTTTTTGCAGAGCTTAGATTAGGTCTTTCCCTGGCCATAATGCTAAATTGAGGAGGTAAAATAGAAATATAAATAGGAAACAGAAGATAAATGTACAGTGATCACCCATTTTCGGCCCACAATCTTTTTCATGGAAATCCAGTCATATGAGTCGAGTCCATGCATGCTACGATCACGGTATGAATTTGAAGGCAAAATATTTTTGTGCAGAGCTTAGATTAGGTCTTTCCCTGGCCATAATGCTAAATTAAGGAGGTAAAATACAAATATGAATAGGAAACAGAAGAGAAATGTACAGTGATCACCCATTTTCGGCCCACAATCTTTTTCATGGAAAACCCAGTCATATGAGTCGAGTCCATGCATGCTACGATCACCGTATGAATTTGAAGGCAAAATATTTTTGTGCAGATCTTGATTAGGTCTTTCCCTGTCCATAATGCTAAATTGAGGAGGTAAAATAGAAATATAAATAGGAAGCAGAAGAGAAATGTACAGTGATCACCCAATTTCGGCCCACAACATTTTTCATGGAAATCCCAGTCATATGAGTCGAGTCCATGCATGCTACGATCATGGTATGAATTTGAAGGCAAAATATTTTTGTGCAGATTTTAGATTAGGTCTTTCACTGTCCATAATGCTAAATTTAGGAGGTAAAATATAAATATAAATAGGAAGCAGAAGAGAAATGTACAGTGATCACCCATTTTCGGCCCACAATCTTTTTCATGGAAATCCTAGTCATATGAGTCGAGTCCATGCATGCTACGATCACGGTATGAATTTGAAGCAAAATATTTTTGTGCAGATTTTAGATTAGGTCTTTCCCTGTCCATAATGCTAAATTGAGGAGGTAAAATAGAAATATAAATAGGAAGCAGAAGAGAAATGTACAGTGATCACCCATTTTCGGCCCACAACATTTTTCATGGAAATCCCAGTCATATGAGTCGAGTCCATGCATGCTACGATCATGGTATGAATTTGAAGGCAAAATATTTTTGTGCAGATTTTAGATTAGGTCTTTCCCTGTCCATAATGCTAAATTGAGGAGGTAAAATATAAATATAAATAGGAAACAGAAGAGAAATGTACAGTGATCAACCATTTTCGGCCCACAACCTTTTTCATGGAAATCCCAGTCATATGAGTCGAGTCCATGCATGCTACGATCACGGTATGAATTTGAAGGCAAAATATTTTTGTGCAGATCTTAGATTAGGTCTTACCCTGTCCATAATGCTGAATTGAGGAGGTAAAAAAGAAATATAAATAGGAAACAGAAGAGAAATGTACAGTGATCACCCATTTTCGGCCCACAATCTCTTTCATGGAAATCCCAATCATATGAGTCGAGTCCATGCATGCTACGATCACGGTATGAATTTCAAGGCAAAATATTTTTGTGCAGAGCTTAGATTAGGTCTTTCACTGTCCATAATGCTAAATTGAGGAAATAAAATATAAATATAAATAGGAAACCGAAAAGAAATGTACAGTGATCACCCATTTTCTGCCCACAATCTTTTTCATGGAAATCCCAGTCATATGAGTCGAGTCCATGCATGCTGCGATCACGGAATGAATTTGAAGGCAAAATATTTTTGTGCAGAGCTTAGATTAGGTCTTTCCCTGGCCTTAATGCTAAATTGATGAAGTAAAATAGAAATATAAATAGGAAACAGAAGAGAAATGTACAGTGATCACCCATTTTCGGCCCACAATCTTTTTCATGGAAATCCCAGTCATATGAGTCGATTCAATGCATGCTACGATCACGGTATGAATTTGAAGGCAAAATATTTTTGTGCAGATTTTAGATTAGTTCTTTCCCTGTCCATAATGCTAAATTGAGGAGGTAAAATATAAATATAAATAGGAAACAAAAGAGAAATGTAGAGTGATCACCCATTTTCGGCACACAATCTTTTTCCTGGAAATCCCAGTCATATGAGTCGAGTCATGCATGCTACGAACACGGTATGAATTTGAAAGCAAAATATTTTTGTGCAGATTTTAGATTAGGTCTTTCCCTGTCCATAATGCTAAATTGAGGAGGTAAAACAGAAATATAAATAGGAAACAGAAGAGAAATGTACAGTGATCACCCATTTTCGGCCCACAATCTTTTTCTTTGAAATCCCAGTCATATGAGTCGAGTCCATGCATGCTACGATCACGGTATGAATTTGAAGCCAAAATATTTTTGTGCAGAACTTAGATTAGGTCTTTCCCTGTCCATAATGCTAAATTGAGGAGGTAACATATAAATATAAATAGGAAACAGAAGAGAAATGTACAGTGATCACCCATTTTCGGCCCACAATCTTTTTCATGGAAATCCCAGTCATATGAGTCGAGTCCATGCATGCTACGATCACGGTATG
The DNA here is from genome assembly GCA_963932145.1 of Acanthosepion lycidas. Classification (NCBI taxonomy): domain Eukaryota; kingdom Metazoa; phylum Mollusca; class Cephalopoda; order Sepiida; family Sepiidae; genus Acanthosepion; species Acanthosepion lycidas. Next base: position 6,111,332 of record OZ010604.1, on the reverse strand, counting down.
AATTTGAATGCAAAATATGTTTGTGCAGATTTTAGATTAGGTCTTTCCCTGTCCATAATGCTAAATTGAGGAGGTAAAATAGGAAACAAGAGAAATGTACAGTGATCACCCATTTTCGGCCCACAATCTTTTTCATGGAAATCCCAATCATATGAGTCGAGTCCATACATGCTACATTCACGGTATGAATTTGAAGGCAAAATATTTTTGTGCAGAGCTTAGATTATGTCTTTCGCTGTCCATAATGCTAAATTGAGGAGGTAAAATAGAAATATAAATAGGAAACAGAAGAGAAATGTACAGTGATCACCCATTTTCGGCGCACAAACTTTTTCATGGAAATCCCAGTCATATCAGTCGAGTCGATGCATGCTACGATCACGGTATGAATTTGAAGGCATAATATTTTTGTGCAGATCTTAGATTTGGACTTTACCTGTCCATAATGCTAAATTGAGGAGGTAAAATATAAATATGATTAGGAAACAGAAGAGAAATGTACAGTGACCACCCATTTTTTCCCACAATCTTTTTCATGGAAATCACAGTCATATGAGTCGAGTCCATGCATGCTACGTTCACGGTATGAATTTGAAGGCAAAATATTTTTGTGCAAATCTGAGATTAGGTCATTCCCTGACCATAATGCTAAATTGAGGAGGTAAAATAGAATATAAATAGGAAACAGAAAAGAAATGTACAGTGATCACCAATTTTCGACCGACAATCTTTTTCATGGATATCCCAGTCATATGAGTCGAGGCCATTCATGCTACGATCACGGTAAGAATTTGAAGGCAAAATATTTTTGTGCAGATCTTACATTAGGTCTTTACCTGGCCATAATGCTAAATTGAGGAGGTAAAATAGAAATGTAAATAGGAAAGAGAAGAGAAATGTACAGTGATCACCCATTTTCGGCCCACAATCTTTTTCATGGAAATCCCAGTCATATGAGTCGATTCAATGCATGCTACGGTCACGGTATGAATTTGAAGGCAAAATATTTTTGTGCAGATTTTAGATTATATCTTTCCCTGTCCATAATGCTAAATTAAGGTGGTAAAATAGAAATATAAATAGGAAACAGAAGAGAAATGTAGAGTGATCACCCATTTTCGGCCCACAATCTTTTTCATGGAAATCCCAGTCATATGAGTCGAGTCCATGCATGCTATGATCACGGTATGAATTTGAAGGCAAAATATTTTTGTTCAGGTCTTAGATTAGGTCTTTCCCTGTCCATAATGCTAAATTGAGGAGGTAAAATAGAAATGTAAATAGGAAAGAGAAGAGAAATGTACAGTGATCACCCATTTTCGGCGCACAATCTTTTTCATGGAAATCCCAGTCATATGAGTCGATTCAATGCATGCTACGATCACGGTATGAATTTGAAGGCAAAATATTTTTGTGCAGATTTTAGATTATATCTTTCCCTGTCCATAATGCTAAATTGAGGAGGTAAAATATAAATATAAATAGGAAACAGAAGAGAAATGTAGAGTGATCACCCATTTTCGGCCCACAATTTTTTCCTGGAAATCCCAGTCATATGTGTCGAGTCATGCATGCTACGAACACGGTATGAATTTGAAAGCAAAATATTTTTGTACAGATTTTAGATTTGGTCTTTCCCTGTCCATAATGCTAAATTGAGGAAGTAAAATAGAAATATAAATAGGAACCAGAAGAGAAATGTACAGTCATCACCCATTATCTGCCCACAATCTTGTTCATGGAAAACCCAGTCATATGAGTCGAGTCCATGCCTGCTACGATCACGGTATGAATTTGAAGGCAAAATATTTTTTTGCAGAGCTTAGATTAGGTCTTTCCCTGTCCATAATGCTAAATTGAGGAGGTAAAATATAAATATAAATAGGAAACAGAAGAGAAATGTACAGTGATCACCCATTTTCTGCCCACTATCTTTTTCATGGAAATCCCAGTCATAGTAGTCGAGTCCATGCATGCTACGATCACGGTATGAATTTGAAGGCAAAATATTTTTTTGCAGAGCTTAGATTAGGTCTTTCCCTCTCCATAATGCTAAATTGAGGAAGTAAAATAGAAATATAAATAGGAACCAGAAGAGAAATGTACAGTCAACACCCATTTTCTGCCCACAATCTTTTTCATGGAAATCCAAGTCATATGAGTCGAGTCCATGCATGCTACGATTACAGTATGAATTTGAAGGCAAAATATTTTTGTGCAGATCTTGATTAGGTCTTTCCCTGTCCATAATGCTAAATTGAGGAGGTAAAATAGAAATATAAATAGGAAGCAGAAGAGAAATGTACAGTGATCACCCAATTTCGGCCCACAACATTTTTCATGGAAATCCCAGTCATATGAGTCGAGTCCATGCATGCTACGATCATGGTATGAATTTGAAGGCAAAATATTTTTGTGCAGATTTTAGATTAGGTCTTTCACTGTCCATAATGCTAAATTTAGGAGGTAAAATATAAATATAAATAGGAAGCAGAAGAGAAATGTACAGTGATCACCCATTTTCGGCCCACAATCTTTTTCATGGAAATCCCAGTCATATGAGTCGAGTCCATGCATGCTACGATCACGGTATGAATTTGAAGCAAAATATATTTGTGCAGATTTTAGATTAGGTCTTTCCCTGTCCATAATGCTAAATTGAGGAGGGAAAATAGAAATATAAATAGGAAGCAGAAGAGAAATGTACAGTGATCACCCATTTTCGGCCCACAACATTTTTCATGGAAATCCCAGTCATATGAGTCGAGTCCATGCATGCTACGATCATGGTATGAATTTGAAGGCAAAATATTTTTGTGCAGATTTTAGATTAGGTCTTTCCCTGTCCATAATGCTAAATTGAGGAGGTAAAATATAAATATAAATAGGAAACAGAAGAGAAATGTACAGTGATCAACCATTTTCGGCCCACAACCTTTTTCATGGAAATCCCAGTCATATGAGTCGAGTCCATGCATGCTACGATCACGGTATGAATTTGAAGGCAAAATATTTTTGTGCAGATCTTAGATTAGGTCTTACCCTGTCCATAATGCTGAATTGAGGAGGTAAAAAAGAAATATAAATAGGAAACAGAAGAGAAATGTACAGTGATCACCCATTTTCGGCCCACAATCTCTTTCATGGAAATCCCAATCATATGAGTCGAGTCCATGCATGCTACGATCACGGTATGAATTTCAAGGCAAAATATTTTTGTGCAGAGCTTAGATTAGGTCTTTCACTGTCCATAATGCTAAATTGAGGAAATAAAATATAAATATAAATAGGAAACCGAAAAGAAATGTACAGTGATCACCCATTTTCTGCCCACAATCTTTTTCATGGAAATCCCAGTCATATGAGTCGAGTCCATGCATGCTGCGATCACGGAATGAATTTGAAGGCAAAATATTTTTGTGCAGAGCTTAGATTAGGTCTTTCCCTGGCCTTAATGCTAAATTGATGAAGTAAAATAGAAATATAAATAGGAAACAGAAGAGAAATGTACAGTGATCACCCATTTTCGGCCCACAATCTTTTTCATGGAAATCCCAGTCATATGAGTCGATTCAATGCATGCTACGATCACGGTATGAATTTGAAGGCAAAATATTTTTGTGCAGATTTTAGATTAGTTCTTTCCCTGTCCATAATGCTAAATTGAGGAGGTAAAATATAAATATAAATAGGAAACAAAAGAGAAATGTAGAGTGATCACCCATTTTTGGCACACAATCTTTTTCCTGGAAATCCCAGTCATATGAGTCGAGTCATGCATGCTACGAACACGGTATGAATTTGAAAGCAAAATATTTTTGTGCAGATTTTAGATTAGGTCTTTCCCTGTCCATAATGCTAAATTGAGGAGGTAAAACAGAAATATAAATAGGAAACAGAAGAGAAATGTACAGTGATCACCCATTTTCGGCCCACAATCTTTTTATTTGAAATCCCAGTCATATGAGTCGAGTCCATGCATGCTACGATCACGGTATGAATTTGAAGCCAAAATATTTTTGTGCAGAACTTAGATTAGGTCTTTCCCTGTCCATAATGCTAAATTGAGGAGGTAACATATAAATATAAATAGGAAACAGAAGAGAAATGTACAGTGATCACCCATTTTCGGCCCACAATCTTTTTCATGGAAATCCCAGTCATATGAGTCGAGTCCATGCATGCTACGATCACGGTATGAATTTGAATGCAAAATATGTTTGTGCAGATTTTAGATTAGATCTTTCCCTGTCCATAATGCTAAATTGAGGAGGTAAAATATAAATATAAATAGGAAACAGAAGAGAAATGTACAGTGATCACCCATTTTCGGCCCACAATCTTTTTCATGGAAATCCCAATCATATGAGTCGAGTCCATACATGCTACATTCACGGTATGAATTTGAAGGCAAAATATTTTTGTGCAGAGCTTAGATTATGTCTTTCGCTGTCCATAATGCTAAATTGAGGAGGTAAAATAGAAATATAAATAGGAAACAGAAGAGAAATGTACAGTGATCACCCATTTTCGGCGCACAAACTTTTTCATGGAAATCCCAGTCATATCAGTCGAGTCGATGCATGCTACGATCACGGTATGAATTTGAAGGCATAATATTTTTGTGCAGATCTTAGATTTGGACTTTACCTGTCCATAATGCTAAATTGAGGAGGTAAAATATAAATATGATTAGGAAACAGAAGAGAAATGTACAGTGACCACCCATTTTTTCCCACAATCTTTTTCATGGAAATCACAGTCATATGAGTCGAGTCCATGCATGCTACGTTCACGGTATGAATTTGAAGGCAAAATATTTTTGTGCAAATCTGAGATTAGGTCATTCCCTGACCATAATGCTAAATTGAGGAGGTAAAATAGAATATAAATAGGAAACAGAAAAGAAATGTACAGTGATCACCAATTTTCGACCGACAATCTTTTTCATGGATATCCCAGTCATATGAGTCGAGGCCATGCATGCTACGATCACGGTAAGAATTTGAAGGCAAAATATTTTTGTGCAGATCTTACATTAGGTCTTTACCTGGCCATAATGCTAAATTGAGGAGGTAAAATAGAAATGTAAATAGGAAAGAGAAGAGAAATGTACAGTGATCACCCATTTTCGGCCCACAATCTTTTTCATGGAAATCCCAGTCATATGAGTCGATTCAATGCATGCTACGATCACGGTATGAATTTGAAGGCAAAATATTTTTGTGCAGATTTTAGATTATATCTTTCCCTGTCCATAATGCTAAATTGAGGTGGTAAAATAGAAATATAAATAGGAAACAGAAGAGAAATGTAGAGTGATCACCCATTTTCGGCCCACAATCTTTTTCATGGAAATCCCAGTCATATGAGTCGAGTCCATGCATGCTATGATCACGGTATGAATTTGAAGGCAAAATATTTTTGTTCAGGTCTTAGATTAGGTCTTTCCCTGTCCATAATGCTAAATTGAGGAGGTAAAATAGAAATGTAAATAGGAAAGAGAAGAGAAATGTACAGTGATCACCCATTTTCGGCGCACAATCTTTTTCATGGAAATCCCAGTCATATGAGTCGATTCAATGCATGCTACGATCACGGTATGAATTTGAAGGCAAAATATTTTTGTGCAGATTTTAGATTATATCTTTCCCTGTCCATAATGCTAAATTGAGGAGGTAAAATATAAATATAAATAGGAAACAGAAGAGAAATGTAGAGTGATCACCCATTTTCGGCCCACAATTTTTTCCTGGAAATCCCAGTCATATGTGTCGAGTCATGCATGCTACGAACACGGTATGAATTTGAAAGCAAAATATTTTTGTACAGATTTTAGATTTGGTCTTTCCCTGTCCATAATGCTAAATTGAGGAAGTAAAATAGAAATATAAATAGGAACCAGAAGAGAAATGTACAGTCAACACCCATTTTCTGCCCACAATCTTGTTCATGGAAAACCCAGTCATATGAGTCGAGTCCATGCCTGCTACGATCACGGTATGAATTTGAAGGCAAAATATTTTTTTGCAGAGCTTAGATTAGGTCTTTCCCTCTCCATAATGCTAAATTGAGGAAGTAAAATAGAAATATAAATAGGAACCAGAAGAGAAATGTACAGTCAACACCCATTTTCTGCCCACAATCTTTTTCATGGAAATCCCAGTCATATGAGTCGTGTCCATGCATGCTACGATCACGGTATGAATTTGAAGGCAAAATATTTTTTTGCAGATCTTAGATTAGGTCTTTCCCTCTCCATAATGCTAAATTGAGGAAGTAAAATAGAATTATAAATAGGAACCAGAAGAGAAATGTACAGTGATCACCCATTTTCTGCCCACAATCTTTTTCATTGAAATCCCAGTCCTATGAGTCGAGTCCATGCATGCTACGATCACGGTATCAATTGGAAGGCAAAATATTTTTTTGCAGATCAGGTTGTTCCCTGTCCATAATGCTAAATTGAGGAAGTAAAATATAAATATAAATAGGAAACAGAATGGAAATATACAGTGATCACCCATTTTCTGCCCACAATTTTTTCATGGAAATCCCAGTCATATGAGTCGAGTCCATGCATGCTACGATCACGGTATGAATTTGAAGGCAAAATATTTTTTTGCAGATCTTAGATTAGGTCTTTCCCTGTCCATAACACTAAATTGAGAAGGTAAAATAGAAATATAAATAGGAAACCGAAGAGAAATGTACTGTGATCACCATTTTCTGCCCACAATATTTTCATGGAAATCCCAGTCATATGAGTCGAGTCTATAAATGCTACGATCACGGTATGAATTTGAAGGCAAAATATTTTTTTGCAGATCTTAGATTAGGTCTTTCCCTGTCCATAATGCTAAATTGAAAAGGTAAAATATAAATATAAATAGGAAACCGAAGAGAAATGTACAGTGATCACCCATTTTCTGCCCACAATCTTTTTCATGGAAATCCCAGTCATATGAGTTGAGTCCATGCATGCTACGATCACGGTATGATTTAGAAAGCAAAATATTTTTTTGCAGATCTTAGATTAGGTCTTTCCCTATCAATAATCCTAAATTGAGGAAGTTAAATAAAAATATAAATAGGAACCAGAATAGAAATGTACAGTGATCACCCATTTTCGGCCCATAAACTTTTTCATGGAAATCCCAGTCATATGAGTCGAGTCCATGCATGCTACGATCACGGTATGAATTTGAAGGCAAAATATTTTTGTACAGAGCTTAGATTAGGTCTTTCTGTGTCTATAATGCTAAATTGAGGAGGTAAAATAGAAATTTAATAGGAAACAGAAGAGAAATGTACATTGATCACCCCATTTTCTGCCCACAATCTTTTTCATGGAAATCCCAGTCATATGAGTCGAATCCATGCATGCTACGTTCACGGTATGAATTTGAAGGCAAAATATTTTTGTGCAGATCTTAGATTAGGTTTTTCCTGTCCATAATGCTAAATTGAGGAGGTAATATAGAAATATAAATAGGAAACAGAAGAGAAATGTACAGTGATCACCCATTTTCGGCCCACAATCTTTTTCATGGAAATCCCAGTCATATGAGTCGAATCCATGCATGCTACAATCACGGTATGAATTTGAAGGCAAAATATTTTTGTGCAGAGCTTAGATTAGTTCTTTCCCTGTCCATAATGCTAAATTAAGGAAGTAAAATAGAAATATCAATAGGAAACAGAAGAGAAATGTACAGTGTTCACACATTTTCTGCCCACAATCTTTTTCATGGAAATCCCAGTCATATGAGTCGAGTCCATGCATGCTACGATCACTGTCTGAATTTGAAGGCAAAATATTTTTGTGCAGAGCTTACATTAGGAATTTCCCTGTCCATAATGCCCAATTGAGGAGGTAAAATACAAATATAAATAGGAAACAGAAGAGAAATGTACAGTGATCACCCATTTTCGGCCGACAATCTTTTTCATGGAAATCCCAGTCATATGACTCGAGTCCATGCATGCTACGATCACGGTATGAATTTGAAGGCAAAATATTTTTGTGCAGATTTTAGATTACGTCTTTCACTGTTCATAATGCTAAATTGAGGAGGTAAAATATAAATATAAATAGGAAACAGAAGAGAAATGTACAGTGATCACCCATTTTCGGCCCACAATCTTTTTCATGGAAATCCCAGTCATATGAGTCGAGTCCATGCATGCTACGATCACGGTATGAATTTGAAGGCAAAATATATTTTTCCAGATTTTAGATTAGTTCTTTCACTGTCCATAATGCTAAATTAAGGAAGTAAAATAGAAATAGTAATAGGAAACAGAAGAGAAATGTACAGTGATCACCCATTTTCGGCTCACAATATTTTTCATGGAAATCCCAGTCATATGAGTCGAGTCCATGCATGCCATGATCACGGTATGAATTTGAAAGCAAAATATGTTTGTGCAGAAATAAGATTAGGTCTTTCCCTGTCCATAATGCTAAATTGAGGAGGTAAAATATAAATATAAATAGGAAACAGAAGAGAAATGTACAGTGATCACCCATTTTCTGCACACAATCTTTTTCCTGGAAATCTCAGTCATATGAGTCGAGTCCAAGCATGCTTCGATCACGGTATGAATTTGAAGGAAAATATTTTTGTGCACATTTTAGATTAGGTCTTTCCCTGTCCATAATGTTTAATTGAGGAGGTTAAATAGAAATAGTAATAGGAAACAGAAGAGTAATGTACAGTGATCACCCATTTTGTGCCCATAATCTTTTTTATGGAAATCCCAGTCATATGAGTCGAATCCATGCATGCTACAATCACGGTATGAATTTGAAGGCAAAATATTTTTGTGCAGAGCTTAGATTAGTTCTTTCCCTGTCCATAATGCTAAATTAAGGAAGTAAAATAGAAATATCAATAGGAAACAGAAGAGAAATGTACAGTGTTCACACATTTTCTGCCCACAATCTTTTTCATGGAAATCCCAGTCATATGAGTCGAGTCCATGCATGCTACGGTCACTGTCTGAATTTGAAGGCAAAATATTTTTGTGCAGAGCTTACATTAGGAATTTCCCTGTCCATAATGCCCAATTGAGGAGGTAAAATACAAATATAAATAGGAAACAGAAGAGAAATGTACAGTGATCACCCATTTTCAGCCGACAATCTTTTTCATGGAAATCCCAGTCATATGACTCGAGTCCATGCATGCTACGATCACGGTATGAATTTGAAGGCAAAATATTTTTGTGCAGATTTTAGATTAGGACTTTCACTGTTCATAATGCTAAATTGAGGAGGTAAAATATAAATATAAATAGGAAACAGAAGAGAAATGTACAGTGATCACCCATTTTCGGCCCACAATCTTTTTCATGGAAATCCCAGTCATATGAGTCGAGTCCATGCATGCTACGATCACGGTATGAATTTGAAGGCAAAATATATTTTTCCAGATTTTAGATTAGTTCTTTCCCTGTCCATGATGCTAAATTGAGGAGATAAAATAGAAATATAAATAGGAAACAGAAGAGAAATGTACAGTGATCACCCATTTTCGGCCCACAAAGTTTTTCATGGAAATCCCAGGCATATCAGTTGAGTCCATGCATGCTATGATCACGGTATGAATTTGAGGGCAAAATATTTTTGTGCAGATATTAGATTACGTCTTTCCCTGTCCATAATGCTAAATTGACGAGGTACAATAGAAATATAAATAGGAAACAGAAGAGAAATGTACAGTGATCACCCATTTTCGGCCCACAATCTTTTTCATGGAAATCCCAGTCATATGAGTCGAGTCCATGCATGCTACGATCACGGTATGAATTTGAAGGGAAAATATTTTTATACAGATCTTAGATTAGGTCTTTCCCTGTCCATAATGCTAAATTGAGTTGGTAAAATAGAAATATAAATAGGAAACAGAAGAGAAATTTACAGTGATCACCCATTTTCGGCCCACAATATTTTTCATGGAAATCCCAGTCATATGAGTCGAGTCCATGCATGCTACGATCACGGTATGAATTTGAAGGCAAAATATTTTTGTGCAGATTTTAGATTATGTCTTTGCCTCTCCATAATGCTAAATTGAGGAGGTAAAATATAAATATAAATAGGAAACAGAAGAGAAATGTACAGTGATCACCCATTTTCGGCCCACAATCTTTTTCATGGAAATCCCAGTCATATGAGTCGAGTCCATGCATGCTATGATCACGGTATGAATTTGAAGGCAAAATATTTTTGTTCAGGTCTTAGATTAGGTCTTTCCCTGTCCATAATGCTAAATTGAGGAGGTAAAATAGAAATGTAAATAGGAAAGAGAAGAGAAATGTACAGTGATCACCCATTTTCGGCGCACAATCTTTTTCATGGAAATCCCAGTCATATGAGTCGATTCAATGCATGCTACGATCACGGTATGAATTTGAAGGCAAAATATTTTTGTGCAGATTTTAGATTATATCTTTCCCTGTCCATAATGCTAAATTGAGGAGGTAAAATATAAATATAAATAGGAAACAGAAGAGAAATGTAGAGTGATCACCCATTTTCGGCCCACAATTTTTTCCTGGAAATCCCAGTCATATGTGTCGAGTCATGCATGCTACGAACACGGTATGAATTTGAAAGCAAAATATTTTTGTACAGATTTTAGATTAGGTCTTTCCCTGTCCATAATGCTAAATTGAGGAGGTAAAATATAAATATAAATAGGGAACAGAAGAGAAATGTACAGTGATCACCCATTTTCTGCCCACAATCATTTTCATGGAAATCCTAGTCATATGAGTCGAGTCCATGCATGCTACGATCACGGTATGAATTTGAAGGCAAAATATTTTTTTGCAGATCTTAGATTAAGTCATTCACTGCCTATAATGCTAAATTGAGTAAGTAAAATAGAAATAGTAATGGGAAACAGAAGAGAAATGTACAGTGATCACCCATTTTATGCCCACAAACTTTTTCATGGAAATCCCAGTCATATCAGTCGAGTCCATGCATGCTATGATCATGGTATGAATTTGAAGTCAAAATATTTTTTTGCAGATCTTAGATTAGGTCTTTCCCTATCCATAATGCTAAATTGAGGAAGTAAAATAGAAATATAAATAGGAAACAGAAGAGAAATGTACAGTGATCACCCATTTTGTGCCCACAATCTGTTTCATGTAAATCCCAGTCATATGAGTCGAGTCCATGCATGTTACGATCACGGTATGAATTTGAAGGCAAAATATTTTATTGCAGATTTTAGATTAGGTCTTTCCCTGTCCATAATGCTAAATTGAGGAAGTAAAATAGAAATAGTAATGGGAAACAGAAGAGAAATGTACAGTGATCCCCCATTTTCAGCCCACAATCTTTTTCATGGAAATCCCAGTCATATGAGTCGAGTCCATGCATGCTACGATCACGGTATGAATTTGAATGCAAAATATTTATTAGCAGAACATACATTAGGTCTTTCCCTGTCCATAATGCTAAATTGAGGAAGTAAATAGAAATAGTAATGGGAAACAGAACAGAAATGTACAGTGATCACCCATTTTGTGCCCACAATCTTTTTCATGGAAATCCAAGTCATATGAGTCGAGTCCATGCATGCTACGATCACGGTATGAATTTGAAGGCAAAATATTTATTTGCAGATCTTAGATTAGGTCTTTCCCTGTCCATAATGCTAAATTGAGGAGGTAAAATAGAAATATAAATAGGAAACAGAAGAGAAATGTACAGTGATCACCCATTTTCGGCCCACAAAGTTTTTCATGGAAATCCCAGGCATATCAGTTGAGTCCATGCATGCTATGATCACGGTATGAATTTGAGGGCAAAATATTTTTGTGCAGATATTAGATTACGTCTTTCCCTGTCCATAATGCTAAATTGACGAGGTACAATAGAAATATAAATAGGAAACAGAAGAGAAATGTACAGTGATCACCCATTTTCGGCCCACAATCTTTTTCATGGAAATCCCAGTCATATGAGTCGAGTCCATGCATGCTACGATCACGGTATGAATTTGAAGGGAAAATATTTTTATACAGATCTTAGATTAGGTCTTTCCCTGTCCATAATGCTAAATTGAGTTGGTAAAATAGAAATATAAATAGGAAACAGAAGAGAAATTTACAGTGATCACCCATTTTCGGCCCACAATATTTTTCATGGAAATCCCAGTCATATGAGTCGAGTCCATGCATGCTACGATCACGGTATGAATTTGAAGGCAAAATATTTTTGTGCAGATTTTAGATTATGTCTTTGCCTCTCCATAATGCTAAATTGAGGAGGTAAAATATAAATATAAATAGGAAACAGAAGAGAAATGTACAGTGATCACCCATTTTCGGCCCACAATCTTTTTCATGGAAATCCCAGTCATATGAGTCGAGTCCATGCATGCTATGATCACGGTATGAATTTGAAGGCAAAATATTTTTGTTCAGGTCTTAGATTAGGTCTTTCCCTGTCCATAATGCTAAATTGAGGAGGTAAAATAGAAATGTAAATAGGAAAGAGAAGAGAAATGTACAGTGATCACCCATTTTCGGCGCACAATCTTTTTCATGGAAATCCCAGTCATATGAGTCGATTCAATGCATGCTACGATCACGGTATGAATTTGAAGGCAAAATATTTTTGTGCAGATTTTAGATTATATCTTTCCCTGTCCATAATGCTAAATTGAGGAGGTAAAATATAAATATAAATAGGAAACAGAAGAGAAATGTAGAGTGATCACCCATTTTCGGCCCACAATTTTTTCCTGGAAATCCCAGTCATATGTGTCGAGTCATGCATGCTACGAACACGGTATGAATTTGAAAGCAAAATATTTTTGTACAGATTTTAGATTAGGTCTTTCCCTGTCCATAATGCTAAATTGAGGAGGTAAAATATAAATATAAATAGGGAACAGAAGAGAAATGTACAGTGATCACCCATTTTCTGCCCACAATCATTTTCATGGAAATCCTAGTCATATGAGTCGAGTCCATGCATGCTACGATCACGGTATGAATTTGAAGGCAAAATATTTTTTTGCAGATCTTAGATTAAGTCATTCACTGCCTATAATGCTAAATTGAGTAAGTAAAATAGAAATAGTAATGGGAAACAGAAGAGAAATGTACAGTGATCACCCATTTTATGCCCACAAACTTTTTCATGGAAATCCCAGTCATATCAGTCGAGTCCATGCATGCTATGATCATGGTATGAATTTGAAGTCAAAATATTTTTTTGCAGATCTTAGATTAGGTCTTTCCCTATCCATAATGCTAAATTGAGGAAGTAAAATAGAAATATAAATAGGAAACAGAAGAGAAATGTACAGTGATCACCCATTTTGTGCCCACAATCTGTTTCATGTAAATCCCAGTCATATGAGTCGAGTCCATGCATGTTACGATCACGGTATGAATTTGAAGGCAAAATATTTTATTGCAGATTTTAGATTAGGTCTTTCCCTGTCCATAATGCTAAATTGAGGAAGTAAAATAGAAATAGTAATGGGAAACAGAAGAGAAATGTACAGTGATCCCCCATTTTCAGCCCACAATCTTTTTCATGGAAATCCCAGTCATATGAGTCGAGTCCATGCATGCTACGATCACGGTATGAATTTGAATGCAAAATATTTATTAGCAGAACATACATTAGGTCTTTCCCTGTCCATAATGCTAAATTGAGGAAGTAAATAGAAATAGTAATGGGAAACAGAACAGAAATGTACAGTGATCACCCATTTTGTGCCCACAATCTTTTTCATGGAAATCCAAGTCATATGAGTCGAGTCCATGCATGCTACGATCACGGTATGAATTTGAAGGCAAAATATTTATTTGCAGATCTTAGATTAGGTCTTTCCCTGTCCATAATGCTAAATTGAGGAGGTAAAATAGAAATATAAATAGGAAACAGAAGAGAAATGTACAGTGATCACCCATTTTGTGCCCACAATCTTTTTCATGGAAATCCCAGTCATATGAGTCGAGTCCATGCATGCTACGATCACGGTATGAATTTGAAGACAAAATTTTTTTTTGCAGATCTTAGATTAGGTCTTTCCCTGTCCATAATGCTAAATTGAGGAGGTAAAATAGAAATAGTAATGGGAAACAGAAGAGAAATGTACAGTGATCACCCATTTTGTGCCCACAATCTTTTTCATGGAAATCCCAGTCATATGAGTCGAGTCCATGCATGCTACGATCACGGTATGAATTTGAAGGCAAAATATTTTTTTGCAGATATTAGATTAGGTCTTTCCCTCTCCATAATGCTAAATTAAGGAAGTAAAATAGAAATACTAATGGGAAATAGAAGAGAAATGTACAGTGATCAGCCATTTTGTGCCCACAATCTTTTTCATGGAAATCCCAGTCATATGAGTCGAGTCCATGCATGCTACGATCACGGTATGAATTTGAAGGGAAAATATTTTTATACAGATCTTAGATTAGGTCTTTCCCTGTCCATAATGCTAAATTGAGTTGGTAAAATAGAAATATAAATAGGAAACAGAAGAGAAATTTACAGTGATCACCCATTTTCGGCCCACAATATTTTTCATGGAAATCCCAGTCATATGAGTCGAGTCCATGCATGCTACGATCACGGTATGAATTTGAAGGCAAAATATTTTTGTGCAGATTTTAGATTATGTCTTTGCCTCTCCATAATGCTAAATTGAGGAGGTAAAATATAAATATAAATAGGAAACAGAAGAGAAATGTACAGTGATCACCCATTTTCGGCCCACAATCTTTTTCATGGAAATCCCAGTCATATGAGTCGAGTCCATGCATGCTATGATCACGGTATGAATTTGAAGGCAAGATATTTTTGTTCAGGTCTTAGATTAGGTCTTTCCCTGTCCATAATGCTAAATTGAGGAGGTAAAATAGAAATGTAAATAGGAAAGAGAAGAGAAATGTACAGTGATCACCCATTTTCGGCGCACAATCTTTTTCATGGAAATCCCAGTCATATGAGTCGATTCAATGCATGCTACGATCACGGTATGAATTTGAAGGCAAAATATTTTTGTGCAGATTTTAGATTATATCTTTCCCTGTCCATAATGCTAAATTGAGGAGGTAAAATATAAATATAAATAGGAAACAGAAGAGAAATGTAGAGTGATCACCCATTTTCGGCCCACAATTTTTTCCTGGAAATCCCAGTCATATGTGTCGAGTCATGCATGCTACGAACACGGTATGAATTTGAAAGCAAAATATTTTTGTACAGATTTTAGATTAGGTCTTTCCCTGTCCATAATGCTAAATTGAGGAGGTAAAATATAAATATAAATAGGGAACAGAAGAGAAATGTACAGTGATCACCCATTTTCTGCCCACAATCATTTTCATGGAAATCCTAGTCATATGAGTCGAGTCCATGCATGCTACGATCACGGTATGAATTTGAAGGCAAAATATTTTTTTGCAGATCTTAGATTAAGTCATTCACTGCCTATAATGCTAAATTGAGTAAGTAAAATAGAAATAGTAATGGGAAACAGAAGAGAAATGTACAGTGATCACCCATTTTATGCCCACAAACTTTTTCATGGAAATCCCAGTCATATCAGTCGAGTCCATGCATGCTATGATCATGGTATGAATTTGAAGTCAAAATATTTTTTTGCAGATCTTAGATTAGGTCTTTCCCTATCCATAATGCTAAATTGAGGAAGTAAAATAGAAATATAAATAGGAAACAGAAGAGAAATGTACAGTGATCACCCATTTTGTGCCCACAATCTGTTTCATGTAAATCCCAGTCATATGAGTCGAGTCCATGCATGTTACGATCACGGTATGAATTTGAAGGCAAAATATTTTATTGCAGATTTTAGATTAGGTCTTTCCCTGTCCATAATGCTAAATTGAGGAAGTAAAATAGAAATAGTAATGGGAAACAGAAGAGAAATGTACAGTGATCCCCCATTTTCAGCCCACAATCTTTTTCATGGAAATCCCAGTCATATGAGTCGAGTCCATGCATGCTACGATCACGGTATGAATTTGAATGCAAAATATTTATTAGCAGAACATACATTAGGTCTTTCCCTGTCCATAATGCTAAATTGAGGAAGTAAATAGAAATAGTAATGGGAAACAGAACAGAAATGTACAGTGAACACCCATTTTGTGCCCACAATCTTTTTCATGGAAATCCCAGTCATATGAGTCGAGTCCATGCATGCTACGATCACGGTATGAATTTGAAGACAAAATTTTTTTTTGCAGATCTTAGATTAGGTCTTTCCCTGTCCATAATGCTAAATTGAGGAGGTAAAATAGAAATAGTAATGGGAAACAGAAGAGAAATGTACAGTGATCACCCATTTTGTGCCCACAATCTTTTTCATGGAAATCCCAGTCATATGAGTCGAGTCCATGCATGCTACGATCACGGTATGAATTTGAAGGCAAAATATTTTTTTGCAGATATTAGATTAGGTCTTTCCCTCTCCATAATGCTAAATTAAGGAAGTAAAATAGAAATATAAATAGGAAACAGAAGAGAAATGTACAGTGATCACCCATTTTCTGCCCACAATCTTTTTCATGGAAATCCCTGTCATATGAGTCGAGTCCATGCATGCTACGATCACGGTATGAATTTGAAGGCAAAATATTTATTTGCAGATCTTAGATTAGGTCTTTGCCTGACCATAATGCTAAATTGAGGAAGTAAAATATAAATATAAATAAGAAACAGAAAAAAAATGTACAGTGATCACCCATTTTCTGCCCACAATCTTTTTCATGGAAGTCCCAGTCATATGAGTAGAGTCCATGCATGCTATGATCACGGTATGAATTTGAAGGCAAAATATTTTTTGCAGATCTTAGATTAGGTCTTTCCCTGTCAATAATGCTAAATTGAGGAAGTAAAGTGGTAATATAAATAGGAAACAGAAGAGAAATGTACAGTGATCACCCATTTTCTGCCCACAATGTTTTTCATTGAAATCACAGTCATATGAGTCGAGTCCATGCATGCTACGATCACGGTATGAATTTGAAGGCAAAATATTTTTTTGCAGATATTAGATTAGGTCTTTCCCTGTCCATAATGCTAAATGAAGGAAGTAAAATAGAAATATAAATAGGAAACAGAAGAGAAATGTACAGTGATCACCCATTTTCTGCCCACAATCTTTTTCATGGAAATCCCTGTCATATGAGTCGAGTCCATGCATGCTACGATCACGGTATGAATTTGATGGCATTTTTTTTTTTTGCAGATCTTAGATTAGGTCTTTCCCTGTCCATAATGCTAAATTGAGGAGGTAAAATATAAATATAAATAAGAAACAGAAGAGAAATGTACAGTGATCACCCATTTTCTGCCCACAATCTTTTTCATGGAAATCCCAGTCATATGAGTCGAGTCCATGCATGCTACGATCACGGTATGTATTTGAAGGCAAAATATTTTTTTGCAGATCTTAGATTAGGTCTTTCCCTGTCCATAATGCTAAATTGAGGAAGTAAAATATAAATATAAATAAGAAACAGAAGAAAAATGTTCAGTGATCACCCATTTTCTGCCCACAATCTTTTTCATTGAAATCCCAGTCATATGAGTCGAGTCCACGCATGCTACGATCACGGTATGAATTTGAAGGCAAAATATTTTTTTGCAGATTTTAGATTAGGATTTCTCTTTCAATAATGCTAAATGAAGGAAGTAAAATATAAATATAAATAGGAAACAGAAGAGAAATGTACAGTGATCACTCATTTTCTGCCGACAATCTTTTTCATGGAAATCCCAGTCATATGATTCGAGTCCATGCATGCTACGATCACTGTATGAATTTGAAGGCAAAATATGTTTTTGCAGATCTTAGATTAGGTCTTTCCCTGTCCATAATGCTAAATTGAGGAAGTAAAATATAAATATAAATAAGAAACAGAAGAAAAATGTACAGTGATCACCCATTTTCTGCCCACAATCTTTTTCATGGAAATCCCAGTTATATGAGTCGAGTCCATGCATGCTACGATCACGGTATGAATTTGAAGGCAAAATATTTTTTTGCAGATCTCAGATTAGGTCTTTCCCTCTCCATAATGCTAAATGAAGGAAGTAAAATATAAATATAAATAGGAAACAGAAGAGAAATGTACAGTGATCACCCATTTTCTGCCGACAATCTTTTTCATGAAAATCCCAATCATATGAGTCGAGTCCATGCATGCTACGATCACGGTACGAATTTGAAGGCAAAATATTTTTTTGCTGATCTTAGATTAGGTCATTCCCTCTCCATAATGCTAAATGAAGGAAGTAAAATAGAAATATAAATAGGAAACAGAAGAGAAATGTACAGTGATCACCCATTTTCTGTCCACAATCTTTTTCATGGAAATCCCAGTCATATGAGTCGAGTCCATGCATGCTACGATCACGGTATGAATTTGAAGGCAAAATATGTTTTGCAGATCTTAGATTAGGTCTTTCCCTGTCCATAATGCTAAATTGAGGAAGCAAAATAGAAATATAAATAAGAAACAGGAAAAAAATGTACAGTGATCACCCATTTTCTGCCCACAATCTTTTTCATGGAAATCCCAGTCATATGAGTCGAGTCCATACATGCTACGATCACAATATGAATTTGAAGTCAAAATATTTTTTGGCAGATTTTAGATTAGGTCTTTCCCTGTCAATAATGCTAATTGAAGGAAGGAAAATATAAATATAAATAGGAAACAGAAGAGAAATGTATAGTGATCACCCATTTTCTGCCGATAATCTTTTTCATGAAAATCCCAGTCATATGAGTCGAGTCCATGCATGCTACGATCACGGTATGAATTTGAAGGCAAAATATTTTTGTGCAGATCTTAGATTAGGTCTTTCCCTGTCCATAATGCTAAATTGAGGAGGTACAATAGAAATATAAATAGGAAACAGAAGAGAAATGTAGAGTGATCACCCATTTTCGGCCCACAATCTTTTTCCTGGAAATCCCAGTCATATGAGTCCATGCATGCTACGATCACGGTATGAATTTGAAAGCAAAATATTTTTGTGCAGATCTTAGATTAAGTCTTTCACTGTCCATAATGCTAAATTGAGGAGGTAAAATATAAATACGAATAGGAAACAGAAGCGAAATATACAGTGATCACCCATTTTCGGCCCACAATCTTTTTCATGGAAATCCCAGTCATATGAGTTGAGTCCATGCATGCTACGATCACGGTATGAATTTGAAGGCAAAATATTTTTTTGCAGATCTTAGATTAGGTCTTTCACTGTCCATAACGCTAAATTGAGGAAGTAAAATATAAATATAAATAGGAAACAGAAGAGAAATGTACAGTGATCACCCATCTTCTGCCCACAATCTTTTTCATCGAAATGCCAGTCGTATGAGTCGAGTCCATGCATGCTACAATCACGGTATGAATTTGAAGGCAAAATATTTTTTTGCAGAGCTTAGATTAGGTCTTTCCCAGTCCATAATGCTAAATTGAGAAGGTAAAATATAAATATAAATAGGAAACAGAAGAGAAATGTACAGTGATCCCCCATTTTCTGCCCACAATCTTTTTCATAGAAATCCCAGTCATATGAGTCGAGTCCATGCATGCTACGATCAAGGTATGAATTTGAAGGCAAAATATTTTTTTGCAGATCTTAGATTAGGTCTTTCCCTGTCCATAATGCTAAATTGAGGATGTAAAATAGAAATATAAATAGGAAACAGAAGACAAATGTACAGTGATCACCCATTTTCTGTCCACAATCTTTTTCATGGAAATCCCAGTCATATGAGTCGAGTCCATACATGCTACGATCACGGTATGAATTTGAAGGCAAAATATTTTTTGGCATACCTTAGAGTAGGTCTTTCCCTGTCCATAATGCTAAATGAAGGAAGAAAAATATAAATAGGAAACAGAAGAGAAATGTACAGTGATAACCCATTTTCTGTCCACAATCTTTTTCATGGAAATCCCAGTCACATGAGTCGAGTCCATACATGCTACGATCACGGTATGAATTTGAAGGCAAAATATTTTTTTGCAGAATTAGATTAGGTCTTTCCCTATCCATTATGCTAAATTGACGGGGTAAAATAGAAATATAAAAAAGAAACAGAAGAGAAATGTACAGTGATCACCAATTTTCTGCCAACAATCCTTTTCATGGAAATCCCTGTCATATGAGTTGAGTCCATGCATGCTACGGTCACGGTATGAATTTGAAGGCAAAATATTTTTTTGCAGATCTTAGATTAGGTCTTTCCCTGTCCATAATGCTAAATTGAGAAGGTAAAATATAAATATAAATAGGAAACAGAAGAGAAATGTACAGTGATCGCCCATTTTTTGCCCACAATCTTTTTCATAGAAATCCCAGTCATATGAGTTGAGTCCATGCATGCTACGATCATGGTATGAATTTGAAGGCAAAATATTTTTGTGCAGATCTTAGATTAGGTCTTTCCCTGTCCATAATGCTAAATTGAGGAGGTAAAATAGAAATATAAATAGGAAACAGAAGAGAAATGTACAGTGATCACCCATTTTCGGCCCACAATCTTTTTCATTGAAATCCCAGTCATATGATTCGAGTCCATGCATGCTACGATCACGGTACTAAGTTGAAGGCAAAATATTTTTGTGCATATTTTAGATTAGGTCTTTCCCTGTCCATAATGCTAAATTGAGGAAATACAATAGAAATATAAATAGGAAACAGAAGAGAAATGTACAGTGATCAACCATTTTCGGCCCACAACCTTTTTCATGGAAATCACAGTCATATGAGTCAAGTCCATGCATGCTACAATCACGGTATGTATTTGAAGGCAAAATATTTTTGTGCATATTTTAGATTAGGTCTTTCGCTGTCCATAATGATAAATTGAGGAAATACAATAGAAATATAAATAGGAAACAGAAGAGAAATGTACAGTGATCAACCATTTTCGGCCCACAATCTTTTTCATGGAAATCCCAGTCATATGATTCGAGTCCATGCATGCTACGATCACGGTACTAAATTGAAGGCAAAATATTTTTGTGCATATTTTAGATTAGGTCTTTCCCTGTCCATAATGCTAAATTGAGGAAATACAATAGAAATATAAATAGGAAACAGAAGAGAAATGTACAGTGATCACCCATTTTCGGCCTACAATCTTTTTAATGGAAATCCCAGTCATATGAGTCGAATCCATGCATGGTACAATCACGGTATGTATTTGAAGGTAAAATATTTTTGTGCAGATTTTAGATTAGTTCTTTCCCTGTCCATAAGGCTAAATTGAGGATGTAAAATAGAAATATAAATAGGAAACAGAAGAGAAATGTACAGTAATCACCCATTTTCGGCCCACAATCTTTTTCATGGAAATCCCAGTCATATGAGTCGAGTCCATGCATGCTACGATCACGGTATGAATTTGAAGGCAAAATATTTTTTGTGCAGATATTAGATTAGGTCTTTCCCTGTCCATAATGCTAAATTGAGGAGATAAAATATAAATATCAATAGGAAACAGAAGAGAAATGTACAGTGATCACCCATTTTCGGCCTACAATCTTTTTCTTGGAAATCCCAGTCATATGATTCGAGTCCATGCATGCTACGATCACGGTACTAAATTGAAGGCAAAATATTTTTGTGCAGATTTTAGATTCGGTCTTTCCCTGTCCATAATGCTGAATTGAGGAGGTAAAATAGAAATATAAATAGGAAACAGAAGAGAAATGTACAGTGATCACCCAATTTCTGGCCACAATCTTTTTCATGGAAATCCCAGTCATATGAGTCGAGTTCATGCATGCTACGATCACGGTATGAATTTGAAGGCAAAATATTTTTGTGCAGATCTTAGATTAGGTCTTTCCCTGTTCATAATGCTAAATGGAGGAGATAAAATAGAAATATAAATAGGAAACAGAAGAGAAATGTACAGTGATCACCCATTTTCTGCCCACAATCTTTTTCATGGAAATCCCAGTCATATGAGTAGATTCCATGCATGCTACGATCACGGTATGAATTTAAGGCAAAATATTTTTGTGCAGATCTTAGATTAGGTCTTTCCCTGTCCATAATGCTAAATTGAGGAGGTAAGATAGAAATATAAATAGGAAACAGAAGAGAAATGTACAGTGATCACCCATTTTCTGCCCACAATCTTTTTCATGGAAATCATAGTCATATTAGTCGAGTCCACGCATGCTTCGATCACGGTATGAATTTGAAAGCAAAATATTTTTGTGCAGATTTTAGATTAGGTCTTTCCCTGTCCATAATGCTAAATTGAGGATGTAAAATAGTAATATAAATAGGAAACAGAAGAGAAATGTACAGTGATCACCCATTTTCGGCCCACAATCATTTTCATGGAAATCCCAGTCATATCAGTCGAGTCCATGCATGCTACGATCACGGTATGAATTTGAAGGCAAAATATTTTTGTGCAGATCTTAGATTAGGTCTTTCCCTGTCCATAATGCTAAATTGAGGAGGTAAAATAGAAATATAAATAGGAAACAGAAGAGAAATGTACAGTGATCACACATTATCGGCCCACAATCTTTTTCATCGAAATCCCTGTCATATGAGTCGAGTCCATGCATGCTACGATCACGGTATGAATTTGAAGGCAAAATATTTTTGTGCAGATTTTAGATTAGGTCTTTCCCTCTCCATAATGCTAAATTGAGGAGGTAAAATATAAATATAAATAGGAAACAGAAGAGAAATGTACAGTGATCACCCATTTTCGGGACAAAATGTTTTTCATGGGAATCCCAGTCATATGAGTCGAGTCAATGCATGCTACTATCACGGTATGAATTTGAAGGCAAAATATTTTTGTGCAGATTTTAGATTAGGTCTTTCCCTGTCAATAATGCGAAATTGAGGAGGTAAAATATAAATATAAATAGGAAACAGAAGAGAAATGTACAGTGATCACCCATTTTCGGCCCACAATCTTTTTCATTGAAATCGCAGTCATATGTGTCGAGTCCATGCATGCTACGATCACGGTATGAATTTGAAGACAAAATATTTTTGTGCAGATCTTAGATTAGGTCTTTCCCTGTCCATAACGCTAAATTTAGGAGGTAAAATATAAATATAAATAGGAAACAGAAGAGAAATGTAGAGTGATCACCCATTTTCGGCCCACAATCTTTTTCATGGATATCCCAGTCATATGAGTCGAGTCCATGCAAGCTACGATCACGGTATGAATTTGAAGGCAAAATATTTTTGTGCAGAACTTAGATTAGGTCTTTCCCTGTTTCTAATGCTAAATTGAGGAGGTAAAATAGAAATATAAATAGGAAACAGAAGAGAAATGTACAGTGATCACCCATTTTTGGCCCACAATCTTTTCAATGGAAATCCCAGTCATATGAGTCGAGTCCATGAATGCTACGATCAGGGTATGAATTTGAAGGCAAAATATTTTTGTGCAGAGCTTAGATTAGGTCTTTCCCTGTCCATAATGCTAAATTGAGTAGGTAAAATAGAAATATAAATACGAAACAGAAGAGAAATGTACAGTGATCACCCATTTTCGGCGCACAATCTTTTTCATGGAAATCCCAGTCATATGAGTCGAGTCAATGCATGCTACTATCACGGTATGAATTTGAAGGCAAAATATTTTTGTGCAGATCTTAGATTAGGTCTTTCCCTGTCCATAACGCTAAATTTAGGAGGTAAAATAGAAATATAAATAGGAAACAGAAGAGAAATGTAGAGTGATCACCCATTTTCGGCCCACAATCTTTTTCATGGAAATCCCAGTCATATGAGTCGAGTCATGCATGCTACGAACACCGTATGAATTTGAAAGCAAAATATTTTTGTGCAGATTTTAGATTAGGTCTTTCCCTGTCCATAATGCTAAATTGAGGAGGTAAAATAAAAATATAAATAGGAAACAGAAGATAAATGTACAGTGATCACCTATTTTTGGCCCACAATCTTTTTCATGGAAATCCCAGTCATATGAGTCGAGTCCATGCATGCTACGATCACGGTATGAATTTGAAGGCAAAATATTTTTGTATAGAGCTTAGATTATGTCTTTCCCTGTCTATAATGCTAAATTGAGGAGGTAAAATATAAATATAAATAGGAAACAGAAGAGAAATGTACAGTGATCACCCATTTTTGGCCCACAATCTTTTTCATGGAAATCCCAGTCATATGAGTCGAGTCCATGCATACTACGATCATGGTATGAATTTGAAGGCAAAATATTTTTGTGCAGAGCTTAGATTAGGTCTTTCCCTGTCTATAATGCTAAATTGAGGAGGTAAAATATAAATATAAATAGGAAACAGAAGAGAAATGTACAGTGATCACCCATTTTCGGCCCACAATCTTTTTCATTGAAATCCCAGTCATATGAGTCGAGTCCATGCATGCTACGATCACGGTATGAATTTGAAGGCAAAATATTTTTGTGCAGATTTTAGATTAGGTCTTTCCCTGTCCATAACGCTAAATTGAAGAGGTAAAATAGAAATATTAATAGGGAACAGAAGAGAATGTACAGTGATCACCCATTTTCGGCCCACAATCTTTTTCATGGAAATCCCAGTCATATGAGTCGAGTCAATGCATGCTACTATCACGGTATGTATTTGAAGGCAAAATATTTTTGTGCAGATTTTAGATTAGGTCTTTCCCTGTCTATAATGCTAAATTGAGGAGGTAAAATATAAATATAAATAGGAAACAGAAGAGAAATGTACAGTGATCACCCATTTTCGGCCCACAATCTTTTTCATGGAAATCCCAGTCATATGAGTCGAGTCCATACATGCTACGATCACGGTATGAATTTGAAGGCAAAATATTTTTGTGCAGAGCTTAGATTAGGTCTTTCCCTGTCCATAATGCTAAATTGAGTAGGTAAAATAGAAATATAAATACGAAACAGAAGAGAAATGTACAGTGATCACCCATTTTCGGCCCACAATCTTTTTCATGGAAATCCCAGTCATATGAGTCGAGTCCATGCATGCTACGATCACGGTATGAATTTGAAGGCAAAATATTTTTGTGCAGATTTTAGATTAGGTCTTTCCCTGTCTATAATGCTAAATTGAGGAGGTAAAATAGAAATATAAATAGGAAGCAGAAGAGAAATGTACAGTGATCACCCATTTTCGACCCACAATCTTTTTCATGGAAATCCCAGTCATATGAGTCGAGTCCATGCATGCTACGATCACGGTATGAATTTGAACGCAAAATATTTTTGTGCAGATTTTAGATTAGTTCTTTCCCTGTCCAAAATGCTAAATTGAGGATGTAAAATATAAATATAAATAGGAAACAGAAGAGAAATGTACAGTGATCACCCATTTTCGGCCCACAATCATTTTCATGGAAATCCCAGTCATATGAGTCGAGTCCATGCATGCTACGATCACGGTATGAATTTGAAGGCAAAATATTTTTGTGCAGATTTTAGATTAGGTCTTTCCCTGTCCATAATGCTAAATTGAGGAGGTAAAATAGAAATATAAATAGGAAACAGAAGAGAAATGTACAGTGATCACCCATTTTCGGCCCACAGTCTTTTTCATGGAAATCCCAGTCATATGAGTCGTGTCCATACATGCTACGATCACGGTATGAATTTGAAGGCAAAATATTTTTGTGCAGAGCTTAGATTAGGTCTTTCCCTGTCCATAATGCTAAATTGAGTAGGTAAAATAGAAATATAAATACGAAACAGAAGAGAAATGTACAGTGATCACCCATTTTCGGCCCACAATCTTTTTCATGGAAATCCCAGTCATATGAGTCGAGTCCATGCATGCTACGATCACGGTATGAATTTGAAGGCAAAATATTTTTGTGCAGATTTTAGATTAGGTCTTTCCCTGTCTATAATGCTAAATTGAGGAGGTAAAATAGAAATATAAATAGGAAGCAGAAAAGAAATGTACAGTGATCACCCATTTTCGACCCACAATCTTTTTCATGGAAATCCCAGTCATATGAGTCGAGTCCATGCATGCTACGATCACGGTATGAATTTGAAGGCAAAATATTTTTGTGCAGATTTTAGATTAGTTCTTTCCCTGTCCAAAATGCTAAATTGAGGATGTAAAATATAAATATAAATAGGAAACAGAAGAGAAATGTACAGTGATCACCCATTATCGGCCCACAATCTTTTTCATTGAAATCCCAGTCATATGAGTCGAGTCCATGCATGCTACGATCACGGTATGAATTTGAAGGCAAAATATTTTTGTGCAGATTTTAGATTAGGTCTTTCCCTGTCCATAACGCTAAATTGAGGAGGTAAAATAGAAATATTAATAGGAAACAGAAGAGAAATGTACAGTGATCACCCATTTTCGGCCCACAATCTTTTTCATGGAAATCCCAGTCATATGATTCGAGTCAATGCATGCTACTATCACGGTATGTATTTGAAGGCAAAATATTTTTGTGCAGATTTTAGATTAGGTCTTTCCCTGTCTATAATTCTAAATTGAGGAGGTAAAATATAAATATAAATAGGAAACAGAAGAGAAATGTACAGTGATCACCCATTTTCGGCCCACAATCTTTTTCATGGAAATCCCAGTCATATGAGTCGGGTCCATACATGCTACGATCATGGTATGAATTTGAAGGCAAAATATTTTTGTGCAGAGCTTAGATTAGGTCTTTCCCTGTCCATAATGCTAAATTGAGTAGGTAAAATAGAAATATAAATACGAAACAGAAGAGAAATGTACAGTGATCACCCATTTTCGGCCCACAATCTTTTTCATGGAAATCCCAGTCATATGAGTCGAGTCCATGCATACTACGATCATGGTATGAATTTGAAGGCAAAATATTTTTGTGCAGAGCTTAGATTAGGTGTTTCCCTGTCCATAATGCTAAATTGAGGAGGTAAAATATAAATATAAATAGGAAACAGAACAGAAATGTACAGTGATCACCCATTTTCGGCCCACAATCTTTTTCATGGAAATCCCAGTCATATGAGTCGAGTCCATGCATGCTACGATCACGGTATGAATTTGAAGGCAAAATATTTTTGTGCAGATTTTAGATTAGGTCTTTCCCTGTCTATAATGCTAAATTGAGGAGGTAAAATATAAATATAAATAGGAAGCAGAAGAGAAATGTACAGTGATCACCCATTTTCGACCCATAATCTTTTTCATGGAAATCCCAGTCATATGAGTCGAGTCAATGCATGCTACGATCACGGTATGAATTTGAAGGCAAAATATTTTTGTGCAGATTTTAGATTAGTTCTTTCCCTGTCCAAAATGCTAAATTGAGGATGTAAAATATAAATATAAATAGGAAACAGAAGAGTAATGTACAGTGATCACCCATTTTCGGCCCACAATCCTTTTCATGGAAATCCCAGTCATATGAGTCGAGTCCATGCATGCTTCAATCACTGTATGAATTTGAAGGCAAAATATTTTTGTGCAGATTTTAGATTAGGTCTTTCCCTGTCCATAATGCTAAATTGAGGAGGTAAAATAGAAATATAAATAGGAAACAGAAGAGAAATGTACAGTGATCACCCATTATCGGCCCACAATCTTTTTCATGGAAATCCCAGTCATATGAGTCGAGTCAATGCATGCTACTATCACGGTATGAATTTGAAGGCAAAATATTTTTGTGCAGATTTTAGATTAGGTCTTTCCCTGTCTATAATGCTAAATTGAGGAGGTAAAATAGAAATATTAATAGGAAACAGAAGAGAACTGTACAGTGATCACCCATTTTCGGCCCACAATCTTTTTCATGGAAATCCCAGTCATATGAGTCGAGTCAATGCATGCTACTATCACGGTATGAATTTGAAGGCAAAATATTTTTGTGCAGATCTTAGATTAGGTCTTTCCCTGTCCATAACGCTAAATTTAGGAGGTAAAATATAAATATAAATAGGAAACAGAAGAGAAATGTAGAGTGATCACCCATTTTCGGCCCACAATCTTTTTCATGGAAATCCCAGTCACATGAGCCGAGTCATGCATGCTACGAACATCGTATGAATTTGAAGGCAAAATATTTTTGTGCAGATTTTAGATTAGGTCTTTCCCTGTCCATAATGCTAAATTGAGGAGGTAAAATAGAAATAGAAATAGGAAACAGAAGAGAAATGTACAGTGATCACCCATTTTTCTACCCACAATCATTTTCATGGAAATCTCGGTCATATGAGTCGAGTCCATGCATGCGACGGTCACGGTATGAATTTGAATGCAAAATATTTTTTTGCACATATTAGATTAGGTCTTTCCCTGTCCATAATGCTAAATTAACGAAGTAAAATATAAATATAAATAAGAAACAGAAGAGAAATGCACAGACATCACCCATTTTGTGCCCACAATCTTTTTCATGGAAATCCCAGTCATATGAGTCGTGTCCATGCATGCGACGATCACGGTATGAATTTGAAGCAAAAAATTTTTTGCAGATCTTAGATTAGGTCTTTCCCTGTCCACAATGCTAAATTAAGGAAGTAAAATATAAATATAAATAAGAAACAGAAGAGAAATGAACAGAGATCACCCATTTTCTGCCCACAATCTTTTTCATGGAAATCCCAGTCATATGAGTCGAGTCCATGCATGCTACGATCACGGTATGAATTTGAAGGCAAAATATTTTTGTGCAGATTTTAGATTAGGTCTTTCCCTGGCCATAATGCAAAATTGAGGAGGTAAAATAGAAATATAAATAGGAAACAGAAGAGAAATGCACAGTTATCAGCCATTTTCTCCCCACAATCTTTTTCATGGAAATCCCAGTCATATGAGTCGAGTCCATGCATGCTAAGATCACGGTATGAATTTGAAGGCAAAATGTTTTTTTGCAGATCTTAGATTAGGTCTTTCCCTGTCCATAATGCTAAATTAAGGAAGTAAAATACAAATATAAATAGGAAACAAAAGAGAAATGCACAGAGATTACCCATTTTCTGCCCACAATCTTTTTCTTCGAAATCCCAGTCATATGAGTCGAGTCCATGCATGCTACGATCACGGTATAAATTTGAAGGCAAAATATTTTTTTGAAGATCTTAGTTTAGGCCTTTCCCTGTCCATAATGCTAAATTAAGGAAGTAAAATATAAATATAAATAGGAAACAGAAGAATAATGCACCGAGATAATCCATTTTCTGCCCACAATCTTTTTCATGGAAATCCCAGTCATATGAGTCGAGTCCATGCATGCTACGATCACGGTATGAATTTGAAGGCAAGATATTTATTTGAAGATCTTAGATTAGGTCTTTCTCTGTCCATAATGCTAAATTAAGGAAGTAAAATATAAATATAAATAGGAAACAGAAGAGTAATGCACCGAGATCACCCATTATCTGCCCACAAACTTTTTCATGGAAATCCCTGTCATATGAGTCGAGTCCATGCATGCTACGATCACGGTATGAATTTGAAGGCAAAATATTTTTTTGCAGATCTTAGATTAGGTCTTTCCCTGTCCATAATGCTAAAGTAAGGAAGTAAAATAGAAATATAAATAGGCAACAGAAGAGAAATGTAGAGTGATCACCCATTTTCTGACCACAATCTTTGTCATCGAAATCCCAGTCATATGAGTCGAGTCCATGCATGCTACGATCACGGTATGAATTTGAAGGCAAAATATTTTTTTGCAGATCTTAGATTGTGTCTTTCCCTGTCCATAATGATAAATTAAGGAAGTAAAATATAAATATAAATAGGAAACAGAAGAGAAATGCACAGAGATCAACCATTTTCTGCCCACAGTCTTTTTCATCGAAATCCCAGTCATATGAGTCGAGTCCATGCATGCTACGATCACGGTATGAACTTTAAGGCAAAATATTTTTTTGCAGATCTTAGATTAGGACTTTCCCTGACCATAATGCTAAATTAAGGAAGTAAAATAGAAATATAAATAGGAAACAGAAGAGAAATGCACAGAGATCACCCATTTTCTGCCTACAATCTTTTTCATGGAAATCCCAGTCATATGAGTCGAGTCCATGCATGCTACGATCACGGTATGTATTTGAAGGCAAAATGTTTTTTTGCAGATCTTAGATTAGGTCTTTCCCTGTCCATAATGCTAAATTAAGGAAGTAAAATAGAAATATAAATAGGAAACAGAAGAGAAATGCACAGTCATCACCCATTTTCTGCACACAATCTTTTTCATGGAAATCCCAGTCATATGAGTCGAGTCCACGCATGCTACGATCACGGTATGAATTTGAAGGAAAAATATTTTTTTGCAGATCTTAGATTTGGTCTTTCCCTGTCCATAATGCTAAATTGATGAAGTAAAATAGAAATATAAATAGGAAACAGAAGAGAAATGTACAGTGATCACCCATTTTCAGCCCACAAACTTTTTCATGAAAATCCCAGTCATATGAGTCGAGTCCATGCATGCTACGATCATGGTATGAATTTGAAGGCAAAATATTTTTTTGCAGAGCTTAGATTAAGCCTTTCCCTGTCCATAATGCTAAATTGAGGAGGTAAAATAGAAATATAAATAGGAAACAGAAGAGAAATGTACAGTGATCACCCATTTTGTGCCCACAATCTTTTTCATGGAAATCCCAGTCATATGAGTTGATTCCATTTATGCTACTATCACAATATGAATTTGAAGGCAAAATATTTATGTGCAGATTTTACATTAGGTCTTTCCCTGTCCATAATGCTTAATTAAGGAAGTAAAATTTAAATAGGAAACAGAAGAGAAATATACAGTGATCACCCATTTTCTGCCCACAATCTTTTTCGTTGAAATCCAAGTCATATGAGTCGAGTCCATGCATCCTACGATCACAGTATGAATTGGAAGGCAAAATATTTTTGTGCAGATCTTAGATTAGGGCTTTCCCTGTCCATAATGGTAAATTGAGGAGGTAAAATAGAAATATAAATAGGAAACAGAAGAGAAATGTACAGTGATCACCCATTTTTTGCCCACAATCTTTTTCATGGAAATCCCAGTCATATGAGTCGAGTTCATGCATGCTACGATCACGGTATGAATTTGAAGGCAAAATATTTTTGAGCAGAGCTTAGATTAGTTCTTTCACTGTCCATAATGCTAAATTGAGGAGGTAAAATAGAAATATAAATAGGAAAGAGAAGAGAAATGTACAGTGATCATCCATTTTCGTCCCACAATCTTTTTCATGGAAATCCCAGTCATATGAGTCGAGTCCATGCATGTTACGATCACGGTATGAATTTGAAGGCAAAATATTTTTGTGCAGAGCTTAGATTAGGTCTTTCCCTTTCCATAATGCTAAATTGAGGAGGTAAAATATAAATATAAATAGGAAACAGAAGAGAAATGTACAGTGATCACCCATTTTCTGCCCACAATCTTTTTCATTGAAATCCCAGTCCTATGAGTCGAGTCCATGCATGCTACGATCACGGTATAAATTGGAAGGCAAAATATTTTTTTGCAGATCTCAGATTAGGTGTTTCCCTGTCGATAATGCTAAATTGAGGAAGTAAAATATAAATATAAATAGGATACAGAAGAGAAATATTCAGTGAACACCAATTTTCTGCCCACAATCTTTTTCATGGAAATCCCAGTCAGATGAGTCGAGTCCATGCATGCTACGATCACGGTATGAATTTGAAGGCAAAGTATTTTTTTGCAGAGCTTAGATTAGGTCTTTCCCTGTCCATAATGCTAAATTGATGAAGTAAAATATAAATATAAATAGGAAACAGGAGAGAAATGTACAGTGATCACCCATTTTCTGCCCACAATCTTTTTCAAGAAAATCCCAGTCATATGAGTCAAGTCCATGCATGCTACGATCACGGTATGAATTGGAAGGCAAAATATTTTTGTGCAGATCTTAGATTAGGTCTTTCCTTGTCAATAATGCTAAATTGAGGAGGTAAAATAGAAATATAAATAGGAAACAGAAGAGAAATGTACAGTGATCACCCATTTTCGGCCCCCAATCTTTTTCATGGAAATCCCAGTCATATGAGTCGAGTCCATGCATGCTACGATCACGGTATGAATTTGAAGGTAAAATATTTTTGTGAAGATTTTTGATTAGGTCTTTCCCTGTCCATAATGCCAAATTGAGGAGGTAAAATATAAATATAAATAGGAAACAGAAGAGAAATGTTCAGTGATCACCCATTTTCGGCCCACAATCTTTTTCATGGAAATCCCAGTCATATGAGTCGAGTTCATGCATGCTACGATCACGGAATGAATTTGAAGGCAAAATATTTTTGTGCAGATTTTAGATTAGGTCTTTCCCTGTCCATAATGCTAAATTGAGGAGTAAAATATAAATATAAATAGGAAACAGAAGAGAAATGTACAGTGATCACCCATTTTCTGCCCACAATCTTTTTCATGGAAATCCCAGTCATATCAGTCGAGTCCATGCATGCTACGATCACGGTATGAATTTGAAGGCAACATATTTTTTGCAGATTTCAGATTAGGTCTTTCCCTGTCCATAATGCTAAATTGAGTAGGTAAAATATAAATATAAATAGGAAACAGAAGAGAAATGTACAGTGATCACCCATTTTTGGCCCACAATCTTTTTCATGGAAATCCCCGTCATATGAGTCGAGTCCATGCATGCTACGATCACGGTATGAATTTGAAGGCAAAATATTTTTGTGCAGAGCTTAGATTAGGTCTTTCCCTGGCCATAATGCTATATTGAGGAGGTAAAATACAAATATAAATAGAATACAGAAGAGAAATGTACAGTGATCACCCATTTTCGGCCCACAATCTTTTTCATGGAAATCCCAGTCATATGAGTCAAGTTCATGCATGCTACGATCACGGAATGAATTTGAAGGCAAAATATTTTTGTGCAGAGCTTAGATTAGGTCTTTCCCTGGCCATAATCCTAAATTGAGGAGGTAAAGTAGGAATATAAATAGGAAACAGAAGAGAAATGTACATTGATCACCCATTTTTGGCCCAGATATTTTTCATGGAAATCCCAGTCATATGAATCGAGTCAATGCATGCTACGATCACGGTATGAATTTGAAGGCAAAATATTTTTGTGCAGATTTTAGATTAGGTCTTTCCCTGTCCATAATGCTAAATTGAGTAGGTAAAATAGAAATATAAATAGAATACAGAAGAGAAATGTACAGTGATCACCCATTTTCGGCCCACAATCTTTTTCATGGAAATCCCAGTCATATGAGTCGAGTTCATGCATGCTACGATCACGGTATGAATTTGAAGGCAAAATATTTTTTTGCAGATTTTAGATTAAGTCTTTCCCTGTTCATAATGCTAAATTGAGGAGGTAAAATATAAATATAAATAGGAAACAGAAGAGAAATATACAGTGATCACCCATTTTCGGCCCACAATCATTTTCATGGAAATCCTAGTCATATGAGTCGAGTCCATGCATGCTACGATCACGGTATGAATTTGAAGGCAAAATATTTTTTTGCAGATCTTAGATTAGGTCTTTCCCTGTCCATAAAGCTAAATTGAGGAAGTAAAATAGAAATAGTAATGGGAAACAGAAGAGAAATGTACAGTGGTCACCCATTTTGTGACCACAATCTTTTTCATGGAAAACCCAGTCATATGAGTCGAGTCCATGCATGCTATGAATACGGTATGAATATGAAGGCAACATATTTTTGTGCAGATTTTAGATTAGGTCTTTCCCTGTCCATAATGCTAAATTGAGGAGGTAAAATATAAATATAAATAGGAAACAGAAGAGAAATGTACAGTGATCACCAATTTTCGGCACACAATTTTTTTCTTGGAAATCAAAGTCATATGAGTCGAGTCCATGCATGCTACTATCACGGTATGAATTTGAAGGCAAAATATTCTTGTGCAGATTTTAGATTAGGTCTTTCCCTGTCCATAATGCTAAATTGAGGAGGTAAAATATAAATATAAATAGGAAACAGAAGAGAAATGTACAGTGATCACCCATTTTCGGCCCACAATGTTTTTCATGGAAATCCCAGTCATATGAGTCGAGTCCATGCATGCTAAGATCACGGTATGAATTTGAAGGCAAAATACTTTTGTGCAGATTTTAGATTACGTCTTTCCCTGTCCATAATGCTAAATTGAGGAGGTAAAATATAAATATAAATAGGAAACAGAAGAGAAATGTACAGTGATCACCCATTTTCGGCCCAGAAACTTTTTCATGGAAATCCCAGTCATATCAGTCGAGTCCATGCATGCTACGATCACGGTATGAATTTGAAGGCAAAATATTTTTATGCAGATCTTAGATTAGGTCTTTTCCTGTCCATAATTCTATATTGATGAGGTAAAATAGAAATATAAATAGGAAACAGAAGAGAAATGTACAGTGATCACCCATTTTCGGCACACAATCTTTTTCATAGAAATCTCACTCATATGAGTCGAGTCCATGCATGCTACGATTACGGTATGAATTTGAAGGCAAAATATTTTTGCGCAGAGCTTAGATTAGGTCTTTCCCTGTCCATAATGCTAAATTGAGGAGGTAAAATATAAATATAAATAGGAAACAGAAGAGAAAGGTACAGTGATCACCCATTTTCGGCCCAGAAACTTTTTCATGGAAATCCCAGTCATATGAGTCGAGTCCATGCATGCTACGATCACGGTATTAATTTGAAGGCAAAATATTTTTGTGCAGAGCTTAGATTAAGTCTTTC
Source organism: Acanthosepion lycidas (assembly GCA_963932145.1). Lineage (NCBI taxonomy): Eukaryota > Metazoa > Mollusca > Cephalopoda > Sepiida > Sepiidae > Acanthosepion > Acanthosepion lycidas. The sequence continues at coordinate 6,076,586 of OZ010604.1, read as the reverse complement.
CCTGTCCATAATGCTAAATTGAGGAGGTAAAATAGAAATATAAATAGGAAACAGAAGAGAAATGTACAGTGATCCCCCATTTTCATCCAACAATCTTTTTCATGGAAATCCCAGTCATATGAGTCGAGTCCATGCATGCTACGATCACGGTATGAATTTGAAAGCAAAATATTTTTGTGCAGATCTTAGATTAGGTCTTTCCCTGTACATAATGCTAAATTGAGGAGGTAAAATATAAATATAAATAGGAAACAGAAGAGAAATGTACAGTGATCACCCATTGTCTGCCCACAATCTTTTTCATGGAAATCCCAGTCATATGAGTCGAGTCCATGCATGCTACGATCACGGTATGAATTTGAAGGCAAAATATTTTTGTGCAGAGCTTAGATTAATCCTTTCCCTGTCCATAATGCTAAATTGAGGAGGTAAAATATAAATATAAATAGGAAACAGAAGAGAAATGTACAGTGATCACCCATTTTCGGCCCACAATCTTTTTCATGGAAATCCCAGTCATATGAGTCGAGTTCATGCATGCTACAATCACGGTATGAATTTGAAGGCAAAATATTTTTGTGCAGACCTTAGATTAGGTCTTTCCCTGTCCATAATGCTAAATTGAGGAGGTAAAATAGAAATATAAATAGGAAAAAGAAGAGAAATGTACAGTGATCACCCATTTTCGGCCCACAATCTTTTTCATGGAAATCCCAGTCATATGAGTGGAGTCCATGCATGCTACGATCACGGTATGAATTTGAAGGCAAAATATTTTTGTGCAGATCTTAGATGAGGTCTTTCCCTGTCCATAATGCTAAATTAAGGAGGTAAAATTGAAATATAAATAGGAAACAGAAGAGAAATGTACAGTTATCAGCGGTTTTCGGCTCACAATCTTTTTCATGGAAATCCCAGTCATATGAGTCGAGTCCATGCATGCTACGATCACGGTATGAATTGGAAGGCAAAATATTTTTGTGCAGATCTTAGATTAGGTCTTTCCATGTCCATAATGCTAAATTGAGGAGGTAAAATATAAATATAAATAGGAGACAGAAGAGAAAAGTACAGTGATCACCCATTTTCGGCCCACAATCTTTTTCATGGAAATCCCAGTCATATGAGTCGAGTCCATGCATGCTACGATCACGGTATGAATTTGAAGGCAAAATATTTTTGTGCAGATTTTAGATTAGGTCTTTCCCTGTCCATAATGCTAAATTGAGGAGGGAAAATATAAATATAAATAGGAAACAGAAGAGAAATGTACAGTGATCACCCATTTCGGCCAAAAATCTTTTTCATGGAAATCCCAGTCATATGAGTCGAGTCCATGCATGCTACAATCACGGTATGAATTTGAAGGCAAAATATTTTTGTGCAGAGCTTACATTAGGTCTTTCCCTGGCCATAATGCTAAATTGAGGAGGTAAAATATAAATATAAATAGGAAACAGAAGAGAAATGTACAGTGATCACCCATTTTCTGCCCACAATCTTTTTCATGGAAATCCCAGTCATATGAGTCAAGTCCATGCATGCTACGATCACGGTATGAATTTAAAGGTAAAATATTTTTGTGCAGAGCTTAGATTAGGTCTTTCACTGTCCATAATGCTAAATTGAGGAGGTAAAATATAAATATAAATAGGAAAGAGAAGATAAATGTACAGTGATCACCCATTTTCGGCCCACAATCTTTTTCATGGAAATCCCAGTCATATGAGTCGAGTCCATGCATGCTTCGATCACGGTATGAATTTGAAGGCAAAATATTTTTGTGCAGATCTTAGATGAGGTCTTTCCCTGTCCATAATGCTAAATTGAGGAGGTAAAATATAAATATAAATAGGAAACAGAACAGAAATGTACAGTGATCACCCATTTTCTGCCCACAATCTTTTTCATGGAAATCCCAGTCATATGAGTCGAGTCCACGCATGCTACGTTCACGGTATGAATTCGAAGGCAAAATATTTTTGTGCAGATCTTAGATTAGGTCTTTCCCTGTCCATAATGCTAAATTGAGGAGGTAAAATAGAAATATAAATAGGAAACAAGAGAAATGTACAGTGATCACCCATTTTCTGCCCACAATCTTTTTCATGGAAATCCCAGTCATGTGAGTCGATTCCATGCATGCTACGATCACGGTATTAATTTGAAGGCAAAATATTTTTGTGCAGAGCTTAGATTAGGTCTTTCCCTGGCGATAATGCTAAATTGAGGAGGTAAAATATAAATAGGAAACAGAAGAGAAATGTACAGTGATCACCCATTTCGGCCAAAAATCTTTTTCATGGAAATCCCAGTCATATGAGTCGAGTCCATGCATGCTACAATCACGGTATGAATTTGAAAGCAAAATATGTTTGTGCAGATCTTAGATTAGTTCTTTGCCTGTCCATAATGCTAAATTGAGGAGGTAAAATATAAATATAAATAGGAAACAGAAGAGAAATGTACAGTGATCACCCATTTTCGGCCCACAATCTTTTTCATGGAAATCCCAGTCATATGAGTCGAGTCCATGCATGCTACGATCACGGTATGAATTTGAAGGCAAAATATTTTTGTGTAGATCTTAGATTAGGTCTTTCCCTGGCCATAATGCTAAATTGAGGAGGTATAATAGAAATATAAATAGGAAACAGAAGAGAAATGTACAGTGATCACCCATTTCGGGCCACTATCTTTTTCATGGAAATCCTAGGCATATGATTCGAGTTCATGCATGCTACGATCACTGTATGAATTTGAAGGCAAAATATTTTTGTGCATAGCTTAGATTAAGTCTTTCCCTGTCCATAATGCTAAATTAAGGTGGTAAAATATAAATATAAATAGGAAACAGAAGAGAAATGTACAGTGATCACCCATTTTCGGCCCACAATCTTTTTCATGGAAATCCCAGTCATATGAGTCGAGTCCATGCATGCTACGATCACGGTATGAATTTGAAGGTAAAATATTTTTGTGCAGATTTTAGATTAGTTCTTTCCCTGTCCATAATGGTAAATTGAGGAGGTAAAATAGAAATATAAATAGGAAACAGAAGAGAAATGTACAGTGATCACCCATTTTCTGCCCACAATCTTTTTCATGGAAATCCCAGTCATATGAGTCGAGTCCATGCATGCTACGATCACGGTATGAATTTGAAGGCCAAATATTTGTGTGCAGATCTTAGATTAGGTCTTTCCCTGTCCATAATGCTGAATTGAGGAGGTAAAATATAAATATAAATAGGAAACAGAAGAGAAATGTACAGTGATCAACCATTTTCGGCCCACAATCTCTTTCATGGAAATCCCAGTCATATGAGTCGAGTCCATGCATGCTACGATCACGGTATGAATTTGAAGGCAAAATATTTTTGTGCAGATCTTAGATTAGGTCTTTCACTGTCCATAATGCTGAATTGAGGAGGTAAAATAGAAATATAAATAGGAAACAGAAGAGAAATGTACAGTGATCTCCCATTTTCAGCCCACAATCTTTTTCATGGAAATCCCAGTCATATGAGTCGAGTCCATGCATTCTACGATCACGGTATGAATTGGAAGGCAAAATATTTTTGTGCAGATTATAGATTAGGTATTTCCCTGTCCATAATGCTAAATTGAGGAGGTAAAATAGAAATATAAATAGGAAACAGAAGAGAAATGTACAGTGATCACCCATTTTCGGCCCACAATCTTTTTCATCGAAATCCCAGTCTTATGAGTCGAGTCCATGCATGCTACGATCACGGTATGAATTTGAAGGCAAAATATTTTTGGGCAGATCTTAGATTAAGTCTTTCCCTGTCCATAATGCTGAATTGAGGAGGTAAAATAGAAATATAAATAGGAAACAGAAGAGAAATGTACAGTGATCTCCCATTTTCAGCCCACAATCTTTTTCATGGAAATCCCAGTCATATGAGTCGAGTCCATGCTTGCTACGATCACGGTATGAATTGGAAGGCAAAATATTTTTGTGCAGATTATAGATTAGGTATTTCCCTGTCCATAATGCTAAATTGAGAATGTAAAATAGAAATATAAATAGGAAACAGAAGAGAAATGTACAGTGATCACCCATTTTCGGCCCACAATCTTTTTCATCGAAATCCCAGTCATATGAGTCGAGTCCATGCATGCTACGATCACGGTATGAATTTGAAGGCAAAATATTTTTGGGCAGATCTTAGATTATGTCTTTCCCTGTCCATAATGCTAAATTGAGGAGGTAAAATAGAAATATAAATAGGAAACAGAAGCGAAATGTACAGTGATCACCCATTTTCGGCCCACCATCTTTTTCATGGAAATCCCAGTCATATGAGTCGAGTCCATGCATGCTACGATCACGGTATGAATTTGAAGGCATAATATTTTTGTGTAGATATTAGATTAGGTCTTTCCCTGTCCATAATACTAAATTGAGGAGGTAAAATAGAAATATAAATAGGAAACAGAAGAGAAATGTACAGTGATCACCCATTTTCGGCCCACAATCTCTTTCATGGAAATCCCAGTCATATGAGTCGAGTCCATGCATGCTACGATCACGGTATGAATTTGAAGGCCAAATATTTTTGTGCAGATCTTAGATTAGGTCTTTCCCTGTCCATAATGCTGAAATGAGGAGGTAAAATATAAATATAAATAGGAAACAGAAGAGAAATGTACAGTGATCACCCATTTTCTGCCCACAATCTTTTTCATGGAAATCCCAGTCATATGAGTCGAGTCCATGCATGCTACGATCACGGAATGAATTTGAAGGCAAAATATTTTTGTGCAGATCTTAGATTAGGTCTTTCCCTGTCCATAATGCTAAATTGAGGAGGTAAAATATAAATATAAATAGGAAACAGAAGAGAAATGTACAGTGATCACCCATTTTCTGCCCACAATCTTTTTCATGGAAATCCCAGTCATATGAGTCGAGTCCATGCATGCTACGATCACGGTATGAATTTGAAGGCAAAATATTTTTGTGCAGATCTTAGATTAGGTCTTTCCCTGGCCATAATGCTAAATTGAGGAGGTAAAATATAAATATAAATAGGAAACAGAAGAGAAATGTACAGTGATCACCCATTTTCGGCCCACAATCTTTTTCATGGAAATCCCAGTCATATGAGTCGAGTCCATGCATGCTACGATCACGGTATGAATTTGAAGGCAAAATATTTTTGTGCAGATCTTAGATTAGGTCTTTCCCTGTCCATAATGCTAAATTGAGGAGGTAAAATATAAATATAAATAGAAAACAGAAGAGAAATGTACAGTGATCTCCCATTTTAGGCCCACAATCTTTTTCATGGAAATCCCAGTCATATGAGTCGAGTCCATGCATGCTACGATCACGGTATGAATTAGAAGGCAAAATATTTTTTTGCAGATCTTAGATTAGGTCTTTCCCTGTCCATAATGCTAAATTGAGAAGGTAAAATAGAAATGTAAATAGGAAACAGAAGAGAAATGTACAGTGATCACCCATTTTCTGCCCACAATCTTTTTCATGGAAATCCCAGTCATATGAGTCGAGTCCATGCATGCTACGCTCACGGTATGAATTTGAATGCAAAATATTTTTTTACAGAACTTAGATTAGTTCTTTCCCTGTCCATAACGCTAAATTGAGAAGGTAAAATAGAAATATAAATAGGAAACAAGAGAAATGTACAGTGATCACCGATTTTCTGCCCACAATCTTTTTCATGGAAATCCAAGTCATGTGAGTCGATTCCATGCATGCTACGATCACGGTATGAATTTGAAGGCAAAATTTGTTTTTGCAGAGCTTAGATTAGGTCTTTCCCTGTCCATAATGCTAAATTGAGGAGGTAAAATATAAATATAAATAGGAAACAGAAGAGAAATGTACAGTGATCACCCATTTCGGCCAAAAAACTTTTTCATGGAAATCCCAGTCATATGAGTCGAGTCCATGCAAGCTACAATCACGGTATGAATTTGAAGGCAAAATATTTTTGTGCAGAGCTTACATTAGGTCTTTCCCTGGCCATAATGCTAAATTGAGGAGGTAAAATATAAATATAAATAGGAAACAGAAGAGAAATGTACAGTGATCAACCATTTTCGGCCCACAATCTTTTTCATGGAAATCCCAGTCATATGAGTCGAGTCCATGCATGCTACGATCACGGTATGAATTTAAAGGTAAAATATTTTTGTGCAGAGCTTAGATTAGGTCTTTCCCTGTCCATAATGCTAAATTGAGGAGGTAAAATATAAATATAAATAGGAAAGAGAAGATAAATGTACAGTGATCACCCATTTTCGGCCCACAATCTTTTTCATGGAAATCCCAGTCATATGAGTCGAGTCCATGCATGCTTCGATCACGGTATGAATTTGAAGGCAAAATATTTTTGTGCAGATCTTAGATGAGGTCTTTCCCTGTCCATAATGCTAAATTGAGGAGGTAAAATATAAATATAATTAGGAAACAGAAGAGAAATGTACAGTGATCACCCATTTTCTGCCCACAATCTTTTTCATGGAAATCCCAGTCATATGAGTCGAGTCCACGCATGCTACGATCACGGTATGAATTCGAAGGCAAAATATTTTTGTGCAGATCTTAGATTAGGTCTTTCCCTGTCCATAATGCTAAATTGAGGAGGTAAAATAGAAATATAAATAGGAAACAAGAGAAATGTACAGTGATCACCCATTTTCTGCCGACAATCTTTTTCATGGAAATCCCAGTCATGTGAGTCGATTCCATGCATGCTACGATCACGGTATTAATTTGAAGGCAAAATATTTTTGTGCAGAGCTTAGATTAGGTCTTTCCCTGGCCATAATGCTAAATTGAGGAGGTAAAATATAAATAGGAAACAGAAGAGAAATGTACAGTGATCACCCATTTCGGGCCACTATCTTTTTCATGGAAATCCTAGTCATATGATTCGAGTTCATGCATGCTACGATCACTGTATGAATTTGAAGGCAAAATATTTTTGTGCAGAGCTTAGATTAGGTCTTTCCCTGGCCATAATGCTAAATTGAGGAGGTAAAATATAAATATAAATAGGAAACAGAAGAGAAATGTACAGTGATCACCCAATTTCGGCCCACAATCTTTTTCATGGAAATCCCAGTCATATGAGTCGAGTCCATGCATGCTACGATTACGGTATGAAGTTGAAGGCAAAATATTTTTGTGCAGATTTTACATTAGGTCTTTCCCTGTCCATAATGCTAAATTGAGGAGGTATAATATAAATATAAATAGGAAACAGAAGAGAAATGTACAGTGATCACCCATTTTCCGCCAACAATCTTTTTCATGGAAATCCCAGTCATATGAGTAGAGTCCATGCATGCTACGATCACGGTATGAATTTGAAGGGAAAATATTTTTGTGCAGATATTAGATTAGGTCTTTCCCTGTCCATAATGCTAAATTGAGGAGGTAAAATAGAAATATAAATAGGAAACAAGAGAAATGTTCAGTGATCACCCATTTTCTGCCCACAATCTTTTTCATGGAAATCCCAGTCATGTGAGTCGATTCCATGCATGCTACGATCACGGTATAAATTTGAAGGCAAAATATTTTTGTGCAGAGCTTAGATTAGGTCTTTCCCTGGCCATAATGCTAAATTGAGGAGGTAAAATATAAATAGGAAACAGAAGAGAAATGTACAGTGATCACCCATTTCGGCCAAAAATCTTTTTCATGGAAATCCCAGTCATATGAGTCGAGTCCATGCATGCTACAATCACGGTATGAATTTGAAGGCAAAATATTTTTGTGCAGGTCTTAGATTAGTTCTTTGCCTGTCCATAATGCTAAATTGAGGAGGTAAAATATAAATATAAATAGGAAACAGAAGAGAAATGTACAGTGATCACCCATTTTCTGCCCACAATCTTTATCATGGAAATCCCAGTCATATGAGTCGAGTCCATGTGAGCTACGATCACGGTATGAATTTAAAGGCAAAATATTTTTGTGCAGAGCTTAGATTAGGTCTTTCCCTGTCCATAATGCTAAATTGAGGAGTTAAAATATAAATATAAATAGGAAACAGAAGAGAAATGTACAGTGATCACCCATTTTCGGCCCACAATCTTTTTCATGGAAATCCCAGTCATATGAGTCGAGTCCATGCATGCTACGATCACGGTATGAATTTGAAGGCAAAATATTTTTGTGCAGATCTTAGATGAGGTCTTTTCCTGTCCATAATGCTAAATTGAGGAGGTAAAATATAAATATAAATAGGAAACAGAAGAGAAAGCTACAGTGATCACCCATTTTCGGCCCAGAAACTTTTTCATGGAAATCCCAGTCATATGAGTCGAGTCCATGCATGCTACGATCACGGTATGAATTTGAAGGCAAAATATTTTTGTGCAGATTTTAGATTAGGTCTTTCCCTGTCCATAATGCTAAATTGAGGAGGTAAAATACAAATATAAATAAGAAACATAAGAGAAATCTACAGTGATCACCCATTTGCGGCCCACTATCTTTTTCATGGAAATCCCAGTCATATGAGTCGTGTCCATGCATGCTACAATCACGGTATGAATTTGAAGGCAAAATATTTTAGTGCAGACCTTAGATTAGGTCTTTCCCTGTCCATAATGCTAAATTGAGGAGGTAAAATATGAATAGGAAACAGAAGAGAAATGTACCGTGATCACCTTTTTTCGTCCCACAATCTTTTTCATGGATATCCCAGTCATATGAGGCGAGTCCATGCATGCTACGATCACAGTATGAATTTGAAGGCAAAATATTTTTTTGCAGATCTTAGATTAGGTCTTTACCTGTCCATAATTCTAAATTGAGGAGGTAAAATATAAATTTAAATAGGAAACAGAAGAGAAATGTACAGTGATCACCCATTTTCTCCCCACAATCTTTTTCATGGAAATCCCAGTCATATGAGTCGAGTCCATGCATACTACGATCACGGTATGAATTTGAAGGCAAAATATTTTTTTGCAGATCTGAGATTAGGTCTTTCCCAGTTGATAATGCTAAATTGAGGAAGTAAAATAGAAATATAAATAGGAAACAGAAGAGAAATGTACAGTGATCACCCATCTTCTGCCCACAATCTTTTTCATGGAAATCCCAGTCATATGAGTCGAGTCCATGCATGCTACGATCACGGTATGAAATTGAAGGCAAAATATTTTTGTGCAGAGCTTAGATTAGGTCATTCCCTGTCCATAATGCTAAATTGAGGAGGTAAAATATAAATATAAATAGGAAACAGAAGATAAATGTGCAGTGATCACCCATTTTCATCCCACAATCTTTTTCATGGAAATCCCTGTCATATGAGTCGAGTCCTTGCATGCTACGATCACAGTATGAATTTGAAGGCAAATATTTTTGTG